>JBBBVU010000019.1:12496397-12520061 GCA_037177055.1 Atherinosoma microstoma
CACAAACACTAAATTTTTCATAATAAACCATTGAAACATTTAAAAGGAGTAAAAACTATGTTGTTTTACCTGAGGCAGTGTGTGATGGAGGTATTCTGTTCTACGTCCACAGAGAGGTCCAGAAAGTCCTCATCTTTGCTGCTTATCTATAGAAAGAGGAAAACAAACAAACCTGTCATAATAACACAGAAGAAACTATTCCCAAAATATCTCAGTCCTTTTAGATTGGAATAATGCTTTAATCAGTTTTAATGTCTTTAAAGGATAGAGTGGTGGTCACAACTTTATGTATTTTATAATTTGCATAAATTCCAGTTGATTTCTTTCACTTAAACCATTTCTTGGACTGACCGGCCCAAAATTCACAGCAAGGCTGTTTGAAATGGATAAAACCTTCATAAAACCTAGATCAATTGACAAATGTGGTGTGTCTACAAAATTAAAAGATGGACAAGGCATATTACCGTTTCACATGTGAGGCAGCGTGTCTCATTGGTCAGAGTGCCTTGAAAGATCTCGTGGACCCAGGTGGGAGCAGGTGTGGCATTGCTGTTGTTGTTCTGGGAGTCCAATGTGCCATTGGCAAGGCGGCCATTGGTCTTTTCTTGCTTCCTCTCCTCTTGGAGCAGGTCAGCGATGGTGTTGAGCAGGTAGTTCAGGAACTCATGGGCATCCTGCTGCATATAGTTGTCAAACAGTTCTGACAAATAAAATAGAAGAGATACTTTAGAGCTGCCACAATTTCAGAAAGTACAAGATGTTCTGGATGCTCAGCAGGAGTGAGCAGCCAGTGCAGGGAAACAACAGGCTAAATCATTTTAAAGCATTCTTTGAAATGGTCATTTCCCCTCCAGTCATTGCTTTCTCACTAAGCTGATTGGTTTCCACTCACCATTCTCCTTACGTAGCCGTGTGATGAACTTCTTGGGTGGTATGACACCCACTTTCCTCTTCTGGTTGGCGATACTGTGGAACAGGTCAGCCAGGCAGGTGAGCAGGTTCTCCTTCCGCCGAGGCTGACTGCGGTATGCCAGGATCTTCTCCCGGAATGGCCGGCAGAAGTACAGAGCCTGCAGCACGGAGTTGCAGTAGCAGGTGTTCCCAAACTAAAAATCACACAAAACACTAATGAATATATACACAAACAATTATAGAATATTTAAAATGAAAGGAAAAACATGCTTCACGCATATGATGCAACTGACACCAACGGGGCTGATCTAGCAAGCCTGGAAGGTTTTTGCCTTAGATGGAGAGGGGTGGTATAAATAGTTGATAATCTGGTCAACAGGAAAATATCCATCTATAAAAGTCATATCATGAGCTGATCACTGGACTAGTTTGTTACTGAGTAATCACATCTTACTTAATGTTTTCCAAAAGTATGTGAAAACATTAAGGGACACAATGAATTTCTGAAATGAACACACATGACAGGAGAAAGAATACAGAAATATGTGGTGCTGAGGTTGCAGCTATTCAGTAAAAATATCAATACATTTCAAATATTTAAGACCATTTTGGTCCTTTTCTCATTAATCCCCTCTTAGAATTTCTGAGAGATGCTTTGCAGCAAGCAAAGCTACTTTGCAAATGGCAATAAAGTTATATTCTGCTTAAAATATTTAAATATGCATCTTATTGAGTCATTGTATTTTGCAAACATTAAAACTGTTGGAATCTCTAAACAGAATAATCAGGTTAAAGAAATATTTTCCAAGTAACTTCTGCAGGACCTTCATTCCAACAGCAATTAAACTCTTTAATGAGCACAAATAACTGGTGAACTATTCTTTTGCACGGCTGCAGCAGTGTTTTTCAACCACTGTGCCGTGGCACACTAGTGTGCAGTGAGAGATGGTCAGGTGTGCCATGTCTAATTTCCCAATTTAACCTAATTGGCCCCCCAATTTTTTTTTTAAAAACAAATTAATCATTATTTGCAAATAATATGCCAAATAACAGTTGATTCATATTAAAAAGACTTTGATAGGAATGAATTTATATTGATAATATAGGCTACAGAGTTTCATTCTTGAACATTTTCAGTTTGTGGTGTGCCTTGTGAATTTGTTTTACCTTGGCTCAAAAAAAAGCTTGAAAAACACTGAGCTACAGGATCATGGATCTGTTTACCAGATTCTAATGAAAAAAAAAATTAATTCAATTTTTTTTTACTATCTGTATATATTGGATATACTTTCTTTAGAAATTTGTTTATTTCTGAGTTGCACTGTGTTGTATATATATATATATTTATATATATATAATGATAATAATAATAATAATAATTTAAAAAAAAAAAGATTCTGCACCATTCTTCCTCTGAAGTGGCTGAGCCATTTAAATTTCCTCACTATGGGACATCTCATCTTATCTTAACTAATGTGAGTATCTATAACACTGAAACGGTGTAGTAGAAACTAGTCACTTACATTGACCAGGCCAAAGTAGTGCTCATTGACCGGAAACTGCTCAGATCCAATCTCTTTCTCCAGAGCAGAGGCATTGGCGCCCTGTAAATGCACAGATTAGGCACATACTTTACTTTCCCCACTCAAAACAAAATGTTTATATATTGTTTCTAAAATAACAAAAACGAATAAGCACTACTTCAAAACCAGTATGCAATGACCACATCAGATTAGAGCTAAAAGCATGCATCATTTTTAGCTGACTGTAAAGGTAGGGGAGCCACTAATTAAACTCCTCCCATGAGGCTTTTAAATGTAAAACAAGGTCTGGGTGACAGCTGAGTATGGCAGTAGAGGTTATAGAAGTTTGACCATGACTCGGTGACCGTTTTGGAAAAACAAATAACCCTTTAGTATAATGTAGTGAGAGGTAATAAACTACGATTTGTTGTGTAGACAGAAACAGACGGTTTGTGACACATATCTAGTGCCAGTGCAAAACTGCGCAGCAAATGTTGAGCAATGTCGTCATTGCCCGTGTTAATAATATCTGGAACTTTTTCAAAGGCCCAAAAAAAACCCAAAATTAAAATCCTTCGCTTTTCTCTACACAGTCTCCCAAAAATAATAGAGACCAATCTTCTCTTAACCTGAAGTCACCCACGGTCCAGCTGTTCCAGTTGTTGGCAAGCTCAAACACTGGTTTAGCTTTACATTAGCAAGTTAGCTTTGAAACCCAGCTACAGCAGGTGCACTGTCACCGTCCACACGTGAGCTGTGATAAAACATGAACTAATTAGGCTATTAAACTACGAGTTGGAAAGCAGTCAACGCTAATGAGTTGTATTGCCGATAACAAAAAAGAGAAGAGCGGAGAAGGCGGTGGGTGGCTGCTCGCTTGGCTACATATCGGATACTGCTTTGCTAGCATAGGCTTTACAATTAACTGCTTCCATTTATATTTCCACAATTTAAACAGCCAATAACAATACAGTCACGGTTTCTGTATCACCATATAGTCCAAATAATGCGAGTGTAAAATTGCCGTGCACTCACCATGGTACAAAAAGAGGCAAATTTGGTGACTGTCATTAGGATTTCCATTCGGCTAGCGCCATCTTCCACAACACCGCTGCGCGCTGACAAGACTGGGCTGGCTCCCCTCGTGAGGACAGGCGAGCGATTCTGCTGAGCTCGCGGAGGACCGTCCTATCACTCAAGAATGCGAGAGCGTTCACTGTTTGCTCCTTCCGTTTTGGCTTAATCATGAGCAGCAAAATAGATTCATTTCGATTTTGACTATGAGACTTAAACATGCGGAGACCTATAAATATCAACGATATCTATAAAAAACAAATAAATCAACATTATTTAAAAAGGTCAACGTTTTTTTCCTTAAAAAGAGAACAAGTTTAGCTTGCCGCAGATTTTTTTTTGCGCATGCGTGTCAATAAAACAGACGGGAACTACTTTGTACAATACGTACAAAAATGAATTTATGTATTCTTCTCTTGTCTTACAGAACAGAATGCAACATAAAAAATACAATAATTTAAGCTAAATTAGTTAAATCTGATCCTCGACATGTTGACATAAATATCAGCCAGTTTAGTTCATATATATAGGATCAGATTTAACTAGTTAAACTTATTTTTTTCGTATATATATATATATATATATATATATATAATCCTATGCTCAGCAAAAGATACTATTAGTCCGCTAAACCCCATTTCTTTAGGCTTATTTCTTTAGTTCAGGCAATATCGTGGCCTGCCTAAAATGTTCTTAGCAAGGCGGAGTTTAGGGGCCTTGTATCTCTCTTTCCGCCGCACCCGCCATCTTGTTGAGACCGGGGGTAAGTTGTTCTCGTTTCTAATTTATTTTTTCTCTTTATATATCTTTTCATCTGTCCTCAGTAATATTTGTAAATGCACCGAAGATACTTAAATGCACATTAATGACTGATTGTTGGTTGTAAAATCAATCCAGATAGAGATATTACCCGTTAAATCTGAGCAGGGCGAACAGCGTGGCTCTCCATGCGGCCCTGCAAGGCTGAAATTTTCAGCAGAAGTAGTGTTATCCTTCAGAAACCACAGTAATCGTTTTGAAATCTATTTAACCCCATTTTTGACATGGGGTTTTTAGACATTTGTTATAGCAATACAACAAGATGGCTTTAATAACACTGTTAGAACTTGTTCCCCTGTTCTACACGACTTTTTCCTCCATATGTGGTTGCTGTTACTACGTATTTGAGAGGCATACTAGCATTGTTGCTACTTAAAAAGTCAGCTGTTCAATTATGATAAAGTTTTTAGGTTGAAACTTTTCATCTTAAAGGGCTATAGTCATGCAATACTTCGTTGTCACTATGGTCATAGTCGTTAATCCCTTAGTACAACAAACATTTTCTTTCAATGACATTTTTGTAAATCCACGTAAACCTGTGGTGAGATATAAATGGTTCTTAACTGGGATGTCATTTGTGATCATAAAATTAAAGTGACTTGTATTGGTTTCAGTATAGTATAACCAGGTGATATTAAAGTTAAGTGTATCTTTCCTCAGTAATCAGGCATCATGACGAACACCAGAGGCAAGAGGAGGGGGACCAGGTATATGTTCAGCAGGCCATTCCGCAAACATGGTGAGTACAGATTTAAATGTACAAGTCAAGGGTTTTGTTCTCAATTGTCATTAACATTTAGCCAGGTAACAAGTGGACATCTAAGTACAAGTGTGGACCTGCCTGCACTGAATGGAGTTGGTTACTAAATCCATATCAAGAGTGGACTTGGGGTCTGGGGTCAAACAGTCTGTTTTGCCTATTGCGGTTCCTTAATGAGATTACTCTGTATCCATGATAAGAACTCTTTGGATTCTCTGAATACTGAGAAGAAGAGTTTCTGTGCCTATTCTTTTCTGATAGGAGACGTAATACATTATTACTGAAACATGTAATTCATGTGAATACACACGAGTGAGCAGCAAGTGACAGTAATACAACAGGATTGAATTGTATTTGTGTCTGAAGCAGCAATGCAACGATTTGGCCAAATACAGTCTTGATATGTTAAATGAAATCTAAGGGTTACCAACAAATATCCAGATGGCGTATTGCTTCTGATCAAAAAAAAGTTTTTTTTAAAATTTAAAATGGATTCCACTGAACAGTGGATCCTACTGATGTTAAATAAATATTGAAGTTATCTGACGAACTAGTGTAACTGGTTTCTTTAAAGTTGTGAGATAGGTGCTGTCTCCCTAAGGTAAATGCTCATACAGAAACTTTGTGAGATCATTTTTTTCTTTTTCTTTAATATTAAACAAGGATTCTGCTCTTTAGGGATGCTGAATCTCTGCTGTAGTATACCAAAAGTTGATTTAACACTGTTGTACTGCATATTGCTGTTTGGCAGAGGGATGCCATACGGCCCTGATCTAAGCTGGGCTTTCTTATTATTACAAAGTAATTAAGAATAAAGAAATTAAGTCGGTTGAATGGCTTCCTCATTTACTCAATGACCCAGTTCTGATTGGGTCACTCAAGGTGGGGTGAAGAGGGTTTAATATTGGTCTAAAAGTACAAGTACACTACTCCATCACAGCTAACCTGGACCATTTTTTTCTGCAGGCCCAATCCCCCTCTCCACATATATGCGCATCTACAAGAAAGGAGACATCATTGATATCAAGGTGGGATCTAGCAGTCATTTTATAAAGTATGTCGGTGCATTGATCAAAGCTGACAAGCACCATTTTCCCTTGAAGTGTGTAACAAAAGATATGGCGCAGATAAACAGACATTAACCGGATTTAATTACAACATTTTACCTACGGTTTATTTAACTATCTGGAAAGAAGTGACCATTTTACTACGGCTGTGATTGTTAATTTTCTCTCTTGTGTGATTGTTATGACATTTTCATGTGTGTTTTCTTCCCAGGGCACAGGTACCATTCAGAAAGGTATGCCTCATAAATGCTACCATGGCAAGACAGGACGTGTCTACAACGTTACCCAACATGCTGTTGGCATCATTGTCAACAAGCAAGTCAAGTAAGTAGGCTGTGGTATTTATTTAGGGCCATGTGGGTGTTTATGTATGTTTTAGTCTGCAACACATAAAAGTTCTTGGAAGCATAAATCTTTAAGAAGTTTGAACATTAAGCAACCACCAAGTTTTGATGTGGTTTTCCTCTTTGATACTCTTCGATAACAGCAGGTGAACGCTGCACTACAATGATCAGACTAAGATCAGTATCGTAGTTGATATGACTGTTAGCTGTACTCCAGGTAATATCTCATAGGATTTTAACTTTTTTAGTGGAGGCTATATTGATGTAATGACCCCATTTTCACTTTGCCACCTGGAACCTTTCTGTCCTCGGTGGTCATTCATGTGGGGGAGAGTAGTTCAACCTTTAACACCCCAGCCATAACTCTGTGTTTTGACCTGAGGTTGTGCTTAAGGGACAACTGGTTTTTACCCAGTATTATAGAAAATTAACAAAAGCTATCAGAGTTTCTCAGTTTTGATCAATGTACTTGTTTGGCTTTTGTAGAGGAAGGATTCTGGCCAAGAGGATTAACGTGCGCATTGAGCATGTGAAGCACTCAAAAAGCAGGGACAGCTTCCTGCAGCGCGTCAAAGAAAATGAGGCCAAGAAGCAGGAGGCTAAGCAGAAAGGCAACTGGATAGAGCTTAAGCGCCAGGTATGAGCTGATCTGAATTCTTTTTCTTCAGAAGTCGCTTTGAATTATATTCTGTTAAGGAATGTTTCCATTTGCAGTAATTGGAGCAGGTGGTGGTAACCAGCCAGTCTGAACAAATGTCTGATTTGAAAATTAAAGTGTTGAAAATGTCAAATTTTATACAGAGACTACTTTAAACTATAATTTATTTTGTGCACAGGATTTGCTAAATATTTGTGTTTACCTTGTAATTAGTGTATTTAATGTTTATTTCCCATGCTTCCCCAGCCTGCTCCTCCCCGCGAGGCCCACTTTGTCAGCACCAAGAAAAACGAGCCTCAGCTGCTGGAGCCCATCCCCTATGAGTTCATGGCATAAACTGCTCAACGAAATAAAAAGTATTTGTACACATGCTCCTTGTTGTGTTGTCGTCTGTTCACACATTAGAATGTATTAGTGTCACAGTGAGCCGTCACTCGGTGATGATTGTCCTCTTTTGATTGCTGAAAATGAAATCAAAAGCACTTTTCATTTCACCGGCGATCTGAGGGTGAACACAAGCATTTCACACCTATACTTCTAAAAAGAAAAAAGACTCCGGGTGTTTTTTGAATAATACAAATATGAATTTATTTTATATAGGATGCCAAAATAAGTAAACTGCATGAGCAGTTGCTGTAGAGAGCATAACCCTTGTTGAATTTGTTCGTAGAAATGTATCAAATATGAAACGCCAATACCGTGTACTGTTCTTAGCTAAAATCCAATAGTACTGAAATAAAATTGGGTACAGTTTAAAGTCATTACAGCAAACTTATTTGACCTGAATGAAGAAATTATTTTATTAAACAAAAGATTGGCTTGACTACAATCTTCCAAATAGTGTTTTAGGCTCCAAATACTAATGCTGCAGTCATACAAAGTCTGACCAAAAAGTGTTGGTAAAGTTTGAGTTTTTTAAAAAATTGAATTTAAACTTTTTATTTAATGAAGCCAAACTTTAAAAAGTGGAAAGAGGCATGAAAATGCAAATATCCAAAATCTCTTTCTGGTATGCAACTTCAAGGTCGATCACATACAGTGACTCTCAGCTTATGCTCTTGTTTGTTTTTATAAATCAAACGGCCATTAAAGACAGCAGTCAAAATGTAGTTAAAGAACTGGAGTTCTACCTGTAATTTAACCAGTAGGATGTTTTTCCCAAACACTATAAACTTATAATTCAAAGCCATAGAGATCTCATGTTTAATCCATTCTCAAAGGTTGGGATTGTTTTATCAATGGAAGAACATCTTCAGCAATTATAGATATTTTTGAGCGAGTCTGCAAGAGCAATTAGCTGAGACCAGGTTTTAAGGGGTCGGATACTTGCATCATGTAGTTTACTATGGGGAGAGATGACGTCACAGACAAACGGATTTTCTTCTGTTGGTGCAGTAGGTGGCAGTGTGCGCCAGAATAAAAGCTTTACTTGGGCTAATGTTGTCCAGCATCTGCTCCAGGACCACATTTGTTTGAAAAAAAAAAAAATAGTACATAGATATTTTCTTTAGTGTTAACTGGTGATACTTATTGGCCAAGCAGAACTGTAACCATAGACGGAATTATCTGTAACTTTATCTGATTGTAAATTTAAAGCACTAATAGATATCACAAGTCAGCAGTTCTCTAGTAACCACCAGGATGATCATTTTCACCTCTGAGCTTTTTGTTACATTAACAAAGTTTGGGAAAAAATTTGTCCCATGTTCAGGTGATATTTTTAGCTTTTTGTGTTCATACTGGGGGGAGTAGGGAAGGTAAAATGACACGATAGTACAGAAAACATTAAACAGGAAACTGAGCTTTCAAAAAAAATAATTAGGGAAATATACAATTCTGACACATCCAAAAATTACATCAATGTCTAATAAAAAACAAAGAGAACTGCCCACTTAAATGTTTTCTCGTTGCCTGGCTGAGTTCTGTACAAATGACATTAAAAATGCGTTATTAAATCCCTTTAGGGAATTTATGATAATATAGAGATTTACAGTTTATGGTCACTTAGTTTTGTCTGTATAAAATAAAGGAATTCTATGTTGGGTCATACCTGTGTGTGTGTGTGGACCACTTGATGTGTGTTGTTTAATCAGTGGAGGCTGAATGGCTGGCTGCTTATGTGACAAATGGGTTATCTCATCTCACCTCAATGCTTTACCCAATATTTTCACAAATTAGGGTCAGTTTGCAGAAACAGACCCTGCAGTTTAGGAAAGAGGATGCCAGCAAGGACTTCATGCAGACAACCAATATTTTAATTCCTGTTGGTTCATTTCTTGATTTATTTTTTTAGACAAAAAGGTTTTGGGAGATGGGACTTGTTAACCAAAAAAAAAAAAAGACTAACTCAAAAGAGGAACATGAACGTTATAATCTTGGGAACAATGGTGGAACCTGTTTTAGATAAACTTGTAGACATTGTCTCTCCACACCTTCATAACCCTGCTGGCCTAAGGTCAGGGAATTCAGACACCAGCCTTATCTGGACAGAGTAATAAGTGTCCAACAACCTGAAGTGATAAAACCAGCAAAAAAAACAGATGGAAAAACAAAATTGCAATCAATCAATGAGCAGGTTGGCAGCCAAAGCCCTTGGTATTGATCGCAGGGTCTGGATTTTGCTTGGAGTATACAGATAAGCAAAGTGTTATCTATGCTCTTTTGTATATTATGTTATTAATGTCTCCCACATACAACATTTATAATCTTCATAAATATAAGTTTAGGGGTATTTTCCTCTTCATTTTTGCCAACACGTCTACAGTGGATCCTTTTATACGTGTGTGTTTATATGTTCTCACAGACACACCGCAGTGTCATGACTCATGGAAGTTACTGATTGAAGAAAACAAAAGGTAAATAAAAGGAAAGAAAGCAAGCGAGAGGGAGGAGGGCAGAGAGACCAGGCCTTTGGATAAAAGCTGTGGATCACTATGAACTCCTTAATCACACACGTTTGACACACACAGATTGAGTCTGTCAGCTCAGCCAGCAGCTCGGAGCAGCTGTATCGACCCCAAGTGTTACATATTAACCACACACACACTCAAACAGTAGATAATTGGACGTGGACAGAGACAAGAGTTGTGTGTGGACCTGCTGCATAGTGTGATATGTAGATATGACATATGACTGGTCTTTATGTCCAGGGTTTGAGTAAAAAAAAACATTATTAAAATTCAGGTACAGGTACTTTTTTTTTATCTTGCTTTCCTCTGATGATACAAGTCCCTACTAGAAGAAAGTATAGCTGCAAGTGGTATATAATTTAGAATAGCAGCCTGCAAATGTTATTAAGGACTTGCATCTCTGTCAGGCAGGAAAGGCATAGGAAAATCCCACTGCAGGTGAACAGAGCACACATGCTCTATCTGTGTGTGTGTGATAGGTGCATGAGGTGAGAGTTTGTGTGGTTATCAGAGACAGCCAGGTGTAGGCACGGCCATATACGTGCATATTGGGTCAGCTGCATTGATCCTGTCCCTGACAGCACAGGCGGAGGCGGTGGTGGTGGTAGCGGCAGGACGGGCCGGATGACAAGAGGAGGAGGCTGATAACAGTGTCAACTGACCCATGTGTGCTTACCTGAAGCGTGGGAGGGCAATGAGGTAACGCCCAACAGGCTCTCAATAGGCCTTATTCACAAAAGTCAGTCAAAGGTTTCACATGAGACCAAGGCATGGGCACAGAGGTTGATCTGTTATGTTTAGACAAGCAGATAACTCCATTGGATTGTCTGTGAGATATCTAGACTTAAAATTTCATGGTCATATAGATATTCTGTTTAAAAGAACACGTGAAAGTAAAGAAAATAGAAACATTTGTCTGAATCTTTTAGACGCATTTTATTTTGTAGCTATATACCTTCTGGTTTGGAATAATGATGAAAAATTCTAGCTAATTCTAAATAAATAAAGAAATATAATAGATATACGTGAAAGGATTAGGATGTCCGCAGGGCCACAAGGAACTGGAGGGGACCTTGATCTATGGCCTCCATTAAAAAATTTGAAAAACAAAACAACTTTAAAGAGACTCAAACGCTCAAAGTACCCAAGACTCCAAATTACACAAAAGAACTACAAAAAGACTCAAATGCATTGAAAAAAAGAATCTTGGAAAAGACTCAAAACAATATCGCAGACTTAAAACAACAGTAACTAAAAAAAAAAAGACCAATTAAATGCACCCTCACTCAAGTGAGTCTCAGGCGGCAGCGCAGTTTAATTTTCTATGTCTTAGACTTAGAGGATGTCATTAAATTCCTCAACAGTTACACACTCCTGTTTTACATTTTAGTTTAACTTTTAAGGGTTACAAAGGATCTCACTGAAGACCAACTTCTGAAAACAATAAATCATAACTCTCAGAGTGTAATTAGATAAAGATTAGGGGAGTAAATTCTGAGGGTGTCTGATTAATGGAGACATTCAGTCGCCTCTCTCCCCATCTGTGGACCACGCAGCAGATCAGCAGAGACGGGTACATCCTGCAAGCAGTCTGGGTGACATTTTTAAAGCTCGTATCAATCAGTGCAGAGGAAAGACACCTAGACATTTATAGTGTTTGAGTATCAGTGAAATCACCATTAAACTCAAGGGATTAAATCATTTTCCAACATCTAACATGTTGGATTACGTGTGCCACACACAGTTGAGCGAGGGATACTGTTAAACATAGTTACGTCTCTAATATGTGGTTATCTAAAGGTTCTTTTGAGATGTATATCCATTAGTTTGAAAACAAAACAAAGGCAGGACACCCCCCTTTCCCCCACAAATGGTACATTCCAATAAGATAAATCATGAGCAGGTGAGTTCATGGTTGTGGGTCATTCTTTGTCCTGCCTACTTATAACAAGTTTTGTTTTTGATCACAACACTGAAAAGTTCATATCAAAGATGGAGGAGAGGTTGGAAAGCCAGAAACGCTTTGTATGCTCTTTTTTGGATTGTAAATCTGCTTTCAGTAAGTCCTGGAAGTTAGAAGCTCATCTATGCAAACACACAGGATTGGTAAGGAGTAGCTCAAGTTAGAATAAATGCACATAAATGGACCACAGATTAATAAATGGCTAATGTTTTGCTTAAATGACCTATTAATGACCAGCCAATGTTGTTGTGTTTGTGTCAGAAACCCTTTCCTTGTGAGAACTGTGACAAGAGTTTCTGCACTCGTTATCAACTCACCAGACACGAGCTGAGTCATAGTGGGGAGAAACCATACAAGTAAGCCCCTGTGTTACTGAAGTCTGTTTTCCTAATGATTTTAAACAGTGTTTCTCATGTGCTGTTACCTGTTGTGCTCTCAAGATGTCTGGCTGATGGATGCTCTGAGGCCTTTGTAAAGAATTCCAGCATGAGGAACCACATGGCTCGAGTCCACCAACACCAGGAGAAGCGATATCAAGTATAGTAACCACTGACCAAGGCTCTTTTTCTTTGATAGATGTACAGTAATTCAGATTTTTCTTTTTTATGCTTGCATTTTTGCTTTCTGCAGTGTGACCAACAGGGCTGTGGAAAAGACTTCAACAAGAAGAACCAACTGAAAGCCCACAAGTGTGAGCAGCACCAACAGATTCTGCCTTTTCAGTAAGTAACTAAATGGAAGATGTATGAATAACATTTCTAGCTACTCCTCGGCACCTCAAACCTCTTGACTTTTTTATTTGTATATTTTTTAATGTAGTTGTTCTTACAACGGATGCACAAGAGAATTTTCCAGCCATGGAAAACTGAAACATCATGAGAGAGTCCATGAAGGTTGGTAATCAGAATGTGTGAATCTTAAATTTTATTTGAAAAAAAAAAAAAGTGCTCAAAGCCAATATCTCTGCCTTTTTTTTTTCTTTTTCTTTTTTTTAGGTTATCCTTGTGACACAGAAATGTGTCCTTTCCAGGGGAAAACATGGACAGATTATGTGAAGCACAGAAAAGAACATAAAGGTATAAATGTACTTGGAAGAATAGACATAATTTTTGTTGTACTACAGACATCTAGTAATGGGACATTTTAAAAAAAGCATGTGTGTATTTTTAATTACTACTTCCTCCTAGTCAAGGTACCATGTGAAGAGTGCAAAAAGCTCTTTAACAACGCCTGGTTCCTGCACCAACATGAACTGCAAGCCCACTCTGGGGTGAAGAAGTCATTTTCGTGCCCCAGAGAAGGTTGTGACAAAAAGTTCACTAGCCGCTTTAACTTGGAGAGTCATGTTCTGGGAGACCATGAGCAGAAGAAGCCTTTCAGCTGCGCCTATGTTGGCTGTGGGAAGAGCTTTGCCATGAAGGTAACAAAGCCCTCAGTTTAAAGACAGTAAATGTAGCGCTTCACCAAAATGTCAAACTTCCAGCCATGCACTAGTGTTTTTTTAAATTTAGCTTTTTAGAATAATCTTGCAACAAAAAATTCATACCTGGTGAATATTGAGCTGCATTTGTGTAGACTGTGTGCAAAAGGATGTAGATTACATGCACTGCTTAGTAAAAGGAAGTTTTCACTACTTCAGATAAAGTTCCAGGATGAGAAGGGTTGTAAAACATCTGGATCCTACAATCCACCAAATAAGTTGGTTATGTTGACATAAAAGTGAATTAAAACTTCAAAGTGGCCGAGCAAAGATCAAACATGGTGATACAGAAGGCAACTAAAGGTCTACACACTGGCTAGTGTTCACATGAGCATGAGATGATAGTGTTGTATGGATAAAGCTGGATTATTTGTGGACAATAAGAGGTGGTTATTTCTAGTTTTTTAAATAAGAAATTTTGAAAACTGCGTTTCAGAAGAACCTTGTTACACCCATGGAACGTGGTAGTGGTTTTTGTTTCACTGCGTCTGGGTTAGAAAATAGCCACGAATGAGTGTTTTAAAGGGAAATGCCACATCTCTCTCAGGAACTGTATGGAAAGGAAAATTGTGGGATAGCAGGGGGAGCATGAGCATGCATGGTGTTTTAGGCAATTGTCAGCTTTTACTTTTTTTTTTTTTTTTGAAAGGTTGAATAATCTTTAGGCAAAAAAAAAAACATGGAAAGATGCAAAATTTCTATATTGTGGGTGATTTAAAAAAAAAAAAAAATTTTTAACCCTTTTTTTAAAAATGGGTGATACTGTGGAAACTCTGTTTTTTTTTTTTTGTTTTTTACAGGAAAGCCTGTGGCGACATGGTGTGGTGCATGACCCAGCAAAAAAAAAGCTGAAGGTAAAGTGTCCTTGTCCACTTGAGGAAATGCTGCCCCACCCCCTTCTGTCCTTGTGCATGAAGTTTGGTTTTTATATCTGTACTCCTCTTCCAGAAAGTGCATCCAAAAAAGAACACGCCCAGGAGGATGGTGCAGGAGGTCACCGTCGCAGCTGCAGCCAGTCAAGAGGAATCGAGCAAGCTTGCTGCGAAGCTGCACAGTACCACTTTAGAGGATTGGGAACCTTGAGGCTGCACTAATTTATGTAGCCATGTTCGTTGAAAATTAAATCTTTTTGTTTAGCAAGTGTGAATAAACAATCAAAGCAATGTTTATAGGTGACTTGTATTTTTGGATATATGCGCATGGTCTTGCTTTAGCTGATGCTTCCTATACCTGGGCATGTACATATCTGTACTTACAAAGTGAGTGCAATCAATTTTCTTGAAAGGAAATGTTTATTAAACAAACAAAACACACATTCACACATGTATAAAACGCCAGCTGACAGGACAGCTGGTTGTCATGGTGATGAGGCCTGAGGGCAGTTGAGGCCCCCAGGATGCGGCAGGTTTCTAATAAGGCCTGAGGCTTATTCAGATAGATACAGCGTTGATGTGGCAGGACATCTTGGGTTGTTTTTTGTTTTTTAAAGTGATCTGAGGATCAGATCACTTTACCACTTATTTCTTTTATTCTCTACCTGTGACGTTGCCTCCACCTGAATACAATCCTGGATTCTACAACTGCCTGGTGAGGTGAATACAGCACAGATCGCCTGTTAACAGTTGCAGTACCATTCTCCCTGCGGGAGTGAAGACATGACCATATGAACACAGCAGTGTGTTTTATGAGTGCAGTCTGTCGAGTGACGTGGTACAATCTGGATCACTTCCCACCTGGTCGGGACAGGCTTAGTCCTGCAGGGGTCTACAACGGTTCTGAATGCATTTGGTCCTGGATTAAGCCCGATATGGAGCGATGTACAGTAGCATGTACCATCTCACTTTGGCCAAGGTTGTTCCCAATATAGAACATTCTGGGTGGACTCTGGAGTGCACAGCCTCCTGATTTTCTTGTCCTGACTATACCAGGCTCCCAGGCCAGGAGACCACAGTAAGTGCCACCCGGCTGCGTTGTTCTTTCAACATGGGCACCAGTGCTGAGTGGCTCATTCCTGCTGTCGACAGGCCGTTAACCGCCACTATCATGTCGCCGCACCTAGAACAACACAAGGAAGTGTCAGTATGGACTTATAAACAGGAGCTGATAGGTTGTTGCTGTGTGCCACTCGGATAGCTCTATTACATAAAGACAGGATGATAAATCTTGAAAAAATATTCAAGGACATGTTTTCAGTTGTTATAAATATAATTGCAATGTTGATTTAAATGTGGACAAAATTTTTAATGAGAGAAATGTTTAAAATAAATTGCTTTAATCCAGTTTAATCCAATTTTTATGAATTACACTAAACTGGATAAAAGTTGATTGGATTTAATGAAATCATACTTGTATTAAAATTTAATGGATTTTAATTTTGAATAGATTAAATTGGACTGGCCTTATAGTGCCTAGAGATTACTTTTATCATGAACTGGCATTTGGAATTTATCCCAAAAAGTAAGGAAATTAGTGTTTGGTGGATTATTTCTTTGTTGTAACAATACTTTTTGGCAGTACATCTTATATCACTGGAAAGTCTGTTTATTTCCCTTTTGAATGGTGCCTCATTGGTAAGGAAAATGCATTTGTGGGATGAGCAGCAGAGTTGAGTATGTGGGTTGTGCCCATGAAAATATGGCCAAATCTTCTCTGCCAATGCCAAACAGTTTCTGCTATTTACTGCCCTTAACTGTCAGGACCATTTACACTGCTGCCAGCAATATGTGCACTGGAAGCTAGACAAGTAGAGGAACGTTATGTTCAGTGAAGAGTCCAGATTTTGCCAACAGCAGTTGGATCTTAGGGTGAAAGTGTGGAGAAGACGCAGAAAATACTGTGATGATTGCTGCACCAATGGGGTAACGGCTTTAGGGGGAGGCAGTGCGATGGTGCAGGGCGGCATCTCCTTCACTGGAAAAATAAGGCTTGTCTTCACTGGAGGCAATCTCAATACAGAGTAATATTGAGATGACATCCTGCAACCGGTGGCAATCCCATATCTCCACAGTCTGGGACCGATCCCTATGTGACAATGCTCGCCTGCACAGAACAGGGTTTATCAGAGACAACCTCCAGACTTTGGGAGTGAAAAAGATGGACCGGCCTGCCTGCAGTCCTGATCTTAATCCCATCGAACACTTGAGGAATCAGCTTGGGCATGCTGTTTTTTGTCAGAGTGACAAACGAAACCACAAGGGCTGATTTGCAACAAAAACTGGTCGAAGAATGGGATGACCACCAAACTGGTGGGCAGCATAAGGAGGTGCAGGCTGATGCTACATTCTTTTTGTTCAATCAATATAGTTAAATTGCCAAAAAGTCTAATTATGTCAGACTTTAATCATTCAATCCAATGAATGACACCAAACAAGAGTCAATAAGAGAATAAGGTCTTTGGCAATAGAGAAGTTTTTCATGGGTACATCCCACATTGTCAACTCTGCTGCTCATCACACAAATGTATTTTTTTTTTTTATATAAACGTGGCACCATTTAAAATGGAAATAAACCTTTCCAACTTTATAAGGTATATTGCCAAGAAGCATTGTTACAACAAATAATCAACCAAACACTAATATTCTTATCTTAAAAATTAACTACTTCATTTCTAATATTTATCTCTACTGGTGATACAGAACAGGCACAGGGAGAGAAAAACTTTCACAATTCAACTTAATGTTGGTCGTGAGAAAACGGAATATCTCTGTGCGAACACATTGATCAAATCTGGCCTCTCCCATTTAACTGTGCATGAGGGTTTTTTCAACTTCCAATAGATGTTAATCTTTTTAATTTACATTCATATAATTCATGTGGTGGGTTGAGGTTTTATTAGCTGTTAGCTGCTCTAGATAAGATAGTGATGACACAGCAAAAAGACAGGCTATAAAGCTTGATATGAAAAAAAAGAGTGTTAATCTTTGCCTGCTGAGCTCTTACAGCTGCTTAACAGCCATAATATGATTCCGTTTTTAAAAACGCTCCAGCAGATGAACTGTAATGAATATGTAATTGTTCCTATTACATGTCAAAGTGTAATTAATTACACAGTAATTAAACAGTGAGAAAAATGTGCAATCACGCCAGTCTCGTCTATCACATACCGGAGGTCACTGTTTATCTACCTGTCAATTCACCACCATGAATCACCACTGCTATCATCAGCCACATACAGTATAGTTATGTTGAGAACAACTTATCACTCACTTCAGGCGGCCATCATAGTATGCAGGAGTGCCCAGGACAATGGTCTTGATAAAAAACGCCTGGTTGCCGTGACTTTCCTCGTATCCCCCGACGATGCTGAAGCCCCAGCTACCTGGGTGGCCCCTTCGCAGCACAATCTCATGGCTGCTGTGAAGGTAGCTGCAAGAAAATAGTAGAGCGCAGCCAGCCAGATACAGCTATAAAGATTAGTTTGATCACAGTTTCAAATTTTAAGGATATGAAATGCTAAATAAATTCTAGTATTTGTATTTTTGAAGCAACACATTCCAGATCTTTACAATGTCCTGGTTTTTGTTTGCTTACCTGGGCAGCCCCAACCACATGACCCAGGAGGGGGACCAGTTTGCATCAAAGTCACTGTCGTGAGTGTGAGGCAAAAGCTCATCATGGTCGTGCTCCTCCACCATGCTGACCTCCAGCACTCGCAGCTGGACTGAGGGGGAGGCAGCGCTGGCTTTCAAGGTGCCCACGGCTTCACTGTGGCTCAGGTACGTTAAGTCCTGAGCGTTGATACTCAGCAGGATATCGCCTATGGGAGGGGAAACGAAACGATTTAATAGTTTCTGGTGGGACGTTTCACATGTAGCGTTGTCGATGTTTCGGGGTGTTTTTTCACCTCTTTTGATTCTACCATCCCGAGACAAGCAGCCGTGCGGTTGGACGCTCGTGACAAAGATTGGCAGCTCCCCGCTCTTACTGCCCCGCCCTCCCGCCACAGTCATGCCCAGAGACTCATGAGGTTCCTTCTTCACAGTGATGTGTTTCTCTTTACAGGTCACACACTGTGACAAGTCCTGGGAAGAATCATGACGCAGATAAACACAGACTTAGCTTTAAATCAACACACAGTAATAATAAATCATGTTTTTAATCCCACTTCATCACTAGAGAGATTATCTTCATGTACAGGTGGACTGAAAATGCAACCATATGCATAATGGCAGTACACACACACACACACACACACACACACACACACACACACAAACACACACATGTCCTCACTCTGTGGGTGCTGGTGCGGGACAGGTGTATGGGCACAGGGCTCGGAGTAGAGCTGTGATTAGGCAGGAAGTGATCAAGGCAGTAAAGGTCTCTGGTGGAGCTTGATTTTGGCGGTGGGGGTGGAGTCGGTTTGCTGGGTCGGCCAATCATCAGATGGACTCGCTCTCCGCTGGCCTAAAGAGGCAGATTCATGAGAGTTTAGGAACAAACTTAAAGCCGCATTTATCCCCAACCCCCCCCCCATGATGAAACCAAAATAATCCAGATGCAGTGACGCCACGCATCCACACCTGTATAATCTGAGCGGCCTGCTCGGGGGTGCCGTGGCGCAGGTCCTGGTCGTTGACTGCCAACACTCGGTCGTTACTCCGCAGTCTGCCATCCTTAGCTGCCAGGCCTCCATCCAACAGATCCAACACAAACACCCCTGACTCATCGGTTCGCCGTACCAACTTGATGCCAAGCTGCTCTGTTGAGTCCCGCTTGTGTAATGTGATTCTCAGAGTGGCGGGGCTGGACGGGGCGCCCTCAGGGGTGGAGCAGGGTGCATGGGGTACAGCTGGGGTGGAGGAGGAAGAGGAGGGAGGAGCTCGAGAGGCACAGCGACGCTCTCTGAGCACAGTCAGCTGCAGGGTGGTGCAGGGCCGTGCCAAAGTGGAACGAGCAAAACTGTGCGGCACATTGCTGATGTCCACATTGTTCACCTTGGAATATGGCATTGAGAAAATGTTGGTTAAGCCTGATTTATCAGAGTTTTCCTCACAGACACACATAAGCAATCAGTCCAGTCTTGTGTAAGACCACCTTACAAATGGAGATCTATAATTTGTTTCCTTTTCACAAACAGCTGTTTGCACCTGCTCAGCTGGAAAAAGCAGCAGAAGTGAATTTAATGAAGTTAATGCTTTACAACTCAAAAATTGAAATGAAGTTGATTCCATCAAAGAATCTATAGAATCAGGTGATATTTTGGGGGGATTTGTGACTTTGAGCAACACCTATAAGATATATGTAGTCACTTAATTCGCTGGTTTTATAGAATGAATAATTAGAGCAGCTTGAAATCTTAAAAACAATAATTGAGAGTTAATCGAGGGGAAAAGTGAACGAGATAATTTTGATATTGGAAAGAAAAGAGAAGAAGGAAGAATTCAGAGGATTCAAAATAAAATTCAGCTTCATCATTATTTCCTTGCACGGGTTTTAACTCCAAACTCTAAGACGTTAACATTTACCCAATTTATTTAATATCTAGGAGATGTGTATTTGAGTTATTTATATTAACATGTTCATATCCAGACAGTTTAATTAACCGCAGGTAAAACTGACCAGAAAGCAGATTTAAAAGACCCATTCATTCAAAACAACAAAGCTACTGAGGTGTGACCACTGGACAAACAAATATTTCGATGTAAATTGTTGACAAAGACATTTACTGAAAACACAAAGCGCAAATAAGCTGGCAAAAAGACCAGGGAGTCCAGAGATACAGGGTGTCGAGCGCTCAGAGACATGGCCATGGTGAGGAAGAAAAAAATTAATTAAAGCATAGGTTTCATAAGCTGAACCATTAAATTTGGGGCTGACAGATTGTTCAAAGGTTTTATGCACAGATGAAATAAACAGATGGATGGACCTGTGGCTGGATCACTAACGAACACAAGGTCTCCACGACTCAGGTACCAGCTATAAGGGCATATATTCATGGGTTGCTGAGCTAGTTGTGCATTTTTTTTAAAGCTGAAGATGGGCTGAAAATGCTAAACAATACCAACAGTCAGTTTGTGGAAGGTAACTCCTTCAACCAGTTATATAAGAGGACGTTTTCAGCATTTCATACAGCCACAATCTCTGTCTGGTAAAAATGATTCCTTAATTAACATCGTAACTTCTCCACTATGTGGCTAGCAAACAAAAAAGGCCTGAGAAATGAGCATGTGCTTTCATGCCTGCAAAAGTCCAGCGACAATCAGCTTCAAGCTGTCACTGGTCACTTGCTGGTCTAGCTGTTCTTAGCTGTCAGGCCACCTCGTTTGACCAGCTTTAAATGGCGATTAGCTGGTAAGTCAGCTAGCACCTGTGAAAATCCAGTCTCACACTGGATTTTCCAGAAGGGTTCTCTTCACCTGACTTGAATCTTGTAAAGGATCTTAGATCTACAGGGAGGGATGGACACGGGTCCCTGGACAGCATTTAGGAAGATGCGGTTCACTTTAAGGATGGAACACTTGTGTTAATTATCAAATTATTAACTCATGCTAAAACATGATAATAACCAAATAAGTATTCCTCTGAATACGTCATTCATGCTATTTGTGTAATAATAACAACATAGCAATTCCTATATATTAATACTATTGACTAACTCAAAAATGAAGCTTGAAATCAACCAAAATAATGCGTTACATCCCTTCTCGCAAAGGAAAGAAAGAAAGTTATATAAAAGTATGTGGGAATGAATACATTTAATAAAAACATGTTTTAAAAATCATCAACTACAAGCAGTAAATGAATCTCTCACCTGTAGAATCTGATCTCCAGCCAGCAGCCTCCCATCTCGTGCAATGACCCCATCTCTGTACACTTCCTGAATCACAATGTTGATGAGAGGCGTTTCATTTCCACCAACGATGCTGATCCCCAGCTCGACGTACGGGTTTGCCCGGTGGACCTCTATGGCAGTTATCTCTCCTTCAGGAAGGGAGGGCAACTTCACGCATCCTTGTGGATAAAACAGGAACATTACGTCACTGCATTTCTATCATTTCCACTTCCTCTCAGCCTTCAGTATAATGTTGCCTGAATGTGATTAAAGCTCATACGGTTGGTAAGGGTAAGGTCATACCTTCCTCAGCAGACAGAGGTGGGGATTCAGGGCAGTCCCAGCCAGAGGATGTTGAGCTAACAGAGCGGAGAAGATGGATGCAAGGGTTACTGAGGGGCCGCTTCACCCTGGGGACCACACATTCCAGCCCCACCACACCTATAGGTAGAGAGTACATGAGGGGATGGAGGGATGCTGACTTTAAGACCTTAATAACAACTCAAAACTCCTCAATTGAAACAGGTCCAGTAGATCGACTCACTGTCTTCTTCTGTGCTTTCCTCGAAGGCAGGGTTGTCCAGGCCGGCGTCGTCCGTCCACACAGGCCCGTTACCACAAGCATTATTAGGTCCGGAGTGTGGCGAGGGCGTGCAATCCCTCAGGTCTGTCTGCGTGGAAAGAGGCGACCTGGGAGGGCTGGTAACCATCGCTCGCTCATCCCCACTCTCACATCGCGGTCCATCCACACTCGTCTGCTGACATTGAGTCCCAGGACACCTTTCACCAAGCAACAGGTGTCAGTTTGTTAGTCCATCTGACACATAAAGAAAATCAGATTTAGCTTCAGTGAATTTAATGTAATCTGATCCTGTTGGGGAATTCCTTTGTTTGCTTGCTACTTCCACATGTATGGGGGTAATTTTCTTTGTTCTTTTCTTGGTTATGTTTTCCCTAAATCTATTTATGTCATCCCAAAATCAGACTGCGAAGCTCACAGAAACTGCATGAGACCCAAGAACTGCATCACAGGCTCTACCAGCAGCAGTTAGCATGTTAAATGGTAAAGTTAATAACTGTACAATTAGAAAAAGACTGAACAAGTATGGCTTCTCTGGAAGGGCTGCCAGGAGAAAACTTCTTCTCTTCAAAAAATAACACTGAGAATAGCTTAAGCATGCAAAGTTGCATCTGAACAAACAACAAGACTTCTGGAATAATGTCGTTTCGACAGACGACATCAAAATGGGGACATTTGGCCATAATGCTGACATGCCGATAGATAATGCTGATATGCACCATATTTAGTGATGTTTATTAGTATTATCTAATTTAGTGGCACATTCAGCTCAAACACCTCAGACCATCCGTCAAGCACAGTGGTGGAGGTGATGCTGCTTGTTTTGTAGCCACGGGATTTGGACATCTCGCAGGCATTGATGTGTCCATGAACTCCTCTGTATACCAAAGTATTCCAGAGTCAAATGTAAGAACTGCAAAAAGGTGCTTTGTAATTGATTTTTTTAACTTTAGGGTGCCTTTTGTTTTATTTTATTCTTCTATTAGAAAAGCTGTCCTCTAGATGCATGAAAAAATTAACATTACTATTTTCACTAATGACAAGTAAACTGATCAGGTGCAAAAAAAAAAAGATAAATAGTTCCTTCAAGCTTGTATGAAAAAAAGAAAAAGTATACCAACTAAATTTTAAAGAGAATTCTGAGAAAGGTAAAAAAAAAAAAAAAAAATTCCACATCCTTACAAATGTAGAAAACATTGCCAGTACCAGTGATTTTGTTTTGTCAAGTCAATGATTAACATCACAAAAATATTCGAATAACAGTGATGAAAAAGGGAGAAAGCCGCATCTGAGAAATGATGCTGTTTTATAAATGGAATAAATGTTTTGGTCACTTATAACTGTTGTTTGCTTTAAAATGATGAAAAAACCATGCATATACCCTGCCCCATAAACAGAAGCACTGAAATAAACCGCACACTGACAGACTTTAAGGATACAAATAGCCACAGCCCTGACTGAAGTATTAACTGTAAGTGGCAGCTTACAGGTGACAGCTGCCGTCATGTTATCGTCCTCTTCCTCTCCGTTAGTATCAAGAAGAAATAACATTGAGAGGAAACAGGTGGGCTTGTCAAGATTATGCTAATCAAAGCTGTAATTTAAGTGCTTTTAATATGGGACAATGAATCAATTCTTCAAGTTTTCCACACAGTGTTTTGATAAGTGACTTGTCTTTCACATCGATTCAGTCCATTTTTCCTTGTTGACATACACACAAAACTCATCCATCCATCCATCCATCCATTTTCTGTACCGCTTAATCCACGCAGGGTCGCGGGTGGGCTGGAGCCTATCCCAG
>JBBBVU010000019.1:12520161-12546178 GCA_037177055.1 Atherinosoma microstoma
AGGCTCCGCCCGGGGCTCGAACCAGCGACCTTCTTGCTGTGAGGCTGCAGTGCTAACCACCACACCACCGTGCAGCCCACACACAAAACTCCAAAATGAAATTTTTTTAATCACCTTAACTCAAACAAGGTCATGTTCAAGGTAAGCAGCATTCAAATTAAATTATAAATGAATGTTAGCCACATCACTAAGAATGTAAATATATATATGAATATATCTTGATCCCAGATTCTTCCCAATGAAGCTATCACATCATCAGATGATGCATGCTGCTGCTTTACGATGCATGCCTTCATCTCTACCGTTTCCATATTTGTTAAATACAAAAGCCACTTTGGTCTTCTTGTTTTAAGAACCCAGTTGCTTTGTTTTGTTCCAGTTTTCCCAGACCAGGCTGCTTATTTCTGTCAAAAGATCTGGCAACATCCGCTACAGCAGCAGAGTGGGCTCAGAACAGAGACTATGCTATAATGAAGACTTTCGAGGCAAGAAAGAAGCCTAATTAATATTTCGTGTTACAAAAATGTGATGGGCTCAAATGCAACAATTACATCTGTGGTCATAATGTGAACATGAGTCATTAATCAAACATCTGTGAAATGTAAATGGGAATATGAGTCGAATGCAAACACCATTGGCAAAATGCTGTCTTTACTAAAATAAGGGGAATCGTTGTAATATTGATTTACGTGTTCACATAAGCAGCGATACTGAAGATGTGTCTACATTTCCACTCCTGCAGTCAAGCTGTGCCTGTTTAAATTCACCGTACATAATCAGGAAGGACACACACTTGTCAAAATGAGGGCTGGTGGTTGATGGTGTAGGTCAGAGTGAAAAACAAGCGGCAAGGTTAAAAGAATTGTCAGTCGGGAGGCAAGAGTGTGTCAAAGCACAAACTGGCGAAAGAAAACAAGAAATGTTTCTGGAACACATAATGTGCAAAAAAAGCACAACAGCTTCTATAATTCTCAAATTGAATGAATTTAAAACTACCAACAGGTGCTAGATCCGACTGCTCAGCTAGACAGAAACATCATGAATGAAGCAGTTTGGCCACACATGTAACCACCAAGCTTATGGTCAATATAGAGATACATAGTTCCTCTGGAAAGATATAAGAACCCGGACAGAAGGTTAACCATCAGTATAAGTTTTTTACCAAACATGCATTTAAGGCAAAGTGACCACACAGAAGTCATTCCTCTCAAAAAGGAACATAAAAGCCTGCTGGAGGTTTGCTGAAAGACACCTGAACACCTATTGGGCCACGAAAAGCAAAAATCTTTTCATCCAATTTAAAAGTATATGTTTCGACCACAATTGTAGGAAACCACAACAACAACATCATCATGTACAATTAAAACACGGTGGTGGCAGCAGTGGTCTATAGGAATATTTTTCAGCAGCAGCGATTGAGATACTTGTCAGGACAGAAGAAAAAATTCTGTGTAAATCTTCACCAGAGAGCCCAAAAATCTCAGGCCTGGGTGAAATTTAATATTTCAACAGGACAAAAAACGAAACAAAACCCTGAGGCATCAGAAAGAAAATACACACTGATGCCTGTGGGAAAACTGCGAAAGTCCTGGAGTTACTCAGCCAGAGTGCAAGCGAGAACTTGACGGAGCATATCTGGAGGCTTGAAAATGTTTGGACACCCCATCCAACCTGGTTGAGCTTGAATGTTTCTGCCTAAAATGCTATAAGAAACTTCCAGAAGAAAGGCAAGGACCGAAGGATCGTTGCTTAAAGAAATCTGCCAAAGGCAATGACCATTTCAAAGCGTTTATTTTTTTATTTTTTTTATTTTTTTAGATAAAAAAGCTATATTGAAGAGGGGCTGTACCCTTTTTAAGATCAGTCCATAACATGGAAAACTCAAAATGGCCTCATACTGTGCTCTCTATCAATAATGAACCATCCTACCTTGACTGCACTATGGAAAAACCGTGCCCTGACGATCCGATCTTTTAATCTAACGTCCAGGCTGAGCCCTAATCCTCAACATAAACAATGACATCTGACAATGTCGCACACAGAGACAACAGACTCTTGGCTCCTGATAGTGTCTTAAACCTGCAGGGTGGGGGGAGCTGTGAACTCACGTGGGGCTGAGGTTTAATCTTTACGAAGGACTATCACACCGGTCCTCGCAGTGCCCTCATTTGATCTGTCCTGCATCATCTCTCCTTGTCTTCTGAGCATAAATGAAATATGCAACCTTTGCTGAGATGCACCCTTGTGCTGATGGGAAAAGACACTCTAAGACGAGGTTTACACGTGTTTAAACGTGTTAGAAAACACTCACTTGAAAACATTCAGAGGTTTTTCAGTCTCACTTTTTCCAGAAGGATCAGCAGCATGTTTGATAAACTTCAGAGCAATATGCTAAAATTATTCCAATAAACAATCCCCATGCTGACTTTTCTTTACAAATGCAACTGTTATACTCTGTTCATCCTGCAGCTGTTACCCTATGAAGGCCACATAAGCAGTCACTTAGCAACAGTTTCATAGCCTTGCTTTGAAGATGTTAAAATCCACAGCTGATGAAAGCTCTCCTGTACTCTCCTGACTCATCATGTTAGCGTTAAGCTTTTTAAAGAAAATATCCCCTATTTAATTGAGCCATTAGATGGTTAGTCAATAAGCCGCATGAATACGCCAACGGATGTAGATTTATAACAGTGATAATATCACCAATGTCTTTATAATCATTAACGACAACCAAACCTGTGTTTGTTAAACTGAGAAAGCAGGATATGTAAAGCAAAAAATAAAAAGCAAACTCAGAGTCAGTCATAAGTGTAAACCAGCATGAAAGATGCCTTTTTGTCACCCCAAGACCTGACCTTACTCCCCCCTCCATGTTTCACTCACCACAGGTCAGGGTTGCCCTTGGCTGTCTCACAGAAGAAGTGGTTAAAAAGGTCTCTGGTGTTGAAGTTGCCCAGCATGATTGTGGAATGAGAACATGAAGCTCCTGGTCCGCCAACCCATGACTGCGGTAGGGAACCACTAATCCTCTGTCACATGATCTACTGCTCAATAATCCCTTCTGGGTCTCACAGCACCTGGTCCAAATGGGCCAAAAGCCAAAAGCATATGGAAGTGGGGACCTTTTAAGGTTAAGAACAACTCCAACTTAAATGATCACTTGTGATTTCTCCACAGGTTCTGATCAGTAGCACCGACTGCAACTTATAGTTCTTAAGGAATGTGAAACCAACTACCTGATGTCTTTGTTAATGGTCTTACTGACTAACACGGCTGAAATAAAGCTGCATTACCACCATAAAGCTTATGAAATCCCTGTTGGTGTGTATGCACACGTCTCTCATGCATTTCTTTGTCTTTTCTGTCTGCATATAAATCTCTATATGAGCTTTATTACCTGTGTTTGAGGTGTGCCTCCAGGTCACATCGCGGCATGCTGAGAGAACAGACAGGACTCAAAGGGCATGAGACAGACAGCTTGTCAAGCAGCTTGTGCACCAGGATGCTGGATCTGCGGCATGCCTGCAGTTGCAGACGTGTCCTGTCCAGAGGGCAGAAGTCTCTCTCCTGGAGGAAGCTCCGGAGGCAGCGGGCGCAGAAGGTGTGTCCGCACGGTGTGTCCAGCGGCTGCACCAGAGGCTGCAGGCAGATATGGCACACCAGGTCGTCGTCCACCTCCAGACGGTAGTTATAAAGGTGGTTCTCCCAGCTGCGGTGGATCTGGCCACACTCTGGACACAGAACCTCCAACGCTGGCTCCGCTGGCTTGGCGACGTCCACCTCGCAGCCTGGGCTGCCCATCTCTTCTCCTTCAGCGCAGCTCGGCTTTGGCACAAATGACTCCAGTGGGGCTGCAGGGATGGGAAGGGGCACACACACTCCTATCCCATAAGCTTCAAAGGTTGAACAAGTTGCGGAGAGGACAAATGCCCCCCAGTAGCTGATGGCACATCACCCTGCAGGTCAGAGGACACAGCAGGAGGGTTAAACAGATGTTTCAGTAAAAACAACCAGTGTGTGATTATGCTTGTGCATTTATTCATGCGGCAAATGCTTTGTGCACGTGTGTCCACGTGTTTGCACAAGTTCGAGAGTGGCACTGTTTGGATGTGTGTGTGTGTGCGTGTGAGAGGGTGTGCTGAGATTATGTATTGCCGCTCCTGTCCGCTAATCTGACAGTATAATCTCTCTTTTACTCTCGCCTGCCCCAATCTTCCAATTCCACAGAGAGGGAATTATCTGGGATTGAAGCAGAGCGAGGACACAGATCAGAGAAAGTGGGATTGGGAAAGCAACAGAGAAGGAAAGCAGTGCTGGCAGGAGGGGGAAAGTAGCAGAGGCAAAGCGATGAAGAAGGGAAACAAGTCAGAAGGTGGGTGAAAGAGATAAAAATGGATGTGAAAATAAGCTCAAAACAAGAAGGTGGAACAGTCAAAGAGAGGAAACGTACATGGCTGAGGCATAAAAACCTACATGAAAATGTAAAAGATAGAAAAATGGCAGAAATTCTTCAATTGCTTGTTATTTGTGGCTCTGGCCGTGTGCAGTGGTTGCATTCAGTCTCCTCTACAATAGAAAGAGAACATGCCTGAAGCAGAGTCTTGAAATACAGCACGTCAGCGAGCAGAGTGTGTCCTCAGTCCTAATGTGGGACGTAGGCTATGCGCTGATCTTTTCCACAGTGTTTCACATCCAAAGCCATTCAGACCTTCAGCAGTCCTGTTAGCCCTGTGGGCCTGATGCCATCAGCGGACAGCAGAGGGCGTGCCTCTCCACTCAGCGGGGCCAGCCAAGCCACAGTGACTACCTGCCTCTGTTCCAGCAAGGGTCTGCTCCTGTCTCCATGACGACCTGGATCCTGTTCTGTTCAGCAGGGCTTGACATTCAGAGTGTAGCCAGGGAAGGATGCAGAAGAGGCACACAACAGATGCACTTCTCCCAGCAGGATGCTCTGCTCCTCCCTGGTACAGCCTGAAAGCTTGTCAGACGACGCAGATGATGGTGATGAGGAAAGTCCCCTTTGGTTGGGTTGTTGCTGCTTTCTCATCTCGTATCCGCGGCTACCCATTTCTGTGACAACCTGTCTCTCCTGTCTCCTTGGCTACCGGACCGGTAGTTAGTTTCTGCCTCCTTCAAGTGCATGTTCCTGTCTGTGTGTGACTGGCTGCTTCTGTCTCTATCCCGCAGCTGGACATGAATTAATCATGAGGACACAAGGCTTCTCTGTTCCTATAACAAAGCTGTGACATCACCACATCACACACAGACTTGTAGACATGCAAGCATGAGCCTACACGAGCAAAAGCAAACACACGCGCGCGCCTCGCACAAAAGCTTTTTTTTTATGGTATCAGGTCCTGCGACTAATCTTTATCAATAAGTAAAGTCTTCAGGTTTTCACTGGGGAAGAATTTTAGACTCTTGGCTATGAAAGGCACTTAAATCTATTTTAAAAAGAGAAGGAATCTGTTGCAACAGATTCCTTTACACAAGTCCCACAAATACTGTCAAATGCTTGCCGTTTATTTTAATAGCCAACCTGTGTGTCTATGCAAAGTCCAAAGTCAAAATATAATTGCCTTTGCACTGCTTACTATATTAATAAATGACAAATGCTTTTGCCCTGCACCTATCTCATTGTTCATTTTTTCCCCACAAATGATAGTCATCTTAGAGCACATGACAGTCCAGGGACTGCTACATGCAGGAATTACATTTTCAAATAAGATGAGATGATGCTTCAGGCCAGAGATTGAAAAACTCAGGTCCTCGCGGCTTAGCCTACATTTTTCATTAAATCCCATCTCGTCATTTCTCTCTCTTTTTTAAAAAAAAAAAAAAAGAAGAAAAGAAAGACTGTTAGCCACTTGCAAGAACAGGCCTGGTACCGTTTCTGCAAGGTCTGTTGCAATAGGATGCTTTTTGTCACAACATCCAGACATACAGTAATTACTCAAAAACTAAACCTGCTTTAACAGAGATTGGCAATCAATAGGTCTCCACTGTCATAATTCTCATTTAACTTGCACAATGCACCAGCTGCTGTGTCATGATTTCTACGTAATCGATTTGTTTAGATAGGAACATTGTTTAACCCCCCCACCCCCCCAAGCTGTCTGACTCCATCCCAGCCTCCACAAAATGAAAAAGCGAGGACAGAAGAAGCGACAACGGCAATATCAATGCAAAGCAGCCACACACTGACACCGTTCTTGTAAGATGCAGATGTGATGTTACCTGCTCCGGCTGCTCCTCCGCGCCGTGCGCTCGGGCCCCGAAAGGGGTGGGGGGACAATTACCAGCTGCGGGACCTCAATCACGCATTCGCCGCAACGGACGACCCGTTCCTCAAACCCCGCACAAAAACGCCCCCGTGCCTTTGGCAGCGCTGACCCCGCCCACTACTGTCCGTCAAAACGGGTGGGTGGGGTTTGTGGCTGTCAATCTGAAGCAGAATTAGCGCTGGCTTCTTTACTGCCTGCTAAAATCAAAATAAAGTTTTTACCAAACAAAATATTCTTCTATGTGAAGTCACTACCTCTCTTTTATTTTTTCATTGGCTTTATTCAATTAAAAAAGAAAAGAAAAAGAAAGGCATATTGTAATAGTTTAACCTTGAAAAGTCCCTCCAGTGTGAAAGTGAAACTTCATGGAGCGTTTTAAAAAACTTTGAAGTTCATGTTTACGCAAAAAAAAAAAAACAATTCTGAAGTCTTTTACAGAATATTAAACAGCCCTTTTGTTTCCTGATAGCACATTAAAATACGCATGCCTCGGAGGGATAGCTATACTTCATTTAAAGCCTATAGGCTAATACAAATGACTGTGAATTATAATACTCATCGTCCTTGTTGAATCTTATGGCTAGGCTGTATGTTACATATCTTGAAGTCTACAAAAACAACAACAACAACAACAAATCAAAAACAAAAAACAAACTTGATACATAGCCTATAAACTCACCAAATAGAAAAAAAAAAAACAAAAAAAAAAAAAAAAACTTGAATATATTCCTGAAAGCTTTGTTTTGACATACGCATTTTTAGGGAATTACAAACTGGCCTGTTTTACTTAAAACACGGTGTTGTTTTGATTAACTTCTAGTTGAGTTTAGATTTATCAAAAAATATCTGAAAGGTGTGGCGCCTTTGCTTGTAGCCTAAATCTCTTACATTTTTTAATTAAGACATAAAAAAAACACAGGCTGGCTGGATATCTGGAATATTGTCTGCAAGTTCGAGTCCAACATTTTACAACTGATCAGGCAACTTTCAGGACAGCCAAAAAAAAAACAGGGTCCTCGGTTAAAGGACCTCGTGAGGAGGTAAACAAGAGATGTTGCTTTAATTAACATACACGCATCGATTTTAGCTTAATTGAATTTGCGAGTAGCTAGCGTGTACGTGATGGCGGAAGATAATGAGTTGGAAAAGTAAGTAACTTTAATGCTGTTTATCCTCAGTCAATGTAAACAGCTTCTGTTTTTTTTGTACACTTACAGGCAGGTTTCCTCCGTAACTATGACTCCGCCACCATTCACACAGTAGCTTGTTTTTTCAGAGGTTGTGCTTATTGTGTTCTCAGACGCATATGAGTTTAAATGTATTAAAGCAGATTCAGCCTTCACAGATACATTAGCTGCCTGAGCTGTGTGGTTAAAGGTTTGGCTGAATCAGTGATGAAACTCTGCTGACTCGGCAGTTCGGGTCAAACGGGGACACTGCTGCTGTCTCTTATTTATTCACTTCTACACTCTGCATCTCTCTCTTAATTAGATTATTCTCCCCTTGGCTTCCCCTTGAAGTTCCACGCCATCTTTGTCCTCAGCTTCCCTACGTCCTCTTGTTCGCCACATAACTCTTTGTGTGTGTGTGTGTGTGTGTGTGTGTGTGTGTGTGTGTGTGTGTGTGTGTGTGTGTGTGTGTGTTGTCCATCCAGGCGTGCAGTAGAGGAGCTCCTCAGGGAGACTGACAGAGCTCGGGTGAGAGCGGAGACCATGGGCCCTGCAGGATGGTGAGCACTGCATTTGAAATGTCATCTGTATCATCATGCATCTGTCATCGTTGATGTCTCACTGCTACTTATTGGAGTAACTGCGTTTGTGCAGGGGGCATCTGCTGTCATTTCACTACCAGTGTGGTTTGTTTGGTTTTCATATGCCTTTAGTTTTTGTTGTTGCTATAAAAAAAACTACTTGCTCAGGTTCAACAATACGAAATACTCGCCTCTTATTGATTTGTATTGAACTTGTCTGTACAGAGCCCTTATTGAGTTTATTTACAGGTAAATTAATACAATATTACAGTCTTAAGAGAGTGAGCCACAGCTGTGTTGGAATATCTGCCAGGAGTGGCACGCCCAAAGCAGAGTGAAGAGAGAAACCTGAAAACAGAAGGCTCATGGCAGATGATGTTAGTATACATAAAAAATAAAATTTTCCGGTAGGGCATTGTAGTGCTGACCAAGTAACTTTATTTTACTTTTAATGTGACAAGAAGAATAACTAAAAAAAGATTGCAAGAAAAAAAACAAAAAAAACAACATATTTTTGGTGTTGGTGTTCCCAGTGCACCTATGAAAGCAGAGAGACAAAGGAGCCATCTAGTTAAAATGCATTCTTCAATATTTGTTTATTTACCACAATAAAAAAAAAAAAAAAGAAATCTGGAAATGCAACTCTGAAGCTATGTTTTTTTTTTTTTTGCAAGCTGAAAGCCTCATTTATGCTCCCTTTACGTAACTAAATATGTATGTCTGTGTCAAATGTCATACGTCATTACCCACATACTCACATGTGTTCTTAACATTTGCATGGTTGTTAGGCAATACATCCACCAGAGTTTAGAGTTCACCTCCAAGTTCTGACATCAGTTTCAAACAATAGCAAATATGATGGAAGAGATCATGTTAATGCTCATTAGATGCTCGGTAGATGTCTGTGGTCTTTTGTAGCCAATAAACAAATTGTGGCTACTTCTTCATTTTTGTTCCTGTCACTGGTTACATGTCAACTATTCCGCACAACACTTCCCCCTCAGTTTCCAGTGGTACTGCTTTATTTGCTACATCTGGGTACGCATCTGTGAGCTCTCTCTGAAAACAGATAAAAATATGCACGTAAAGTACGCATACGAAGTATGCGATAAAAGTATCGGTCCATATGTGTATGCATGCTTAGCAAGGTAGTAATAATGTACAAACTGCTAAACATAATGACACAATTCTACTTCCTCTGCATATTAATCCAATTGAATAATGGAGTATCTTTAGTCAGAGGCTTCTTCAGCTGCTATAAGGAGCTGTTTGCCTCTGCCTAGTCATTGTTTATAGAGTTTGGGTATTTTTTCTTATAAATAGAGCAAAGCTATTGTGAAAATTACTGTTTGTAATTTATTTACACTGATGAAGATTATTATGAGGATATAAAGGGAGCTCTGTCTCCTCAGTGATTCTTTCAAACAAATGCACACTTTGCTGCTGTATCATTGTTCTGTCTACCACCTGTTTCACTGATGATCATGTGACACGACACACCGTCAGATGCAAATATGTACGTTTTTCTCCTTTGTCAGGTTGAAATGTCCACTGCAAAGCACTAACAAACGCTTCCTCCTCAACACCCTGCGCTCCACCGGCCTGCAGCGGCGCACAGATGAATCCGGAGCCCAACATTCCACCACAAGAGAGCATCCGAGGAGCCAATCCCCGGAAAGACGCCGCGACCGCAGCAGAACGCCTCCAATATATCACAGGAGTAATGGCAGCCACTCGGATCATAAACATCATCACAGGGACAGCCGCCCAAACCGAGATAAGAGAAGGCTGGACAGAGATAAGGACAGACACCGAGACGACAGAGGCAGGAGACATGCCGATGGACAGAACAGAGACAAAGACGGGCAGATACAGACTTCATGAATGTACTAGTTCTGTTTAGGGAGGAGTGCCTCTTCTCTCCTGAGACCAGCTTGAGGAGAACAGAAGCAGACATGAAAATACACTCTGATTGGCTACTGCAACCCACAGAGCTGCAGACAGACCGAGAGGACCTGTGTTGTAGGACCCTGGAGACTTTAAGTTTTTATTTTTCACCTCCAGAGAATTCAGGTTAACCATTAGCTTTGAATTTTTATGAATGCTGAGTTGATCCCCTCATACTTCCCACATGGCCAAGATAAAATCATTTACATGTCAGTTTTTTTTTCTTTGAGTTTGTTTCACTGAGATGTGAAGGACTAAAGCATTAACTAGGCTTTATTTGGACATTTACCTGGAATATTATTTCAGCAAATATTTCTCCTCCCCTTCTCATGTCCCTCATGATTAGAATGTCATTACCATTCCTCTGTTATTATTCACTGGTGCTGATGTTTAGATAAGTCATGCTGATGTCGCCACAGGGTAAGCACATTTTATCGCATGTCCAACTTTTTGACATGTATACACCATCTATCAGAAAAGGTTTTATTTGTCAAAGGAAAAAAAAACAAAAAAACTTGCGTTCTTGACACTCCTGTGCCTGAGTTCTTTTGGACCAATAGTCTACTACAGCACACAAATACATTCATTTTAACCAGGCTTCAAAACTCTGTTAAAAACTTTGATAACACAGAGATAAAAAAATAAATCAATTTTTGTATTTTTCATGGTTTTGTGGAGGTATCGGGGATTTCATGTACTGAAAATGTTCTAATCCTTTTTTATGTCTTTACTACCCATTTGGCCTGTCTCCACATTTTTACTGCTCCCAGAGCTTTACACATGTAACAGCTGTCACTGTCTGTGGTCAAAATCACCCATATAGGACGTGAAGTTGCATAATTTCTCGTTTTGCCCATTAAAAATGTCTGAAAAGCTGCCCAAAATGTGTTTAACAGGCATCATGCTTCATAAAACACATGTATCTCCACTGGATAGTCCAGGTTAACTGTTTCCTTCCTCTTTGCAACAATGATCAAATATAAATACCATTAAGCCACAGTACAAGGGTGGGTGTTTTGCATAGAATTGGTTTACTTGAACTTTATTGCACCCCTGAGTGCCCCATTAAGATACCGTGGAAAGTGCTATAATTGCTTTTGAAGATCTCAGTGCAAATAATCTCTGGAAACAGTACACACTATCCTAAAAGCCTATTCATACAGTTTCCCTGAAAACATGTGTCTTATAGCATCTCCAAAGTGTTGTATAGTGGCGAAGGTGAGCCCACGCCTCGGAGACGCGCTCCACGCGCTCCCCCTTTGGTTAATTGAGTTCATTCGCTCTCTCCAACTTAATTGGTTTACCACGAGAGCTGTTGTTTAATGGGGTAGAAAACACACGCGGCCGCCGAAAGGCTAATGGCCAGCAAACATGGTGAGAGTGCTAAGAGCGACGCCGCAGCAGCAGCTTTTGTGTTTGTTGTCGCCAAGGCCCCCCTCCACCCCCCCTTTGTGCTGGACGGGTGGGCCAACGCGCGCAAAATGGTGTTAAATGATCCATTTCAAGAAGTGTAATGGATGCGTTTTAAAAGTCAGAAAGGAGCAGAGGGGTGAAGAAGAAATGGTCGTGGAAAAAAAGGTTGTGTTGTTTGAGTTTTTTTTTTTCTTTTGAACTGTTTCCAAGACAACCGCATCTTCATCCTGGTCGCTTATCATGCTGGTCGCAATGTTTGCGCTCATACATATCGATTAATCATCCATAATGTGCAGACAAGAGATATCCATATAAAAGTGTCGATTGGTGCATTATTTAGAAGTCCAATATGAGAAACCTTATTTCTCCAATGTGCTCCAAGTTCATTCAGCTATTCTATGTGATAGCAAGTTGCCACAGATTCACCTTTACCTGGGGATACACGCAGGTGGAAGTCAGGTAAACGTTGAATGAATATTTACAGTGGCATTGATTTGCGGGCAGACTGTCACTCTGTTCAATTTACTGAAAAAAAATACACCCCTCAAGCTGCAGAATATCCTGGAAACTGAGTGCCATAGGTCTGCCGTTTTGAGCAAACATTGAAACCAATGGCTCGGGCGCCGCAGAGTCACATGGTGACAGAGTGACACACCTGTGGAGAGCCGTAAGGGCCTCGCAGTTGCGCCACACGCAGGTATAGAGCTGAAGGTCCGCGCCGAGGCAGGGAGCAGATACGGTGTATGCACGCTCAATACGGCCCCGCAGACTCGGGTCTTCACCAGCCATGAATCGGGAAGATCATTATTACCCATCTCAGGTTTTTAAAGACTCCTGCATTTACCAGAGATCACAGGGTAATGACTACAGCCACAGCCCGCCGCCCTGCCTCTACATGAGCAGACAGGTCCACTCGGTCTACACATCGCCGTCCTTGGGAGCCTTGGAACAGGCCAGCCTTCCTGACATTGCCCCCGCTTACAGTCTGCCCACCATGCGGGAGGATCCGGTACCTCAACTCCACCACCCGCAGGGGCTCCAGCAGCCGCCCATCCAGGCTCCAGGTTATGGAGACGCAGTTGAACAGAGCAGATATCACCTTCCTTTCCCCTGGATGAAAACCACTAAATCCCACTCGCACACCTGGAAGGGCCAGTGGGCAGGTAAACGCTCACAAATCAATGAAATTAGTTCATTTCTTTATAAGGCATCTGTATGTTTGATCAAATTGAAATAGTTACTTTTATTTCCTCACCGGCGAGTTTCAGAGGCCTGCAATGACATCATGCTCCCAACAATATCCAAAGTGTTTCAGTTTACCTTGTTTGTAAAAGGCACCAGAGGGTCAGGACTTGGTGTTATCAGGTCTTATCGTGGCAAAAATGTAGGTTTTCTGTGTACATAACATTTCCACCATTATTGTCTGAGTCCTGTTAAGATAATAATTGGGCGTTCATTTCTCAAATCTAACACAGTGGTTTTTGATTGATGTGTCTAAGCAGGAAATAATTATCATTTTTATTACACCAAATCATAAAGTTTGCACATTGATAGGTAAAGTTAACAAGTGACTTTGTCAAGACAAATTGGGAGAGTTTTTATAAATTTCAATTTTAACAAACTATCCAAGAAGCTTACAGCTTTCCCCCCGCTTTCTAAAAAAGATTTACTAATCAAATGATGAAATTCTCTTAAAATTCCTTGTACCTTTTTCAATATATGTTATAGTTAATTATATCAGTGATCCAGATGTTCTATACGTTGTTGCCACCCTTTGTTTAAGTTTTGATGTCAGCTTTTGTAATGTATTCAGAATTTTTTTTAGAAGTTTTGCAGGAAGAAAATTACATTAAAACTAGAGTAGACCTAAATCAGTTAAAAGTTCAAAAGGAAGTCTGCGGACCAAAGCTGGCTTTATGCCTTATGTTCTATTCACTGACGTCATTCCATGCCTCATTTAGATTTGTTGCAATGACATTGCTACACATGCAAGTTTTAAATCAGAGCCTTCCCGAAATGTGAAGCATGCATTGTTTTGCATTTAAATTTCACTGTCTAAATGCTTGTGGGGTTTTCCTAAAAGGTCTGTTTTCATGAGTAGCCATAACTGGAAATACTAAGCTTTCCTGCTCAGACTGATTTAGTAAATTATTTCACAAGATATTTGTACTTTAGAAAGCATCATTTAGATAAGTAATATATACTGTGTTGGCTTTTACTGCCCTTAAAAAGGTCGTTTTTAATGTTTTAGCTACGTTTTTAAAAACATGTCTTGACTTTGAAATGTGTTTAAAATTGTGAGTATACAGTCCCTAAACTATAGCCTAACCTTCTTTTGGCCAAAATGATTCCCAGAAAATCAGGATTGGTTTGGATAAGTGTTACAGACCTGTTAAAGATGTATTGTCTTCAGTGATTCTAAGAAGAACAAAAACACCAACCCCCCCCCCCCCCAAACTTTATTCTGCATGTCTCAGCGGCTAAATATTACTTGGACTTTATTGTTACCCTCAGGTGTCACAAACAGAAACAATATATTAATGTTGCCTTTTTGTTTACAACAAAACTATTAATTAAAATATTTTTTAAGAATATTGTAAAATACAATTTTTAAAAACTGGGTTTCTTTGTGGTTTTAGGGCCTTACGTGATGGCTGAGACTGAGGAAAACAAGCGCACGAGGACTGCCTACACGCGCGCACAGCTGCTGGAACTCGAGAAAGAATTCTTGTTCAACCGCTACATCTCGAGGCCGCGGCGCGTGGAGCTGGCGCTGACCCTGAGCCTCACTGAGCGCCACATTAAGATCTGGTTCCAGAACCGCCGCATGAAGTGGAAGAAGGAGGAGGACCGGAGGAGGGCGAGGGGGTCGGACCCGGACCAGGACTCCTCCATCACTTCTGGTGACCAGGGGGAGGCAGGAGGGGTGTCCTCCACAAACGGACCTCTCACCACGACACCTCCCGTTTCCCCACTGCACGGTCACACTCTCTCAGCATCAGGGGGTAGAGAACCCGCATAGACCCACGAGAACCTCTTAAGACTGGACCTAAAGTCATTTTTCAAGCAGTTAAGGCAGCTTCATTTGAGAGGAATCAGACGGTGATTATGGCACCAATTGTAAAGTAACAGGCATGTGACCATTTATTTAGAGCGGTCTTATTCCAGAGACCCCTTTAAATTGTCTCATGGACCGTATGGCCCCCTTACTGGATTTCGCTGTCGGTCATTTTCTTACTAAAGGAACCTTTCAAGTCTCCATACATGCCTTGAGATATTTTGGACACCAGAGGGCACACAGAGATAACAAATTCACGCAAGGACTACATTTCCCCTTTTATATACAATAACAGGGATTAATTGCATAAACCCCTGCAACCAAATTAAATGATGTTTCTTTGTTTTTGTTTTTATAAAACCCAGACAAGAAGTGGGAATTAATATTTATGATTGTGCATAATTTGTCAGCAATACATATTTTCTATATTTGTCCACTTGTGTATATAGATAAATAAGCTCCCAAAATTCCAATCAGTGCACATATTTTATTGTGAGAATACTTCATTATACGGTTAGATGGATCAATAGCAGAATGAATTTGAAATAAAGAATATGAGAGTCCTTAAGTTTGGAAATAGTGGCAGTCTTTTCACTTGGGTGGCTTCACGGCCGTAAAATAAATTCTACATGAACATCACCAGATTCATAACTTGTTCGAAGCGTCAGTGAGGACGAGACTCTGGAGGCGCAGGCGGCATATCTTCTTTACCTCCTCAACGCCGCGCGTTCTCTCAACCGTGCGCGGGTTCTGGCACCGCTCGGACAAATACCGCAAGATATTCGCTTTGTCGTTCATCCGTGCGCAGATGACAAATGGGAAGCCGAAGCGCTTCTTGTACTCCTCGTTAAGGTCCGCCATGCGCGAAGCTTCCTCGGAGCTCAGCTTGTCCATCCCGGCTCCTGCCTGCTCCTCGCGGGACTCCTGGGTCAAGGTGCCGCTCTGGAGGTCCCTACCCGCAAGGTCCGGGTGACACCTTAGGATCCCCTCTTTACCTGGAGACACGTGGTGATTGATTACTGTTGACGTCTTTACGCGCAGTGTAGGACATATTTACTGTGGCTGCAATTTGTAGAACAGATCCAAATATATATAAAAAAAGCAAATAGGCTATAAAATTAAAACATTCCTAACCTGATTCTGGGAGAGCATCGATGAACTCATTGATGGCAGCCTCCAAAGCATGTAAACTCGCAAAGGGACGTCTGGTCCACACAGCCGCTGTAATAATCGGACATTTCTCCACCACATTCCCGAAAATATCCACAAACTCCTCGTAAGGAAGAGCATTTACTGCAGCTATGTCCATGATTTTTGTGGGAACGTTCTTTAGTGCTTGCAGCAGTGATTAATGACCTTCGGACAACATGGGTTAATGCACTTGTGGACACACAAAACAAGCCCCAAATGTCTGACTGTGGTTAATATTTTCTTAGTCCAATCAGCTGTAAGTTATCTGACATGGTGAGAGGAGGAAAAATAAAAAATAAAAAATAAAATAATTTCTGGAGTTTTTGAACACCCGGAAAAACAAACCAAAAAAACCAAAAAACTGCCATTTTACATGCAAGTTGTCATTCGTCATTAAAACTTTGATCCCTGGAGCATAAAGTGCACAAAAGGTCAGCAGCAGCAACGTCTATTGGATATCTTTTAGGCCTACTTAAAACAACATCATGTATTAGTGTATTAATATTGGGAAATGATCATGGTAAGGTATGATTTAAACTTAACTAAATTATAAATAGCCAGATCATTATTACAGTGCTTAAGAAACTAATCAGCATGTTTAAACATCACATGTCAATCTGTAAACTGTGGCAGGATAACTATCTGACAACTATATTGCAGCACAAAGTGTATTTTTTTGTTAAATGTTCATAACCCTGTATAACTAGAGAGACTTTTCAGTGTTCGAGTCACAAGATAAAAGGATAACAAAATAAGAAGGAAGATAAAAAGCAGTTCTCAAATTTTATTTAATTTTCTTTTGGCATGTTAGTTATTTTTCATAATGCTAGTTACTAATTAAAATATTACTTAAACACATGATTATTTGATAATGAACTTTTCTGTGATCAACTGCTTTTTCTTTACTGACTGAAGTTTATTTTACTACAAGTATACATGTTACAATAAAAATGCTTTATAAAAAATCCATAAAGATATTCAAAACTGATTCAATATACGTAAAAAAAACAACTCAAAAGATACAATTAGCTTAATGTGCTTCTAACTGTTGCTGGTATAATTGTGTGAAACAGCATTTTAATATTGTTAATAATGTGATATATCGTTAAATTTGCAACCAAAATATGATTAGCTGCTACATTATGTTGACATTCTTGCAGACAAAAGAGCTACTACGCCACAGATACATGTTTAAAATATAGTATTGACATTTTCAAGAATCCTTTTGCAAACCCTGTATATAAACAGATTGGTCATAAATGCCACTGTCATGTCAAATTAGTAGCACTGCTTATCTTGTAACACTGCAGTGTTTACCTGAAAAACCTGCATCCAGGAATTCACATGGATGCCGCATAGATTTGCACACCCCCTCACCCCCACCCCTACCTTCCCCCCCATTACATCTGAAGATTAAGGAAAGCTACATTAAATAATGTTATTGATTATGAATAGTTATGGTAAATAAATGCTACTGTTTATTTTATTCAACCGTACCTGAGTCTTAAAAAAGAAGCTCACAATATTAGAAAATATAAAGCAAGTGAATTCTACAGTAAATATCAAGATTATTATCACAAGAAGAGCATTAAGTAAATTGTTATATCCTTGTAGATGGAATTAAGATATGATAGAGGATCACATCACACCAGACGGCTTCAGAGGCTCGTCTTCAACGATCACAACCTCTGAGTTTGATCCTTCTGCTTTGCTTTCCTCTGCCACGTAGGCTTTGCAGTAGTTATTGGCCGACTTGCTTTCGTGGGGTTTTGTCAGAGCAGAAATGTCCAGAACGGTTGATGCATTCTGGTAGTCGCTGGAAGTCTGATCCAGTATGTTGTCGTAGAGCTGCAAACAGGAAGGCGCTTGTTTAAGTTAATGTGGCGGTGGCGAAGGTGAAAATGTTTCACTGTTTTTCACTTTAACCTACGGGGTCATACCTTCTCCTCTCTGTCCATCAGCTGGTCGCACATGAAGGACACCAACTTGGAGAAAGAAGGGCGGTTGCAGGGATCCAGGGCCCAACACTTGCACATCATCTTATACCTAGAGAGGAAAGACATGAAGAACAAAGATGGAAACTCAGTCCCGCAGAAGATCAAGTATCAGGAGAGATTTAGTGTCTCTGGAGCTTTTCGGTTATCTGGTTAAAAGCAGGGAATGTTGTGTGACTTTGGTTTGGAAGACGGAAAAGAAAAAATGAATTTCTTCTTGAACACTATATACTTCAAAAACTCCATTTGCCACAAACCCAAATATCTACCATCAACATGCTTATTTAGAATAATTTATCATTAAGAGTTATGCCATAATTCCATGCCTCCTGTGTGAAGACACTTACACTGACTCATTGGCATAGTAGGGACAGTCCATCTTAAATCCTCTCTCAATCATTGAATAGAACGTGTGGTCCACCTTCATGCCCGGGTATGGAGTGACACCTGAGAACAACAGTTTATGTTTATGATAATGTAAGGAACTGACTGTCTGCTCAAATGTGCTCTTTCCTTTGACGGTTTGTGAAATCTACCAAGAGAGAATATTTCCCAGAGCAGAATGCCATAAGCCCAGATGTCACTCTGCATGGTGTACATCCCCTCAAAGATGCTCTCCGGTGCCATCCACTTCACTGGCAAACGCACCTGAAGTACAACAAACCACCCACATAAAATAATAGAAACCTCTCCCAAAATGAGCAAGCAATAAAAGATGTGTGATAGCATTAGTCTGTGACGTACATTTCCTCTCACGACGTAGTTGGAGTCATTGTCGATGTCACGGGCCAGTCCAAAGTCACCAATTTTCACCAGCCTGCCCTTTGTCACTAACACATTTCGAGCTGCCAGGTCCCGGTGGATACACTGCAGATGAACAGCAACAACCGTCAATTTATCCGATGTTTGAATCATTATGTGCTTTGTTGATATATCACTTTATTTAAATCATGTCCTTTATACATAAAATCATCTGAGAAAAGTTGATATACATGAGTAAAAAAATGGTAAGAAATGCAAATAACTATTTTCTTAAAGTCAGTGTGATATATTCAATTTAAAATAAATTAAAATCCTTTGAACAATAAATCAATTATTAAAATAGCAACAAATTGATATTCAGTCTTTTGAGTGAATAATTATAAACCAATGATTTCAGCTCCAGTGATGATGTGTATCACCAAAGCATGTAAAAAACAAACAAACAAAAAAACAATTATGTTTTTACAGAAAAAGTTGGATTATTAAAATGTTGAGAAGCTCCACAGTTGGGGGCTTACATTCTTCGCGGAGAGGAACTCCATGCCTTTGGCCACTTGGAAGGCAAAGCTGAGCAGGTCATCAAAGGTGAGGGCCTGCAGGTCTTCTGACTGATCGTCTGAGATGTCAAAGATTTCCGGGTCTGCAAACATGTGTTCAGACACGATCAGTAAAACTTATTGGTGGTTTACTCACTGCTTAGTCTGAACCCCTTTAAGCTCTACAAGTTGATCTGGGAATGTATTTTTTTTTAAATATCACATTCTCTTGACTTTATATGGAGGATCTCACTGTCACAGGAGTTCATAGTGAGGAGAGCAATGTCCTCCTGCCCCCTGGTGGTGGAACTATGCATGGGCACGTAGTTATCCACAGCTGTGACCAGTTCACTGCAGAGACACAAATGGGACTAGGCTGAGATGGTGATTCTGACATGCAAAACATATCAAAAGAATCAAAAACAGGACAACAAAACAGGAAATAACATTTAGAAAACATAGCAAGACCCTCATGTCTTCCCACCTGGAGTTTTTCTTCAGCTGCAAGTTGTGGTACAGGCTGCTGAAACGGTCCATGTTAAAAGCATCGGTCACAGACTTGTTGAAGCGGTCGCTGTTCTTCTTCAGGTAGTTCAACAGGTCTCCATAACAGCAATACTGGAAGATCAGGTATACTGGCCCTACATGGAGGCAATATAAGATCATAAGTAGGCTTCTACAACATCATTTCACACACATTAAACACATGACAATTTTTTTTTTTTTTTATAAAAAATATCCTCAACTTAATAACCTGAAATATTATCATTTGTGAGTATAAAAGTGTACTTAGCCATGGTAAACATACCTGAGTCTGTGCACGCGCCGAGGAGGTTCACAATGTTGGCATGGTGACCAATGTGAGTCAGCATCTTGAGTTCAGACATGAGTGCTTCCTTTTCCACAGAATGGTGTTTTTCTGCAGAAAGAAATATGAAATCCGACTGAAACAACCTCTGCAACACTCTGCACATCACTCACAGAGCAAACGCGGACCTTTCAGCATCTTGACGGCCACCTGCTGAGAGACTCCAGCCTTGTCGATGCCATAAGCTGTAGCCTGGAGCACCATGCCGAAAGCTCCAGAGCCGAGTTCTTTACCTGAGGAAGATGCAGAAACTGATTACTATTTCATTATAATCTTTTTCTGAAATGGAACTTAAAAGGCTACTTGCTTTATGCATTGTGATGCGATTTGGAACAAGAACATAAATGAAGAATTCTGCACTAAAAGCACCTTTTTGATAAAGATGACGGGGCTCTATTTGAGTGTTATATTACACATTACAATTTTACTCATTAGGTTGTACATTAAAAAAAAGTTTGGCCTCATTGATATCTGTGATATTGTTACCAGTTCCACCAAAGAGCCAATGTCTATGCTTAACTTCTCAGATGGTTTTGATTGGATAACAATCTAAGGCTAATCATAGTAGAACCAAAATGTGATTCAGATTTAAATTGTAACATTTTTAAAAAGATGAACTTTGTTTTTTCTTTGATACGCCATGCCTCAGTAGGCTCTTAAAGGGAGTCTTGCTGTTTAATGATCTGTATTGACAATGTAATATATCAGAATGTGTCAGTACCAGAGTCCAAGTGATGACGAAATGAAACATTTACTTGGGATGTTTCAGTAAAATCAGTGTTTAACACTTGTAACTTTACAAATAAGTTATTTTACATGCAGAGCTTTACATTTTAATGCATTTTTGCTGCAATTGTATTACTTTTAGTTAAGTAAAGGATGGGCTTTTTTTTTTTTTTTTTTAGCTTGTCTGACTTTTAGGCAACCTATAATGTCTAATGCTTATTGTGACTCATACCCAATTCCAGGTTCTCCCTGGGGAACTCCCATTTCTTGTCATAATCAAAGTCCTTGAAGTTGATGTAGATGTAATCGTTGTCATTGGGTCCAACCATCTGGATCATCTGCAGCTGAGGCTGATACTTTGGTTTCTGTTGGAAACAGAGGATTTGATTTCATGTCCTCAATATGTGCTAATGTTTATATGGGAGCTGATGTGTAATACACACCTTCTTTTTGACAAAATACACGAGTGCCACTAGGACTACAAACAATGCCGAAAGCAAAACCAGAACTACGATTTTCAGCGGCAAGATGCCTTCAGGAGGTGCATAGGCTAAAAAACAAACAATATAATGTCAGCAGCTGTTAATTACACCAACTTCATTCAATTAATTGATAAGACAACGATGCTTGTATTACTTTTGAGGGGCCCAGGGAAAAAAGGCTCGGGCGAGTTGTTTGAGCTGCACCAGGAGCCAGCTGAGTTCGTCACACAAAACCTGAATAGTTTTCCAGCCACCAATGCTCGGCTAACCGAGCTTTTAATTGTCTTGTAACAAAAGTCATCGGAGTCTGGTTGATGGCCCATGAGAAACACATCCCAGGATGCTTCTGGCTGGCCAGGTTCACTATAACCGCTGCAATGACACAAAGAGCAGGGATCTTTAGTAACCAGGCCTACAAGGGCTTCTGATCTGAGCAGCTTTGAAGGTAAATACCTTTTGTTTGAGAAAAACTGCCATGTATAGTTCGCCGGCACAAGACTCGCAGTTTCACAGGTGATATTCTCATCATAGCTGAATTTGAACACGGGTCGCTCTGTATGAAAATCAGTGAATTATAGGCGTCGGAACATAAAAACATAATTTTTATATACGTTTTGATAATGATACAGAGGTAACCTACCTACAACACAAACGCTTATATTCTTTTCTTCCTTTTTTCCTCCCGTCTCCAGGTGTAACTTATAAACTCCTGATTTGAGTGGACTGCCTAACTTCACCTTCCTGAGAAAAAACAAAATACACCTCCTTTCAGTTCTAATGTTTTCTGGTTTTATGATAAACTAAAAAATAAATAAAGGTCTTAAAATTATATAACCTCAGATGAATAACAACACATGACACAGAAATTTTTTTTGTCTAGTTGTCATTAATTTATCAAGTACATTTGACAAGCAGCATCTGTGCTACTTACTCTGAAATTCTATGAAAGCTGTGAAGGTGCATTTAGATTTCACACCCATCTCTCATCATATTCTTCATGTCGAATCATGTCTATCTTGCATACTTGTTCATGCCGATAGCTTTTTCCAACACTTTAAATGGTGATCACGCTGTGCTTCTGAAACACTGTGTCATGACCTACCTGTGCTTCGTTACCCGTTCCTCTCTGATGCATTCAGTCACTGTCTTATCGGGGGCCTCCCAGAAACATTGCCTGAGTGCAGGGTGGTAGGAAACATATGCTTGCAAAAAGTCCTTGTCTGCTTTCTGAGCCGTTACGATCTTTCTCACATCGAGCTGAGCGGAGAGGAAACTTTCGGCTGAGGAGGCAAGAGAATAAATGAGAACATACACAAAAGAAATCACTTTAAAAATCACATGAATCACACAGAATTATTCAGTGGTAACAGCTGCTCTACTAACCTATAACCTGAACATAAACAGCCTTAGTTATGTTTTTTGGACTTCTGCAGGTGTATGTGCCGTTGTGCTCTGTACCGACTCTTCTGATAAACATGTAGGACATCATACTGTCAAAATGCATATCATTTGTAATGCACATCTGGAATAAAAACACACATTTAAGTTGTAAATTCATTGTGAGAAAAAAGTGTAGAAAATCTCAGCTGAAAAAAATTGTGTACCTCATTTTGTGTTCCACATCGTAATGCCTCAGGCTTCAGATTTTTGTTGTCTTTCTCCCAGGTCGCATATGGTAGATTAGTGCTTTGTATTCTGCAGCGAAGCACTAAAGTCTCACCAGGGCTCGCGGTCACAATAGATGTGTCATCATTTTTCACTAAATTGCTTCCTACATCTAAAAACACATAAATGCTTCGTGTCATTCAGTATACGTCAGATTCACTCTTTTAATTTCACTGTTTGCCTTCGATTGTTGCCATTTGGTTTCTACATTTTTTTGTGATTTTAATTAGGGAAATGGATGAAAGCTACTTTCCTCGTTTCTAGTTTTGAGTAAAGTAGCCTGTTTAGGCAGTCATGTATAGTGAAGATCGTTGAACTTTTTGTGAAATGTATTTCATATACATTTAATTTTCTTAATTACCATAGTCATGCAGCTGGGTGCACTCTTGTCCTTCATCGTTGGTGGCACAACACATAACTCTTGAGTTATGATAGACACTACTTGATATGCTCTCTCCCTCTTTAGGAGCATCAGTGTTACCCCTGGATCTGTTTGACATCAGAAGAATGTTATCATTCAGATAATCATACTGTAATAGGATGTTTTCATGATGCTTAATAAGTTTGCGCAAATGCAATGGATAATATCTTACTTAAACCACTGAATTCTGGGCTTTGGGTTGCCCTCAGAGCTGCACTTGAACATGGGGGATCTACGTCTATTATTTACACCATCCAACACCAGTTGTGGTTTTGTAGGCCTTTCTATAAAAGCATGTAAATGATATTGGTTAACATTAATTATACTCATTTATTAACATCAAGCTGGTATCTATTTGCAGTTGAAGGCAAAGCACTGAGGATGAGATGTAACAGAGCTGTAACTCACCCATCACACCAAGAACCACAGATATCGAGAAACTGGTTGCATTATCAGTTTCACAGGTCAGAGAGTACTCCCCTGAGTCTTTCCTAGAAAGTGGCGGGGTGATCATGGAGGGACTCCCGTCGCTGGTGACACTTGAGGAAATGGCCCAATTTCATTATATATGCATTAAAAAGAAAAACACACACTTCCAGTAAGTATAGACACAGACATTCACTTACTTTGCCATTACTTGCACCTTCTTTCGTTTCCAATAGCAGACAGAATGATGAGAGAGGCCCTCCAGGGAGATGTTGAGTTTCTTACCCGAAGACAACTTAATACTGACAGGATCGGATTCATTCACGTAGTAAGCCGGCACAAAACATTCCACCTGAAAGGCATGAGTAGCGTGAAATGATTCACTTTTGGCAAGATTTTGTGTAGATGTTTAAATGTTCGACAAGAAAACATTTCAAACTTCAAATTCAAGCCCCCCGGCATGTGACAGCAACATATATGATGCTGATGTTAAATGTTTGTTCAGTAATGCCAACAATCTAAATGCATTCCCACTTGTGTCAAATCCAGCCTACAGTTGGTATGTTAATCCAAGTAGGTATAAAACAGGTTGTGCATATTTCAGTGTAATACTTTTTGCATCCAGTGAGGCTTATAAAAGTAATAAGACAGTTTTTACCTCATGACTGGGTACACAGGTCTGTTCCTTCACACCATTAGAGCAGAGCGCTCTGACAGCAAACAGCAGCACAGCAGCTTAAAAGACAGAAAACCATAACTTCATTTAACATTTGTTCTTTGTATAAGATTAGCAAATTAAAGTTTAAGCCTTTCCAGGGCTTTACTCTTCTTATTACACAATGTTTGCAGTGTTACACAATATAATGACCACAGAATGAATGTGTATTTTTTTTTTGTTACATCAGAGCAAATTAACAGTAAGTCAACATTTTCAGCAGAAACCAGCCTGTAACAAATATAAAAAATATCAATGTAAATACGTACTGATTTACCAACACATAGAACTTAGGTCACACTATCAGATGAACACACTGGAGGAAGATTATTGCAAAGTTTAGTTAGTAAGTGAATACAGATCACATGACAAAAATTTAAAAAAAGAAAGAAAATCTAATCTGGATACTTAAAAATCAAACGTTGGGAAGAATAGATTGTATTGAACACAAGCGTGTAGTCCACTGATAATTAATTCGATCCTATGAGGGCTGTAATCCAGCAGGTTTTTAATGTGCTCCTGCTTCAACACACCTGAATCAAATTAAATGGATGTAACAGCCAATCATGTTCTGCACAGTGACTCATTAATTTGAGTCAGGTGTGTTGGAACAGGGATACACGGAAAACCTGCTGGATTGCGGCCCTTATAGGACCGAATTGAGTATCAGTAATACATTTGAAGATCAAACATGCATTTTCTCTTTCAACAAATTCATTGCTTTTTTCATGGATATATTTTTATATTTGTATTTCATATTTTCTATTTTACATGCATCTTATGTTTACTATGTGTGGTTATTTCCTCACTGGTAGGAGGTACAAAAATGAATTTCACGATACATTGTACTACGTATGATTGTTCATGTGACAGATAAATCTTATCTTGTCTTATCTTCAGGATTTACAAATGGTCAGATCCACTTACTTCTACAGAAATTTGCACTGGCAAAAACCACAGTTGCCCTGTGTGTATTCAACAACATACAGGATTCAGTTTCATCAAACAAGTTATGCTTGTCTTCGTGCAGGAATTTCTACATCCTGTATACAGGATACAGTTTTATCTGTTTAAAAAGAACTTTGTTCTTGTAACACAAGACAAACACTTGTGCAAAATATTCATTTTTGAGCTTCAATGTACCCCCCCCCCCAAAAAAAAAACCAACCAACCAAACAAACAAACAAAAAACAAAACAAAACCAAACAAAACAATACAGTATCTTTGAAAAAAAAAAAAAAAAAGATTAGTTAAGTCCCCATTGGTATAAAATAATATTTAAAGACAAAGACAAAGACCAAATGTAATCAATTCTTGGTATTGTAATTAAAATAAAATGATATTTTTTTTAAATTCAGGCTGTCCTGATTAAATTTTCTTTATTTAATTTCCTAATTCTAATTATATACACTGTTACCCGACCCTGATGATAAAGAACTGTCAGAGTCATTCAGCACAAACACAAGCCGCTTATTTAAACTTCAACGTTATTTATTACCATGCATAAAACTAGATAATGACATGGTTGTAAAAAGTTTTAATATTTATACCGTAACTGTAACATATTGCATGAATAAATGGTAAATTTCATTCTGGTTCTGCATTAATTGCAGGGACTTTAAATATTACTCACCTGTAATGATACTTTTTTGCCTTCCCATCATAAAATCTTTTGTCCGTCAGGGTCACATACTCAGTTTCGAGTCAGGCTGTTAAACTAATCAGCAAAATGTGAGGACGTACATTTTAAAGAGAGGAAGTAAACTTAACATAACGCCC
>JBBBVU010000019.1:12546278-12580181 GCA_037177055.1 Atherinosoma microstoma
TATATATATCATTAATATATTTAATTTCATTCATTCATTCATTTCATTCATATAGTTGACAGTTAAGCCGCTGAAAACCATACAGTAGATTCAGCAAACGTCCTCCCCTCCATTTTTATCATGAAAATAATATCACCGTGCAGGTTGAATTTGAGGCAGGTGAACCCTGCTGTACCCAGAATGCAAAGCTATGCTAGCTGTTCTCTAGCAGAGCAGCCTGACTGCGAGTAGAAAACAACAACAGGCTACTTTGCAGGGAAGGCAGCTGCATGGATAGCGACGACAACAACAACGTTCAGGATTTGATCTATACAGTCATATTTACTTAAACCAAAAATGTATCTCGGCCTTACAATGTGAGTACTGCTGGGTGATAAATGTTGTCCATGAGCTGAAGTTATTCGTTGCTTTACGGAGAATTGTTTGCAAGCTAGCGAGCTAGCAAGCTAGCTTTCTGCGTCTCTATGTTTGAGTGTCTTCCGGCAGCAGTGGCGGCAGCAGCGGTGCCATGAACAGTGGACTCCCACCTTCAGCTGCTCCGCTCGGGGGTGCCGGGATAGCAAATGTCAAGGTGAAGTTTTGCCGATATTACGCGAAAGACAAAACCTGCTTTTATGGAGATGAGTGTCAGTTCCTGCACGAGGATCCGTCCATGGCAAGCCTGTCGTTGCACGGCGGTAGTAGCCCCGTCCCTTTGCCCATGGCCGGGGGTGGCGGGACGCCAGCGGGGTATTCCCTTGGAGGCACGACGGCGGCCTGCCCAGGCGGTGGAGGAACGGGTGTGCCCAAGAAGAATGAAACTTTGGGGCCTGCAGGCACGTCTCTGGAGGGGCAGCTGCTGACCAGTGAGTAAACCAAGGCAAGGCCTCACGTGGGCTGGCTGACTGACTTTACTTCGGGGCCTTTCGGAGCTGTGTCGTAATTTACCCCGAGGATTCACCCAGGCCTCTTTACCACAAAACAACGTGGTTTAATTTTATCTGCCAGAGAAAAACTTCTCAGACTTCAGTCAGCCCTACTGTACTATGTAGGCGTTTTTTAACCAATCTTGAGGCTTTATTATTTACATCAGCTTTCACATACTATAACATTAGCCATGCTTTGGCCTGTTGTTTTTGTATGACAGCTGTGAGTGGACACGATTTAATAACGCTAACTGGTGCAGCTATTAGCTACTTTACGTTAGCTGAACTATCTTATGGGGATGGCTTTAACTAACTTTAGTGGGTTTGGCTTTATATCGACAGGCATGATTAGTGATTGCAACTGTAGAATTAGGTTTTTTATGCAGTTAAATGTTTTCTCTATGTCAACGATGTAGCAGTACCCTTTTTTTAAAAATGTATGCTCAATGTTTGCTAACGTTAGCGTGTCAATGCTAGCGGTTCACTGGACATTGTTTTTGCTTTTTGCTGTCGTGTTTTCTCAGCGTAAACAAACAGGAAGAAACAAGCTTTCTCGTGCAACCCTCGTGTGTAAAACTGCCGACACCAGCTGCTTCTAGAAACTCCTGATTAACAAACTAAATAAATTGGTCACTACAAACTTTGTTGTGTGAAAATGCACAAATATAGCCTGGAGGGTCATGCTGAAGTTGACCCTCGATTCACAGTTTCTGATTCGCAAATTAAAGGGGTATGCATCACATATCCACAAATCCAGAACTATTTTGAAGAATTGATATCCTCTGTAGACCATTTTAGTCCAGATTTAGAAAGTCTAAGTCTTGTCGTTTGTTCAACATGACCTGTTCAAATGTGTTGTAGATGGCAAAAAAAACAAAAACAACTAAAACCCTTAAACCTTTGTATATATTCTCACAAAAAGAATACCGTACATTTTTCACATATCAAAAACTATGTGTTGGAGGATCTACATGGTCTGTAAAATAATTCAGTCTAAATTGGAACAGCCAAGGTCTTGTAGTTTTTTAACAGAAACTCGTCTAATGTAAATTTAGATAAAATGCCCCAATACGCATACAATGACACCTTTTTCCATTTCAACATTAAATTATAAGAATGTATGTTTTGTCATTTTTTAACAGATAAAGGCTCCCAAAACTTCATAAAATTACCTTTTTTATGCTTTAAAATAAAAGTTTCTCAAGTCCGAAATTGTATGTTTATGAGTCTATAGCCACTGAATAATTCAGTCAAGATTTGAGAATTCTGAATACTGTATTTATTTTTTTCATCAGAATGTGATCTGATGTGGCAGCAGCGGAATTGCCCTTTATTCACATCCCTATAAGTCACTAATTAGAAGTGGTGAATCAAAGCTAACTTCATTGTAGTGCCTTGAGGCAGTCTTTGGTTGTTTGCACAGAATACATACTACAATTAGCTCCAAGATTGGTAAATAACATACTTGGTAGTCCTGAAATTAATGTCAACCCTTTACTGTGTGGTTTATGTGCTGAGTTAACCCCTAGTTATATTATTCCAGCTACATACATCATTTGCTAAACTATTCTCTGTCATCCACAGTCCCAGGGATGGAGGGTGCAAGCCTGAGCGACGCCAATCTTACCAACTCTTACTTCAGCAGCAGCTTTATTGGGGTTAATGGGTTTGGAAGCCCAGCAGAGTCAAAATATTCAATGATGCAGGTACATCCTATTCATATACACTGTAAAAAATATTCTATGACACACTTTAGTTTTTAAAAGACATTGATTACAGGAAGTATTTGGCACCAGGTACTTAAAAAAGCTGGTTTGAACATCAGTGGAATCAATAGTCTGAGCTTTTTGAGGTAGGTCTAAAACACAGGTGTCAAAGCCTGGTCCTCGAGGGCCGCTGTCCTGCAGGATTTCAATGTTTCCTTCTTCAACACACCTGACTCAAATGAAAAGGATACAACAGCCTATGAAACTCTGCACAATTACTCATTAATTTGAGTCAGGTGTGTTGGAGCAGAGATGCATAGAAAACCTGCAGGATTCCGGCACTCGAGGACCGGAGTTCGACACCCCTGCTCTAAAAGGTGTCATGAACAGGCTGCAGGCCACTGACTGTTCAAAGTCAGCACCTTTAGGTGAATTAACAACTTGCCAGCACGCGATTATAGAACACCATTCTTTGTTTCAGAAGAAATGGATTGTGACTAAACTTGTGTGTATGATTAGCAAATCTGTTTGCAGACATTTTTCATTTGTGGGTGTCATGTACATGTGTGATCAAATCGTTATTATTCATATACATACACCAACACAGCTGACATTTTGTTTCTTTTCCTATGTGGCTGTATTAAATACTTAGAGTTGGTGTCTCGCCTACAGTGGGCAACCTTTTATAGCGCTGTAAGTTTGGAGAATTGGGGAGGCATTGCAACTGGGAGGCAAAGCTAACAGCTACTGAAAACGGGGACACCAGAAGAGTGAATTTTCTTCCAGGCAAAACAACTCAAACTTGAAAAATTTCATGGTGGTTCAAGCCGACGTTACATAGAGGATTTTTTCACTTCATTACTTTTGCATTAGACGCCAAGGGTCAGCTTATTTTCTTATCACTGGCACATGAGCCAGTTGGAAGTGATGCCAAATAGTGAGGAAAGAGAAAATTTATGAAATGGCAGGAAATGTGGCAGAAGTATCTCCTTAAAACGGCCATGAGCTGTCAGAGTAATCATTAATAAATGTGCTACAGAGCGCAAGAAATGAACCAGAAATGATTTGCTGGCTAAGGTACATCCTAGAATTAAATCGATTCATCAGAGTTGGTACGTAATTTTTACATCTAAGATTAACCTGTTGCCTGGCATTCAAACAAGCCTGCTATGTTTGCATCAACCATATGATTGAGATGTGTATACTGCTTGTGGTGCTGAATCTGAGCTGGGAGTTGAGTATATTCTCAAGCTAAATGGCTCAAATAGTTATTTGCTTCCCCAACTCCACACCCAGCTGATATGTGCATTTATGCGTGTAAATGGTACAGACCCATTTATTTATTTCATAAGTATATTCTCAACCAAATAACATGTGTTGCTGCACGTCATTGCAAGTTGGTTGGTTATGTAATATATCTTTTTTAGCTAATTAGTTGAACTTATTAGGTGTTGCGTCAGACTTGTTGGATTGCTCTTTGCTGGGGATATTTTACGATTTGATTTGAAAAATGATACTTGCTTTTTCCTGGACTTTTTTTTTGTTGTAGCTTTGGGATTAGACCTGCAGATTTGTTTGGTACAGCTGATTAGCATCGGCATACATTGTCTAGCCTTTATGCATGAAGTGTTGCATAACAACATGGATGTTCTTTGGTTCAAATAAAAAGTAATTAACTGTCTCACAAAAAAGTGTTGTGGTGTAAAAATGATTTCATTTTCAGTTTGCAAGAACCGCTTTTTAGTTTTTGAGGTTGTAGTTTTGTGCATGTGGTCACCCTTTTCAGAGCAGTTAACTTTGAGCCCATTATCACAGTTCCTTTCCGCTTCTCCAAACTGGGATTACTGTCTGAAGATAAGACAGTGGCAAGTACTAAACACAAATCCATTTATGAAATAAATGAGTATGAGTTTACCCATGGCTTTGTGGAAAATGATGTTGACAAAAGTACCTGGTACCTAAAGAAAGTTGAGTTAATTTGTACTGTGCGATGGAAAGACAGCTTAAGACATTCGTTAAAGCTGTGCCGTTTTGATTATATTATGATGAATTCAAAATACACTGTCTTGCAGCACGCACACTGTTTTGTCATAACTTAGTGTCTAATGATAATTTGATACAAATGAAGGCATAGTAAAGGTTTTTTTGCAAGAAAGGGAAAAAAAAACAACCTGTTATTGGTGTGGCTGTCTTCAGCGAATGACTACCAGCAGCAGTTCTCCCAGTCTCCTCAACGATGGTGCCAAGAATTTCAGCCACAGCACTCATGGTAAGCCACTGTCGGAGCACTAAAGATTAGTAGATGACACTTATCCACTCAGTGCTGAACGCAACTACTCCTTAACTTTCTACACTTGATCCTTCACAGATCCAGTGAACTCCCCGACATCCTCACTGTTCAGTGATTTTGGTGCTCTTAGCATTTCTCAAAGGAGAAAGGTGAGCAAACAGCCATCTTTTCAAAGATGTATAATTGTATTTAAGTTTAATGCTAGACCTTTGTATGGGCAGTATAATCCCCAATATAAGAAATGTAATTCTGTTTTTTAATTTTTTTGCCTCTTTTTATTTTTCATCTATTTTCAGGCTCCTAACCCAGCAGCAAGTGAGTTTATCCCCAAGGGAGCTCCACGCATGGCCACTTTGGCACAGTCTGCTGTCCAGGCCTTTCCCTCACCTCTTTTCACGCATCCTGCTCTCAGCAGCTCGACTGCTGCTGCTTTAGCTCCGGGTGAGGGGTTTTTAGGAGAACTTGCAACAGAAAATGTACCCAGTTTGATCTGCTCTGCTCCATTCTGGTGGTGTTTTTTGGCCTTATGTCTACAAATGTGCAGTGCAACAAGTGTGTGAAGCTTTTAGGTCAGTGTTCCTTTGTATCTCCATTTATAGGCATGTCTTTGTCTGCTGGATCGTCACCTCTCCACTCCCCAAAAATCACACCTCACACCTCACCTGCTCCTCGTCGGCGAAGTCACACCCCAAACCCTCCCAACTACATGGTGCCCACCACCGCGTCTGACCAGGGTGCACACATAATCCAGAAAGAGACTGTAGGGGGAACTACCTACTTCTACACAGACAACACCCCAGCACCAATGGCTGGGATGGTATGTAAACAAAATGGGAACACACTGAAAGACTTGAAATGTTCCAACCAAGCACTAGCCAGGAGGATGTAGCATCCCGCAAGCTGAGTCTAAACAAGACTTAATACATTTTTAAGAGCTGATTTGAGGGTGTTTGAAAGTGCATTTAGTCCCGAATTCTTGCAGGCTGCACAAAAAAAATCCCATTTATGCTCAGATCTGTGTTAACACAATGTTGACCAGTTATGTTTGTCAGCTAGTTGTTGCACTGTGGCTTCAATATCCCTTTAAATACTAAACTGCTTATTATATCTGCTTATTATAACAAGCTTTCTTTCATTGTGTTTATTTGTGCATCTCTATATTTCTAAACTGAAAACTAATATTTGTACTGTCACCAAAGTTTTCATTTCTAGATAAATAGGAAACTGTATTTTTCTTGTTTCATTGCAGGTGTTTCCTACCTACCATATCTATCCCTCCACAGCACCCCATGTGGCTTATATGCAGCCAAAAGCCAATGCCCCGTCCTTCTTCATGGCTGATGAGCTCCGACAGGTACTGCTCAGTTGCTGTCCTCTATTTTTACTCTAGATTTCCCCTTTTTTCTCCCATCTGGAGGGAATGTCTGATACGACTGCTTCTCGTTTCCCCTTCAGGAGCTGATTAACAGACATCTGATAACCATGGCCCAAATTGATCACTCAGAGAACCCAGGTAAAGCATCAGCTCTGGTTGTGACTGATGTAGTAATTGACCTGTATCTGCAGCAGATTGAGGCTGTAATACTTTTTTTTTGTCATTTGGGAAGTTTGTCATAACTGTGAAGATTGTACTGGAGGGAAAACATAAAAAATGTAAAATTATAACCTTGGTTAAAAAATCTTTTTTTATATGGGCCTTGAGCAAGAGCCCGTTTAAAATGATCTGTCTGGTATTCAAAGGGTGAATTGCTGCTGTTTTTGTCAGATGTACCATCTGAAGTGGACAGCTACCATAGTTTGTTCCCCCTTGAGCCCCTCCCCCCACCAAACCGAATGCAGAAGACCAGCAACTTCAGCTACATCACCTCCTGTTACAAGGCTGTCAACAGCAAGGATGACCTGCCTTACTGCCTAAGGAGAATACATGGTAAGAAACGTAACCAGAATGTGAGTCGTCCAAAGAAGCATGCCACAGATGCAACACACTAATGGTTAATGTGAAATATAGATGAAACATTTATTGATGTTAAAGGCTTCTTTTATTCGGTATGAGGAAAAACAGTTTTTAACCCAGTTTTAGTCATTTCAGCGATTTAATTTGCTTTCCAATGAGAAGCCCTTACTTATTTCGCAGTTAAAAGGAGGCGGTGAGCAGATATTTGTTCAGGCAGTGTATTTGTAGGTGTCATAGGATGTAGTGATAGTAAAACATATGCCTTAATAAATGAATTGCCCATAAACGTTTGTTATGATTTAACTGTGACCAGGTTTCCGCCTCGTTAACACCAAGTGCATGATGTTGGTGGACATGTGGAAGAAGATTCAGCATTCAAACGCTGTAACGCTGAGAGAGGTCTTCACCACTAAGGCCTTTGGAGACCACTGTGAGTGTGAATTTATTTTACTGCATAACTTATGTCAGGTCGATTTTTCTTTTAAGCCATTTGTGTAATTGCATTTTTCAGACTTGAACTTGCCCGTTTCAGATTTCTATCTCTCGTCACTTTGTACTCTGTGATGATATTGTCTTAAAGTTTAGTAGGTGAACATCTTTTATCGGAATTGTGTTAGGTTAGGAATTTGTTCACTCGCTTTTTCCATTGGATGATCTCTTCACTTTCTGTGAGTTTCTGTTTTCTAACGTTTGTCTCCCCTTTTTTTTTTCCCCCTTTTCCCACAGCGTTGGTTTTCTCGTACGACTTCCACGCAGGTGCAGAGACGATGTTTAGCAGACATTTCAATGACCCAGCAGCAGACTCCTACTTCACCAAGAGGAAGTGGGGTGAGTTTTTTCTTCCCTTCTTGCATTCATCTGAAATAGAACCGTCATCACCTCAGGAACCTCAGAGCACTCCTTTTTTTCACACATTCAGACTTGTTTACTTGTTTGGAAATGAGATAATTGCCTTTTGTCTATTTTGATGTTTGCTTTTTTTGGTCGGTGTTTCTTCTTAAGCTTTAAAGATTAAATACAAGACGTGTTTAAAATGTCTTGGGGAATTTTCTAGAGTCTGAGGTGTTAGAGTTTGACAGTATTTGTTTTTGTAAAGGAAACATTTGGACTTGGAGGAAACTGAGACCGAAACTGATCTCAGGGCAGGTGCAACTGTATAGAGTGCCTACATGAATAACAGACGGAGGAAGCAAAACTATTTAGACATGGGTACATTCTGTTGCAAACACTGTTAAGAAATCTTACTGTATGGTTTGTATAGGAGCGAAAACACTCAGTGGAACATTATGATAACCAAAGCACAGAGTGTAAAATTTCTGTCTGAAATAGCCTTTGAAAAACAGACATTTTTAGTAAACCTTGGTTTGCTCTTTGTGACAACTGTGGTTAATTATGCAGTATCACTCGTTCACCTGTGTAAAGAGTTGCGCACGAGAGGAAAATGTAGCATTACGATGCACATGATTGTGGTGAGGGTGAGCTGCCTGACTTTGCATGCATCTTGTAAGCAGAGTTGATTGTGGAAATAATTTTTTAACTTTATTTTTAATGGGGTTTTTTGCACATTTTAAGTAATACAGAGAAATGAACAAGATCACCAAAAATTAAGAAAAAAAAGTAATAATAATAATAAAAAGGGCACAGATATCAAATCTTAAAATGAGCAGATACAAAGGCAAGCAAATCAAATTCCAGTCATTCAGGAGGGTCAATGAAGGCTCCATATATCCTTAACATACAAAAGATTTATGCATGATCCCCAGCAGTTGTGCAGCTTTAAAATAACTTTGCAGATCTGGGAGGGAAAACCCACCTTGTACCTTAGAAAGCTGCAATGTTGTGTATGTCATTGATTCTGTTATGCAAGTCGAGCGGTAGTAAAGTCCATTTTTGGATATCTTCCTTTAGTTGTCTGATAAGAGGTAAATAATTTGTATCATATACATCAGACAATGTTTTGGGAATCTTGATCCCCAAATACTTGATAGTTGTCTTGTTCCAGTTAAAGTTGCCGAGGTTTTTCATCTGCTTAGTGAGTGTATAGTTGTATGTGATAACTTGAGTTTTTTGTACATTTATTTTGTATCCTAAACAATCCCCAAATGCTGTCATAGTAGACAGCAACTTGGGCAGACTTGTTTCTGGGTGAGAAATGGTTAGTAGATCATCCGCATAAAGGCAGGTTTTAGATTTGATGCCTTTAGTCCAAATTCCTGTGATTTCTTTATCTTCTCTAATTGCTTGCGCGAGCGGTCCTATAAATAAAGCAAATAAAGTGGGGCTTAGAGGGCATCCCTGCCGGCAGCCTCTCCGGATGGGCACAACATTGGTCAGATCCCCATTTATTTTTATTCTTGCGGTTGGAGATTGATGAATATTCTTCACCAACTGAATGACTGAATCATTAAAACCAAACTGTTGCAGTGTCGAAGAAAGATATTCCCATGGAATGGAATCAAAGGCCTTTTCTGCATCTAGAGTCAAAACAACGGACTCGTTCTGACTTTTGCTCATACTATCCATGAAGTGTAGGGCTCGCCTCATGTTCTCCTGGATTGGTCTGGTTTTAAGGAATCCAGTCTGATGATCTATAATATGAGGAATTATGTTTTCAAGTCTTCTTGCCATTATTGATGCAAAGAGTCTATAGTCCCAGTTTAGTATTGAACTGAATTCCATTCTATCTTTACCTATTTTTGGAATTACAGAGATTGTAGCTTGTCTCCAGGATACTGGTATTGCTCCGCCTTGAAGTACAAAGTTAAAGCATTTTAGCAATAGGGGTGATACTGTGTCTTTGAATACTTTGTAGTGTTCTGCTGGGAACCCGTCCATCCCTGACATCTTATTTGTTCTTGCTCTTGAGATGGCCTTATCTAATTCATGTTTAGTAATCTCCTGCATAATTGTTTTGCTTTGTTCCGTTCCAATGTTGGGTAAATCTAGGGAATGTAAACACTTTTGAACTTCTAATAATTCTGCACCATGTGGTTGCGAGTGTAAATCTTTATAATAGTTCTCAAATGAGTTTTTTATTTCTTTAAGGTTGAAACACATTTTTCCAGATGACCACATTATTAATTTACCTCTTATAGCTGTTTTGGATGCGTCCCACAGAGTACTTGGGGATACATTTTCATTATCATTTTGTTTTTGATCATTTTTAATATTCATTTTCTATAAATCGTTTACATAAGGGGTCATTTAACAAACTTGTATCGAGTCTCCAGGTAGTAGATTTTGTTTCCGTGTCTAAACGTAAGGACCAATAAACACCTGCATGATCCGATACATCTTTGACCCCTAAGGATTGTGGAAATCTTATAAACATTTGAGTCATTTTGGAAGCAACAACACCAAACTTTGAGATTCCCATTTTGACTGACGTATTAGAAGATAATCAGTAGAATAACAAAGTTAATTTCGACAGACATCTCTCCTGTGAGAGGAAGCTTGTAATGAAGATATTACAGAGGAACCCTATGACAGTTTGGGGTTTTGTTCATGAATGATATTCATCACTTGGGCTGGTTTTGAATGATAAAGCATTTTTTCCATGTGCAGGGCAACATGAGCCTCCGCCACCGCGACAGCATGCAGGTCTGTTGCCCGAGTCTCTGATTTGGGCCTACATTGTTCAGCTCAGCTCAGCCTTGCGGACCATCCACACTGCCGGCCTGGCCTGTCGGGTGATGGACCCCAGCAAGATTCTTATCACTGGCAAGACCAGGTGACCACAAACAAAACACCTGAGCATCATATCAGCGCTGTTCGTTAAAGACTATCATTCATAACCATAAATGGCTGCTTAAGGAACAGTTTAGTTTTCAAACTTCTTATTTACTGTCAAAGATCAGCTAAAAGGAAAAGAGTATTTTTGGTCAGGGCTTCCTTTTTTCACAACCACATGGTTTGCAAATTACTCAGTGCAGACATGCACACACAAGTAATGACACCAATGGTCTCCCATCTCTAAAGGTTACGGGTGAATTGTGTAGGGGTGTTTGATGTCTTAACGTTTGACAACAGTCAAACCAACCATCTTGCCCTGATGCCACAGTACCAGGTACTTTTTACACAATATCCTGCAGTGAATTTCACACAAAGTACTTTACTCATGAGCACCACTGCATGTTTCAAAAACGTCTCTTTTTACCTCACAATGTGAACATATGTGGCTAAAGCTCTTATCAGTTTGGATGTTGTGTCAAGATCTTTTGTGTTGTGTTTGTCTCATCCTGTAGCAAGCAGATCTCGTGTCGCTGGGCAAGGTGGTGCTGGCTTTGGCCTGTAATTCCCTGGCTGGCATTCAAAGGGAGAACTTGCAGAAGGCCATGGAGCTAGTGTCTATAAACTACTCTTCAGACCTCAAGAACCTCATTCTGTAAGGAGGGCAGGGTCCACACGGGTCATATACGTCATCAGACACCACTTTGGGATCTGTTGACATCTAAAGTTTTACTCAAGACTTGGTTTGGTAACCAACAGAAGAGTTGTGTTAACATCCAGATGCTCAGCTACGTCAGTTTCTTCCATTGCAACAAGCCACATTAAATTTCTTTGTTGAACAAAGCTGTCTTGCTGTAGTCGTCCCATTTCTCTCAGTTGTCAGCCAAGGATGATACCAGACAAGAGTAAAACTGTTTAAACCCAGATTTGCCAATCATATGTAGAACTTGTGTAGAAAAATTTGAATTGGATTATGTTTCAAAACATTGTTACTGAGGCCCACATGATCGCATCTGGTGTGCCTTTTAGTACAAACAGCAGTCGGATATTCTAAACATCTGTGATCTGCATCTGAAAATGACTGAATCCGTGCACAGCACAGTGTTGGTATGTGGGAAAAAAGCTTTCTGAAAAACAGAGGATTTTCTAACCAATCTGAAGCTGTCTGCTAAAACTTTTGATTTCTCAGAAGAAACTAGAACATTTAATGAAAGACCATTTGAAATGTGAATCATCCAGATTTTCATTGTAAATGAATCAGTATTTTCTTTTTACTAATTGGTGTCTTGTAAATGTTGTTTTGTACTACAAGTTTTGGTTGGCTAACCGTACATTTTATACATGTTAAGATTTGACCAAATTATCTCATTTACATTTATTTCTAAAGAAAATTCTGTGCTTAAATATTCATGGCTACAAATTTTCTCTTCAAGCTCTTTGACCTTTAGTCATTACTAGTTAGTCCAGTTCCTATTGAATTGCCTATCCTACAGGAGCTTTCACTTTTCATAAGTTCTTAGTGTGTTCATTCTTCCGTCAGAGATGGCTCGATATTGCCTGATTTAAATGTATTATTTTGTCAGATAGAATATTTGATTTAGCTAAAAGCTAATAGATAACAGGTGTAGCAAATCAAAACCCACCAGACACACGTGGCATCTGCTTTTGTAAGCTTGTAAAGTTAAAAGTTGATGTTAAGATGTTAATGAAACCTTTGAATATTTGGAAAAAGGCTTCTGCCTACATTTAATAGAGGAGGGCATAGAAGAAAGCACTTTATTAGAATGGAAACTGCTGATGCCCTGGATCTGCAGGATGTAACCGGGTTTGTGTTCATGCAGATACCTGCTGACTGAACAGTCTCGCCTGCGCAGCGTCAACGACATCATGCCGATGATCGGAGCCCGGTTCTACACACAACTGGACGCATCGCAGATGAGGAACGATGTCATTGAGGAAGATTTGGCAAAGGTAAGCTGGAGAGGGCTGAAAACGTTTGAATAATTTGGGTTAAATATAAGAGTGATTTCTGGGTAGACCACTGGGCAGGAATCGACTTAGTTTGGGGAATTTGTATACATAGAGGATGTTGTCTAGGTTATTTTAAGGTTTGCAGTCTGGTTCTGAATTTCGTATCTCCTTGGTAAGTGTGAATGCGTGAAACGAGTGCCCTGAAACGATCACATTTTTCTTCTCGTTAAATGACCCAACTTCCTCTTCTATTCTTGACTTTACTAATGGACCAACCCAAGTTCAAGTTTACCCAAGTAGTTTGTCTCAGTGATTTTACCTTCAGCTGTAAAATGTCTTTAATTTATTTTTTAACCCTCCTGTTATGTTCGTTTCTTAGGTACAACAATAATGTTCACGGGTCAGTTCCACCCAGGGCCTCTTTAGCTATCCAAAAGTCTCAGAAACAAAATATATTCCAATAAACATACTTTATATCTCATAATTAAGTCTATTACTAACCTGTTCATTCATTATTTACTTTATTTTACATGAGGTTTTGTTGTTAAACTTCTTCTGTTCATTCTCACACTTCACAGATGAGATCAAGAGAATAGAGAGAGTGGGTGTGTTCAGGTGTATGAGTGCATGTGTGTGTTGATGTGTGGAAGTGTGTGTGTGTGTGTTCGATTGGAGTGAAATATGTCTCGCAGCTGCAAAGAAACAATCTGTATTTGGCTATTCTGACCTCTTCCTGACCTCCACTTTGACTGCGGGGTCAAGTTGACCCGAACATCATCTATGTAACATAAACATGTAGAGGGGTGTTGCAAATATGGGAAATGAACCATTTTTATTTTATGCGCTCATTACCCCAATTAAGCCAAGCAGAAGAAGTTTCATACCAAAAAAATATGTTTACATATTTTTTTTTAATTTTTAAAAATCACAACGGGTCAATTTGACCCGCAACATAACGTAGGCTGAGGGAAGAGTAGAAGATCAGCACATATATGTATTAATGTATATGAGGTCTGTAGCTGCCTCTAGTCTTATGGTTTCATCTGTGGTTAGCACACTGTAAGCATTTCCTGTTTATCAGCTCCTCTCTTATCTGAATGTGTCTTTGCAGTTAAAGCACTAATAGTGTCGCTGCTTGTTTGTTTTGTGACTAGATCATTTTTAGGATGACAAGAGAAATGAGTGATAACACTTATATTCTGTAAAATATCTGTGGAAAATGATCCAATAACATGAGATGATATCAGGGCTAGGTATTTATCAGTCAGCCGTATTACAATCGTGTGTGAGAGGATGCCCTGTTAATTTAAAGAACGTTAACATAGAAAAATATATTTTTTCAACACTTGTTTTTGGAGCCGTTGTGGAACGAACGGTAGAGACTTTTGAGTATTTCATAACTGAGTTATTGATGCCCCTCAGGCTGGAAGAAGAGTTTACAAAACCATCTTTAAAGAGTTTGCACTCGATCAGACAAGACGGAGGACATTCAAGAGCTTTGTTACCTCCCTGAGACCTCTTCTAACAAACACCTCTCCAGAAACAAACATTTCAACGGCCACAAATAAAGCCCAGTTTAAGCTGGGTACACACAGAGAGAATATCGGGCAAGAAAAGATGTGTGGAATAAGTTAGAAATGCTGGTATATTGTTTGTTTATAAAAAATCCCAAAGATCTTATCAAGATCTGACTAGAACTATCAACACAGCAGGTGTCTTGCAATTTACTTAAGGGTGACTGCATACAAAAGTAAGTTATATTTACAGGTAATCAGACTCAGGCTTACTTAGAGTAAGGAGGAAGTGCCTTCTGGAAACCGGGTATGATACCACGTTTGGACAGAAAGTCAATTGTTCCAGTTTCTGACAGTGTTTCCTGCAGTTAAGAGTAAAATTTCACTTTTTCTTTCAAGGAGGAATTGCTACCTATGCATGTTTTTACATTGTTGATTAGATAATTCCCGTTTTTGCAAATGAATACATTCTTTTGCCTGCAAAATGCAAACAGGTCGTCATTCTAAATAAGAGCTTGTTCTCTGTTGACCTTCCTGGTTATATAAAGCGAAAATAAATAAAATGAATACATTTGAGCATGCATTGTCTGTGCAGCAGAAGGTTTGGTAAGGATGTCCTCTTGCAGCCACTCGCAGCAGAATAATTTACTATTTTTGTGCTACTGTCAAAGTTTATTTGAAGTGCTTCTTATTTTCAAAAAGATGTATCTGTTCAACTTAAAAACGTCCCACTGTACTTCAGTTGCCCGTCCTTGAAGAGCCTGTCTCTTGGAAAAGCTTGAAAAGAATCTATTTTCAAAATATCTTTAGATCTTTAGAACTGATGAATAAAACAAGTTTTTTTTGCATTTTTTTTTTATTCAGGAGGTGCAAAATGGCCGTCTCTTCCGTCTCCTAGCCAAACTGGGCACCATCAACGAGCGGCCGGAGTAAGTACCGTAGTACATGTAAAGGGGTGGATTGATGTCTGGGATTAGTTTTCTGGTCACACTGACATGCTTTTGTTTTTTGTATCAGGTTTCAGAAGGACCCAACGTGGTCAGAGACAGGTGACCGCTACCTGTTGAAGCTTTTCCGGGATCACTTGTTTCACCAAGTGACAGAAGCGGGGACGCCCTGGATTGACCTCAGCCACATTGTCTCCTGTCTCAACAAGGTCAGTGAAGAAGTCTCAGTAACTGAATAGGAACAAAACTGACACGATTTCCATTTGGACTATCTGATGTGTATCCAAAACAGCCTGTTAGCCTGTTAGCATAATTGCTTAAAGAGACACTACTCAACTTATTATATTTTCTCAGTGACCAGCGCCCTATTGACGGCTAACTCGGCATCCATCTTGCATAAGTCATATTTTGGCCAAATTGTGACACCTGCCTGACTCTGCTCTCAACGCTGCTGATTCACTAATACATCATAATTTCCATAAACCTTTTAAGTATGACAAATGTTATCATGCTATGAATCTAACAATATGCATTAGCTAAAAACATGGCAGAGGAGCTGGTAAGTTAAATGTTGGGGTTCTTCCCACAGACACATGTGGTATTAAATCTGCAGATGGTTATGAACAAAACAGCTGCTTAGCCTTACAAAACTAAAAGGAAAAGAAAATGATGCCTTAAACTGGCCTTTTTTTCCAGAAATCACCATCAAAAAAGACTTTGAATCATTTGGATGTAAAACATTGTGAACAATGTCATGCCGACATCAGCCGCCTTATAAACTGTCAGAAGTTGTTTCTTTCTTTTCTCACCTCCGTTGTTCCTTTTTTCACTTCTTCCGAAACCGTTTTAAACTGCTGCTACTCATACTTAACAAACTTCTCACTTCTAAATGTTATCTGAAATATGGCTCTTATCAGCTGTGAATCTTGGCGGCTATTTAAAATATAAAAGGGCAAAGGGTGCACAGACCATTCGCTGTTGTTAAGCAATCTTTTTCCGAGCTTTGTTTTGATCGTTATCATGTTTAATCGCTTATGATTAGGGACGGGCATTCAATTAATGTGTCTTAATCGATCATCAGGAGAATTAACAATCGATTTTCAATGAGTCATTAATATTTTCATATTAAAATTGAGTATTTTTAGTATTTTATATTAAAATGCAGTGAAAGTAGAAAAATCCAGTGGGTTTTCTCCATTTAGATTTTTATTACAAGATGAACGACTTTTGGCAGTTAAATGGGATTCATTCAATGGTTACACTATAAAAAATGCGCTCACATACAACTTCAGCACCAGTCTAAAGACGCATTTGTTTTATCGGTTAAAAATATAATGTCATTAATGAAATTCTTATCAATCGATTAATCGATTTAATTATGCCCATTCCTACTTATGATTGTTTTAATTATTTATTCAATACAAATCTTTTGTCATGTTTTGTTCAGCTGGACGCGGGTGTTCCAGAGAAGATCAGCCTGGTGTCTCGGGATGAGAAAAGTGTCCTGGTTGTGACCTATTCGGACCTGAAGCGCTGCTTCGACAGTACCTTCCAGGAGCTGCAGGCTGCTGCCACTGGCTCCCTGTAGCGCCCTCTTCGGGCCCGGGGTGGGATCCCCCCCTTCCTCAGACCTGGAGCACATTATTGCACTACAGCGGAGGACCAGGCTCACAGATGACATCAGCATGGCGAAGGCAGCGGGGCGGGGCTTCGTGAACCTCAGTCACATACACTGATCCCTGTCCACCAAGAAGGCTTTTCTAAAGTGTATTTTTTAGTTTTTCCTAAACCCTGCAGCTGAAAATTGAACACAAAAGAAAAAGGACAGATAACGGAAGCTGTGATGTATGACATTTTTTTAGATTTGGGGAACAAAGCGAGAAACAAAACATGAGGTTTTGAACTTTTTTTCCTGCTTTTATTGTTTATTTCTACAGTTGGGGTTTATTTTTCTGAGGAGGATGCACTAAGATTTTAATTTTTTGTTAATTTTTTTTGTTACTTTTATGAATATGTGAGTGGCCTACAGGGTGCACAGAGAGCTAAAGTCACACACATGGACATAAATACTAGAGCTGACTCACAATTTAAAACAAGAAAAAAAAAAAAAAAGGAAATCCAGCTTTCTGTTGACTGACTGCATCTCTCTGCCGGTTGGAGACCACACCCCTTCATTCTAACGCACTAGGAGACGGGACACACCACTCAAGGCTTTCAATATGTCGGGACGGAACCCGTTTCATGAAATGGGCCAACCCACCTTTGCCTTGATTGTTGGTTCCCTTTAAGAAAGGACTAACCACTTGGGTGAGTGGATGGGTTTGTAAAACTGTGGAGAAAAAAAAGGATTTCTGATATTTTTGTTCAGGAAATTATGGAACTTGAGGCTCATATTTGCGGGTGGGTGAGAGAGGTCGGACTGTGGACCAGGATCCGGAGTGGGTGTGAAACGTGGTTTCTGCTGGCACTGAGGAAGGGGTGTCTTCTCCTGAGGTCGTCTACCAAGTGTTTGTTACATATGCAGCAACCACCATTGTTTATGGACACTGTTATGACAGTAACTGCTTAAGGATGGGCCAGTTTGGGTCTAGTTTAGCCCATGAGTGGGTCTCTGTTGAGGTGGAGCCACAGCTGCCTCTTTGTGGAATGTCCTTATTTTGTTCCCTGCCCGTCCACTCACTCCCAACATCCCCAGTTTCTTACTCTCCTTACTTTTTTCTTCCTGTTACCCCGAACTTCACTTCCCCCTCACAGGGGTCTACATCTTGAGGAAAAAGTGACACTTTTTGTGACTTTTACCAGCTGCATTTTCACTTTGCTCAGCTGTTGTGCAGGAATGCACGATGGGAAATGGGAGAGCAATTCATTTTTGCCTCACTTTTGCTCTTTACTATTCTGTGGACCAATTCCAGCAGGGGTTTTAGGTAAAGGGGAAGGGATCGAGGGTGGACTAGGATGACAACACAAACTGTAATTTGTTTTATTTGACTTTTTAAGATCATGAAATACAAATGTGCTGGAGACAAAGCAGCGGTGCTGGCTGTTTCACTCACCCGGATGGCTTGGATTTCTCTCAGGATGACAAACAGCTGGAGGGGCCCAATGATTGAATGTGTTTGGCTGTCATTGGCTGCCCCCTCTCCAGTCAGATAAATGAGCTTCAGTGGAGTGGGCGGGACATCTTTAGATGGAGGTTTTAGGAAGTAAATGAAAGATTAAGACATTGTGGAGATCATGTAGGGTGGGATTTCATGTTGCCCTTAAGTGCAGATCTATTTTCATTTGACTTAAATTGTCAAAATTACTCAAATTTAGTGCAAATGTATTTTGCCTATTAAGAATAACAATCCAAGGTCTGCAAGATCATCGTTATTGATTCTTCTACCTTTGTCTCTGTATAAATGTGCACAAACGTGAGACTACAGAGCAACAGGACCATAGGTTGGAACCAAAAGCGAAGCCCTAAATCAAGCACAAAGTCTGACAGAAAACTTCTAAATGATCCTTAAAGTTGAAGGTCTGTTCTTTGGGGCAACAAACATGCAGGGAGCTGGCTGTATTAGATCATGTACTACTTCCTCTGTTTTAGTGAAACAAACAGACAAAACAAATGTTGGTGAATGTGGTGCTTTAGAAAACCTTAAACACAGGATCACACACAAATGCACCCACAGGCCCTTGACTCAGCCTACACAATGTCAGTGCTCAAATCACTGTATTCAACAGAAAACACACACTCCAGTTATTTCTGATGACCGTATTCTCCTCCCCACAGCCATACACCTACAATCACCATCTTGGTATGTTTTATGCCCCTCTTGTGTTCTTGTCTCAAATTTTGCAATATTTGTGTGTACAGCAGTATTTTAATAAAGAATACGAAAACTGATATGGGATTTTTTTCAATTTTTCCAGTTGGGAAGACTATCTGAAAAATCAGTGATCAGTATATTTATTTTAAATGAAACATTTATTACATGTGAAAATAAAATAAAATGCTCTTCTAACATATATTTGAATACCACTGCCGAATGAACCTAGTGGAACAGCCTATTACAACATAGATGACAAGTTTAAAAAAAAAAAAAACGTCAAAGAAAGGTCAAATTTCAGAAATCTCTTTACACAAGAGGCTTGGAACACAAACTATTTTGTTTTACAGTTCGTATTCTCAAAAAATGTGCATGTATTAAAAAACATTTTAGATTTAATGAGGCAAATTTTAGTTTAGATGATGCACAAATAATTGCATGCTTATTTTGCACAAATATTAGTTAGCATTTGTATTTTTAAATAAAATATACTGCAGGCACTAGATGAGTTAGTATGAGTTTATAATTTATTTTTAACCAGAGCCTTTGACAATTGAACCCAGATTAAAGCCACTATCAATATTCAATCTCCAATTTGCTATTAAATATGAAAAGACAAATCAAAACACATAAAAGCCTGAGATAATAATACGAGAAGACGTGAATAATAAGTGCACCAAATACATATCAAAAATAGGGAATCAGTCTGCCTTTTTAGAACTGGGACTAATGCTTATTGGCAGTCAACTTTGTTTGGCTCTAAGGACTCATTTAACGGAAAACTAAATACAGCAGGAGAAATGGGTTGAACTTTACACATCAAATACTTTTAAGTGAAAAATATGCAAGAGAAAACAATAATTTACTTACTTAAATGCCTTTGTTAATTCAATCTCAAAACACACTTGAATGAATCCAGTATATGCTCAGTTACCAGTTCATCAAACAAGCATATCAGTCAGAAAGAAATACTGATTCACTCGTGCGATTGTTTTGGGAGACTCATTGCATTTTCTAACTTTAACGAAAGCGTTGATTATTACAGGGATGTTAGACTTTGTAATTGACTGTGTGTGCCTGATGCACTAAAAGTTTAATTTGCAGTTAAAAAATGCACAGACATGGGTAACTCAATGAAATGTCTACAGCATTAGAATTAAAATAAATACTGATATACATTCCGTCTCGCACTAATATAATTTTTTCCAGCATATAACAGCTGTGTAAGAGGAACAATTATTTTATACAGCAGTGCTCCTCCTCACAAAGCTCCAAGCATGAGGTACCAATACAATACAATAAGCTCTAATAGTTATAAGTTGATGAAAACAATCAGCATGACTGCACAGGATAAGTACTGTCTGGGGTGGAGAAAAGCCTTAAGAAAATAAAACCGAAGTGGGAACTTTTGCAAAGTAAAAAAAAAAGGAAATGAGATATTTTGCATCAAAAGAAGTGTTTAAATTTAACTAAAAGAAGGAACAACTGAAAGGTTTTGAGATCTGTAAAGAAAGGGAACATTAAATAAACCTGCAGATAATATGAGGTAGAGGATGCAAACAACAAAGTGTAAAGATAGATTATGTTCTGAGTGTTTGGAGAAAATACATCAACTACATATGAAGCTGTCGAAGGCATACACAAGACCAGAAGCTAAAGGGAGGGGTAGAGGAATGCAGAGTTGTAGTCTGGAGGAGGGGAGCCGCCCTCGTCAGACTCCCAGTCATATGGCAGCATCGAGGGCTTGTCGTCATGGAGATCTGTAATGTCACTGTACAGGAAGGGCCCCTCGTTGTCTCGACACTTTGCAAAGGTAAAGAACCTAAATGCAAAAAAAACACACAGATTGATGATTTACTGAATGTCTGGTTCACTCATGTCTGCACTGTTCTCTTCTTCTGAGGTACATCACACGCAGGCAGTGATTGAAATCTTTATAATCACTTGAAACAACATCAATACAAGCAAATACAACATCAATATAGTCTGGACTAGAAAGAAGAAGGATTAAGTTGTGACAGGTTTGAGATCTACACCTGCTGAGTTTCATGTTCTTGGTGTTAATCCTCTTCACGTGCTTCAGCTCCTCTGAAGGAAGCACCATTCCACTGTCGCTCTGCTCATCCTACAACAGAGAGGTTCAACACGCAAGCTCGTCAGATCATTACTTGCTTAAGAAGGATCTTATTTGTGTGTGGCTTTGTTTTTATCTGTATGGTTGTGTGCAAACAGATGGAAGGTGCTGTCTTACTTCAGGGCCGTCTTGCTCCTCACAGGGCAGTTCCTCAAAAGTCTGAAGTGCGGCCATATCCCTCATGTAGCTGGACAGACAGGTTTCAGATTACAAGCTGGAGATTTTTTCTTTTTTTCCTCAATCTGCATTTCAGTTTTGGTTACCACAGCTCTTGCCCACCTCTTTCAATGCACTACATTCTTTTTCAATACTTCTCCATCACACACACACACACACACACACACACACACATGCTCATAACGTTTTAAGTCAAGGTGCGCTGAGTACTAACGTTTCTTTACCTCAGGTTTGTGACTGCAAGCGGGTTTTCTTTGATGTCTCCATTCATGGAAGATCCCAGAGGAATATAATCCTTCCCATCCTGCAGCAGGGGAAGTTAAAAGTGAAGCATTTAAAAGATCTTCCAAATTTGTGAGACATTTTTATTGTTGCCTATTTGTATTTTGTTTAATTCAAAGAGCCAGAAAGTTTTTTAAATCCCCAACCTGCTGCACCCTCGCTTGTAGCAGGTCCCCCAGTATCTCCACCAGGTTAGTGAAGGAGGGTCGATCGGAGGGACTGGTCTCCCAGCATCCCAACATCGTGCTGTAACTGTACAACCAAGTACTTTTACTTTCCTCTGTAACACCAGGCAACTTCACAAAGTTAAAAATGTTGATTGGATTAAAGCTACACAAGTCTGAGAAGTGAAGGTTTGATATTAACGCTCAGCGGCCACTTTATTTGCTTATTAACACCAATAGCTAAACAGCCAATAACATGGCAGCAACTCAATGCATTTAGGCATGTAGACGTGGTCAAGATGACTTGCTGAAGGTCAAACTGTGCACCAGGATGAAGAAGAAAGGATATTTAAGTGAATTTGAGGATGGCAAGGTTGTTGGTGCCAGACAGATTAGTTTGAATATTTCACAAAATGCTGATCTGATGGGGTTTTTACACCCAACCATCACTAGGGTTGACAGAGAATGGTCCAAGAAAGGAAAATATCCAGTGAACGGCAGTTGTCTGGACGAAAAGTTGATCGCAGAGGTCAGAGGATAATGGGTGAACATTTGGAGATGATAGAAAGGCAACTGTAACTCAAAAAACCCCTGGTTACAACCAATGTATGCAGAATACATCTTTGAATGCAGCCAGAGACCACATCTGGTGCCACAGCTGTCAGCGAAGAATAGGAAACTCAGCAAAATTGAACGGTAGAAAAATGGAAAAACATTGCCCTGGTCCAATAGCTGCAACATTCAGATGCTAGGATCAGAATTTGGTGGAAACAACATGAAAGCATGGATCCATCCTGCCTTGTATAAAAGGTTCAGGCTGCAGGTGGTGAAATGATGTGCACGATATTTGTTGGCACACTTTGGGCCCCTTAGCACCAATTGATTATGGTTTAAACACCACAGCCTGAGTATTGTTGCTGACCATGTCCATTCATTTATGTCCATAGTGAAGCATCTTCTGATTGCTACTTCCAGCAGGATAATACACCATATCACAAAGCTCAAATCATCTCAAACTAGTTTCTTGAACATGACAATGGGTTCACTGTATTCCAATGGCCTCAGCAGTCGCCAAATCTCAATCCAATAGAACACCATTGGGATGTGGTGGAACGGGAGATACTCATCATGGATGTGCAGCTGATATATCTGCAGCAACTGTGTGATGCTATCATGTCAATATGGAGTAAAATCTCTCAGGAATGTTTCCAACACCTTGTTGAATCTAAGCTATGAAGAATCAAAGCAGTTCTGAAAGCTTAAGTGGACCAACCTGGCATGGTGTACCTAAAAAAGCAGCCGGTGAGTGTACATACACTTGAAGTCAATGATATTACCATCAAGTCAAATATAAGGCTTAATGGGAAAGTTGTTACTTTTGAGGAGGGGTGACAGCTCTGCAAAAATGTGTGAAGGGGGTGGCAAGTGTCAAAGTATCAATGTAGAAAACCAGGATGTAGGTTTTTTTTATCTCAGCAGAGCATTGCATGCTAACAAGATGAGCCGTGTCCCACGCTGACAGTGGTTTTAATATTGTGGTGGAACTGTGTACATCAGATGCGTTGTTGCTGAAGCCTGAAACCAACACATCTGCAAACCGGAGAGGTGTGGTTGTGACTCATCTCGGTGACCGAGTCTATTTTTGGCTTATGAATTATGAGCCTCATCTGTTGCTCAGCTGTTTGGTTCTGAGAAGATGGTTAAACATGAATGTTTTCAAAAGAGGCCCTTTCTCTAAGGGAGTTAATTGTAATTTTTTACAACAATTCAGTGAGATGGTGCTATTAGTCGGCTGTTTTTCATTTCTTCTCATTTTGGATATAGTTAAGAGTTAAATTGAAGAACAGTTTTTGGCGTTAACTCCTGATCAGGAAGCCTGCTGTGCATATAGTGAAGCATTTTGAAATGCAACATAATAATCATTTATCATTAATCTGTTACATAACTGAAAAATATCAACGCACATCTCAGGTGTGCTGTATTCCGGTGCTCGCATCCTGGTTCCCCCTTTGAGTCTGTGGCAGAACTCTTCGTCTATGTGAAGGCCGGGGTATGGGGATGCTCCTGTTTGACAGATAAGCACACACATCAATCAGTATGTAAACATATCCTTAAAAGATTACAAAACAATTTAAACTGATATTTTCCCTAAAAGTCTTTAAAATTAAAAAAAATAATTAAAATATTAAAGTTGAGCTTCACATCCTATTATGTTTATTTTTACATCGTCCACTACCTGCATTCGTTTTATTTCTTACCCAAAGAGAAGATCTCCCACAGCAGTATGCCGTAGGACCACACGTCACTTTGGGTGGTAAACACTTTGTCGAAGATTGACTCTGGAGACATCCACTTCAGAGGGAGACGAGCCTGTGAGCCAATCAGAGCACAGGGTTACAAAAACCAAAAAAATTAGGGCTACTATTAAAAATGTGAAAATGTCATGTCATCAAAAAACTAAAAACCCAGCAAAGAATACATGCAATCCTTTTTATTTGGGTACCAGGTTGCTCGTGTACTCACATCTCCCTTGCGGACGTAGTCAGGGTCTTTGTAGATGTCTCTGGCCAGGCCAAAGTCACAGATCTTCACCACTTTATTGTCTGCCAACAAAATGTTCCGAGCTGCCAGGTCTCTGTGAATACACTGATGCAGCAACACACAAAAAAAACACGACATAAAGGAAATGCACGTGTGCATGTATGTTCATAGCAAGTGTAGCATGGTGTCAGACCTTGCGAGAAGCCAGAAACTCCATTCCACGTGCCACCTGAAAGCTGAAAGAAATCAGATCCTCCAAGAAAAGAGGGGAGTTGGAGGCTGATTCTGGATCTGGAAGAGGAAAGAGAGGAACATGAAAAGAAAAGCAACTTGATCTCAAATGTAGGAACATTTTACACCATGTTGCTTTCTTACCATGGCAATCGTCTTTTTTCTCTCTCTCTAGCTTTGTTTTGACACTACTCGGATTGTCAGAAACACTGCTGACACGACATGACCCTCCATCTGTTCCTCTGACCAGCTGATATTGGAAGAAATCAGTGAGTAAAAGCTCACATACAATCCAAATTCCAGAAATGTGGGGTCATTTACAAAATTTCAAGAAAACGAAAACTATAAGAACTTCAAATCCCATGAGCTAATATTTTATTCACATCAGAACGTACATAACATCTAAACTGAGAAATATTACTATTTCATACATGAATTAGCTCATGTCAAATGTGACGCTTACTACAGGTCTCAAAATAGTTGGCATAGGGGCAACAAATGGCTGAAAAAGCAAAAAAGTTAATAAAAAGATTCAGGTGGGAGAACATCCATCAAGAAGGCTAATTATGTTAATTGAAATGAGTAACATGAATAACTTTAAAAGTGATGTCCCAGAGAGGCAGAGCCGCCTGCTTATCTCCAGAGAAACTGACGATCAAGACTCATCTGAAATGGACAGTTTCAGCGTGGGAAAGTGTTCTACGGTCAGACCAGTTTTGAGACGTTCTTGTTGGTAATCACAGATGCTGTGTCCTCCGGGCTAAAACGCAGGGTTCTATCAGCGTCAGTCCAAAAGCCTGCCTTTCTGATAAGTGCATACAGTATGGGCAGCTTGCATATTTTGGAAGGAACTTTAGTGCTGACAAGTATAAAAAGATATTAGAGGAACATATGCTCCGATCCAGCTGATGTCTATTTCAAGGAAGGTTTTGTGTATTTCAGCAAGACAATGCAAAACCACATACTGCAGCACCCTGACGCGCCTACAGCAGCATGGCTTCACAGGGAAATCGTCCAGATGCTGAACTGGCTTGCCTGCAGTCCAGATCTTTCATTTATAGAGAACATTTGCATCATTAAATAGTAAAATACTGAAAAGACAAACTCTTCAGCAGCTGGAAACTTATATCAGGCAAGAACGGGACCAAATTCCAACACCCAAACTCCAGGAGCTCATAACCTTGACGTCCAGACGTCTTCAAAGAAGAGCAGATGCAACATCATGGAAAACATGCCCTCTGCCAACTATTTTGAGACCCGTAGCAGCATCACATTTGACAATTGCTCATTTTGTGCATAAAATTGTGAATTTTCTTAGTTAAGACATGCTATGCTATGTATGTTCTGTTGTGAATAAGATATTTGCTTGTGTGATTTGAAGGTCTTTTAATTTTCATTTTCTTCAAATTTAGAAAAAACGCCTCTACATTTCTGGATCCTGGTTGTAGTTTGGAAAAGAGTTTTTGAAAAGAATAAAGGCAAAGCCAGTTTTGTCAGTTTGTTTGGGGAAACATTAAAACCTTCTTTCTTCTGTGAAAATGTCAAAAATGTGCAGTTGTTTGTAAACTGCTGAGGAAATTAAGGAAGTAAAATATTCTGCTTCAGAACTGATAACATTCTCGAACCTCAAAACGATTGCAGAAGTGAGTAGGAGTTTGCAAATGTGTACAGCTCAAAATGGTATTTCTGCTGTCTTCTCAACCACAAGACACTCCAGACAGTTCACATAGGGACACATAAATATATGTATATATATATATATATATACTCTGTCTGTAAACCCGGGGCCCTATTTCATGAAAACACAGCTATCATAACACTATCTGTATTAAAGGAAGCAGCAAAACTCACCCTGTTATATACGTACACATCTCTCTTGTTTTTCAGGAAGGCTGAGAGGTTTCCAAAGCAACAAAACTCAACTATAACCATCAGTGGCCCTGCGCACATAGAAAACAAATGCACAGATACAAGAACAGTAACAAATGTGAAAGCACAAGTCCGCAAGAAACGGCAGCTCAAACATAACAGCATGCTCATTAATTGACATGAATGAATGAAATGAAATATACTTTATTCATCCCTCCTAGAGGGAAATTATTGATAATACATACATGTGCACATAATAAAAAATAAAGAGGACAATTAAAAAAAACAAACACTGAAAACAATCACACACACCTCCTGGTTTGGTGCAGGCTCCCAGGAGGTTGACCACATTTAGATGGTTTCCAATGTGATTGAGGATCTTCAGTTCAGTCATCAGAGCTTTGTGTTCACTGACGGTGGCTCCCTCTGGTGGACAAAAGGTAGAAAAGTAAAACGAGAGACAAAAATGTTCTTCACAAAATTGTAATTTAATAATTTAATCAAAGTAGTTGGAGAGTGTGCAGTTTTTTTTTACCTTTGAGCATCTTAACAGCCACAGTCCTGTAGCTGGTGGCCCCATCTATACCAAAAGCAGATGCCTCCATCACTTTTCCAAAGGCTCCACGGCCCAGAGGTTTCCCTGACACAGAAAGAGACCGTGTGAGAGTGGGAATGACAAGGAAACAGGAGTTGTGTCAATCAATTACTATTCACATCAATTCCAGATGTTAGATGCTGATAGCAGAAGGATTCGGATCTCATCAACTGTCCATATAACCGAATCCCGCCCTGATGATAGTGGGGGCTGATTACTTCCAGTAAACACAGTTTAAATACCACATGCTGGAGCTGATTAGCTCACTACAGACAACACAGACACAGAGTCTGATTAATGGAATGAGAGTCACTCCCATTAGTAATCAGATAAGACCTATGAGAAAATTCTCGTATCAGTTATGTGATCTTGAATACCTCCCTCCCCTCCCACTGAATTCCCGAAATTTATATTATCTCAACTCACAGTATATCACGGAGTATTACACTAAAAACTTTCGAAGAAAAAAGAAGCATACCTAACTTAAGGCGCTCACGAGGGAACTCCCATTGGTTGGGGTCATACTGCAGTCTCTCACACTGCTCCTCCATTGGCCCCTCTCCCGTGTCCAGTATGATTGACAAATACTCTGGTTTGGCGTTTGCGTTATTGGACTTTGGAAACAGAAGAGTATTTAATAGAATCATTTTTTTTCTGCAAGAAATATCCAGATGAGCTTCAAACAAGCCATGCTCTGTTCAGAGTTGAAGAAGAAGTCACTACGAAAACTTTATTAATCTAAGTTGTGAGCAGTGACATCTATAGAAATATCTTATTTGTGCCAAAAGCAATTTCAAAGTCTAAGATTTGAGAGTATTCAGTCAAAAGGCACATTGCTTATGAGCTACTTTTATTAGAATAAAGAGGATAAAGACCAGGCAAACATAAATGGCATAAAAAGGTTAAACTTTGTATTATTTGAAATTAGGATGCATGTAGGAAAAATCCTACTTGGGTAAAACAATATCAGAGATCAATGGTAATTGCAATCTATGGTATTATTAGTATTCATTTAAAAACCAGTGTAAATTAAACTGTATTTGTGTAATCGATTAATTAATGTATATGGTGTATTTCAGTAATCTAGTAAAGTTTAGTTTATAGTGTGTTATCTCTTTTTCATCATCCAAAAGTTCAAATCTTTGCAGCTTGAAAGTGTTTTTCATTTATCTATTTTTTCCAGAAGAAATTAAATGAAAAAGTAATTTATTAATCCCTGAATGATAAAAAGAAGATAAAAACTGCTGTAAGATGCTAATCGTGTGTACTACTATTAAGTCCATAATTTTACAGCAGTTCAAATATACCAATTTTAAAAACATAAAGAAAACATGCCACACAACTTTTGGGGGAAAAATGGAAATATACCATAACAAAGGCTTGAGAGGGAAGGAGGAGGCAAAAGGAAAATATGTTGGTGAATAAATATCCTCAGTTGAATTAAAAGTGAATGAATATTGTCTATTTTTTCAATTAAAACCATTAACTTTTTCTTGTGTCCCCTCACCTGTTTCAGTTTCCGAATGAAGAGTGTCAGCAAGAGCCAGAAAAGAGTGGCCACCACACAGGTACAAGTGAGAGTGGGAATTTCCAGAAATGAGGCTTCGGACTCACCTTTGCAAACACACACAAACAGAAAAATACACCATTGTCACTGATTTTGCTTTAGTTCAGAGGAGAATAATGTTATTTAGGAGAAAAAATGAAAAGTTCTGTTATTTCAATCTGTGAACTTAAGGATAAGTTGTACAAATGTGTAATTCTCTGTGCCACATTGACAATCAAAAATCTATTTTATGTTAGTTTTTCTTGTCATAACCCATGTTGGAAGAGAGAAAAATTACATGGAATAAATCCTTTCACATGAGAAGTTCATGTTTTGATTTTCTTTTCCAATCTGAATTTGATTATCCTGTGTTTTCACTGTCACACCAGAATCTGTAAAACAGTACCATCAACCCTGCTCATTAACTCCGGTTTATTATTATCCTTTTTTTTTAAATGGGAGGATGAAGAAAGGTCCAGCTCATTAAAACATGGAGCCCCTTTACGATGCAGGCTGGGCCCTTCCGGAGGAAATAAAAACGGGAGACAGCTTCCTTCCTGGCTGATCAGAACACAACACACATACACACACACACACACAAACATAAAGCTGCTCTTCTTTCCAAACCCGGATTGGGAAGAGAGTCTGCCACTACAGCTTCCAGGGAACTCCTCCTCTGCTACCTACGGATGTGTAAGTTAGTGTGTGTGTCTGTGTGGGTGTGTGAATGGAGGAAACCGAACAAAAGGCTGAGTGCGTTTATGTTAAGACCTACTTTGATCAATGTTTACTCAGAAATTGACGTGGACCATCTTCCATTTATAGAACTGAGTAAACGGATCTCTGTGTATAAATACTGCCTAAAAACAATGTGATATACTGTACTACACGTGTACATCCAGACCTAAGGTCTTTTTTTGCAAGAACAGGGAACAATGCACAGTCAGACATGTTCATATATGCAGGTGCACCATCTTCAACTGTAAGGAAACAGCCAATGAAAGGAAGGCCATGCTTCCGGAAAACATACTGTACTTACCATTGACCCATATGTGGGCTGAGCTCTCTGCAGATCCCCTCTCATTGGTTGCCTGACATGTATACAGACCCTGATCCTCTACTGTGATTCTGTCAATATGGAGGGACCTGTCTTCTGGTGATATCATGATACCTGAAAATGTTGTGAAATAGCTTGTAAACAGCAAATTAAATGAGTGATCATGTTTAGAATTTTTAATTTTTTTTTTACCGGATCCCTGCAGCAGTGCTCGTTCATCTTTGTACCATGTGATGGTTGGGGGTGGGATGCCTTGAGATGGACAGCTGAGGGTCACAGAGCTGCTAACATTAACAGTGCAGTCTGTCAAATTATTAAGCAGCACAGGAGGCTCCAGAACTGAAAGAAAACACACACACACACACACACACACACACACAATTTAAGTGTTGGTGAACTTTTCACTTATCAGTAGCATATAATTCCTTGGTGGCTGCAGGCAGAACTTGGCCCAACATGCCATCCACTTAATGTGAAAGAAAGCATAATTCATCAGTCCACATCCTTTTTTTCACCTCGTCTTTAATCTGTTTCTGAAACTCATTAGCCAATAGTAGGAGCTTTGGGAGGTCATGCAAGTAGGCATATAAAACTTTTGTTAAGCTGTTTCAGGTAATTTGTCAAAAGGAAATTCAATATCATTTCTGTTTTTAATCATTTATGTTCTCCAAAAATGTCTGGTCAATGCTGGCACAGCACTGGCACTCTGATTTCCGTCTCTTCTTTAACCTACAGTGTGTATCTTTCCAGTCTACCTTCCAGGCCTCACTAGATTGTTCCATCTACCCAACATGGTACTTTGGAGGTAAAAGAAGGCTATTTAGTAATTTCTACCTCCTGTCTCCTTGTCTCTCAGGAAAACTGTTAACCTGCCTCCAAGCTTAGATTTGTTCACTCGCTTCGTTAACTGTCATTTTAAGCCAAGTTCATCCACCATATTTTGTCAAAAAATACTATGCAGGAAGTGTGAAATTGACTTTTTACATCAAAAGCAAAAAACAACAAAAAAGCCCCAAAAACCAAACAAAAACTAACCAACTAAATAAATGAATAAATAATGACGACAGCAATGACACTGAAGAAATAAGTTATAGACTGAAAAATCAGAACAAGATAAAATTGTTATAAAACACTCAGAGATTAGGCTCACAGCCATTTGCTACAGTGTTAATATGCTAAAATAATTACAACTGGCTTAATCATGAATTATTTTGAGCTCTAACTTGATAAAATCCCTGATAAGAAGATAACATAAACTGCATTTTACATAGTGACCTTTTTCCTCAACTAGTAAAACTTAAAAAAAAATAAAATAAATTTAAAAATCCTAAAAAAAAAGTAAAAAAAAAGAAAAAAGATATCTTCCTTACTTTGTCATGTGAGAAAATAATTTGGTATCCGATCATAATGACAACATATGACATCAAAACACCTTGTGAACATGCAATATGTGCCATCATTTCTAAAGACAGAGCAGAAAGACAGTGTTTTATTGATTTATTATTGTTGTTTTATTATTGTTGTTTATGTTGTAAGGTGACCTTGAGTGTCAAGAAAGGCGTCAACAAATAAAATGTATTATTATTATTATTAAAGATAAAATCCTTTTAAACAAACGTGTTTACATTTCATGGGAAGACCAGCATTTTTATTGTTTTGATGGAAAAAGGCTTGAAATGGAATCACAGAAGCCAATTTCTCAATCTGCAGTCCCGTGAAATGATCTTTTCTTTATTTATAAAGTTGCATGTCTCAGCTCAGAGAAAGGCGTCTCGGCTTTTGAAATATTTTTCCCATTGTCACGTTATTCATTGCATGCCCGGAGAATTGGCACATTCCCCATCGAGATGTAACATATTGTGTATTAGAGATGAAAAATTGATTTTTCTGGACAAAGTGGACTCTTTGTGCCTAAATGTAAGGCCTAAATTTTCCAATAATGTGATTTCAGAAGTGACGAAAGGGCTGAACATAGCAAAAGATGTGATGGAAAAAGGCGTCTCTGTTGTGAGTTTTATGAGACATAAATGTCTCCAGCTCTGTAGCTCTGATTTAATAGACGAAGGTTTTGTATAACACATTTAATGTGCAAGACAATTCAAAACGCATTACATAGAACATTAAAAGCATTACAGCGGGGTGCAGAATAAGCATTAAAAAGCACAATAAAAACATTTCAACAGAAACAAAACAATCTAAAGGGGGTGCAAAAATAATTATAGAATCATAATAAAACTTTAAAAGCAAATAACAGTCTAGGCTGAAAGATATTATGCAAGATTTCATGTGTAGGTGCTTGAGAGAAGAAATGGTTTTAACCTGGAATGTCTACATAATGATAAGTGAAAATGAAAATACACTACCAGTCAAAAGTTTGGACACACTTTCCCATTAGAAAAATAGGATGTGTCCAAAGTTGCGTCCAGCATCGGTGAGAAGTCTCTCTGGCCACCACCGAACATTCATGCACCAGTGGTGTCAACATGATCATATGAAGAAGCTGTATAGATCACTGAAGCAGAGCTAGGGCTGCTGCCTCACATTTTGCCTGCATGCTTCTTTATGTGATGACCTGATGATGACTCATGCACGGTGCAACTGTGGTGGACGGTGTTGCCAGATTTGGTGTTTCCCCTCTAATCTTTAAGGCATGTTTACAGTGTGTTTTAGAGGGATTTTGCCTGGAGGCTCCATAGAAATCTGGAACTCTCTTGAACAAAGATGAACTGTGAAAGAGTCAGAATGAACGCGTTCACAATAACGTTCATCAGGTGGAAATTACAGTCCGTTCAGTTCACGTTTATCCGGAATATGAACGAGTTCATGAACAACACTGACTGTAGGTATCTGTAAGATACAGATTGACCCATCTGTTTTAAACCAATCAAAATCCTTATTTAACTATCCCTTGTTTTTAATTCATCCGCCCGTTTTCTATAGCCTCTTGATAAAATTGAGGGTTGCGCCGGGGTTGGAGCGTATCCCGGCTGCTCTCAGCTGAGAGGCGGGGTACACCCTGGTAGGTCACAAGTCCATCACAGGGTCTTTATTTCAGCCTGTTTGCACTCCCAACTAATCACACACACACACAGGTCACACTGCTGCATCGGTTCTGAATGTATAAGGTACCGCCAAAGCATCATTTATGTACATGTACGGTTTCCTGAGCTGGTCACAAAACAAGTCATAACAAAATGTATTTTAATGTCTAAGTTTTTGGTCTTTTTAGTTTCATCTGCATGTAAATTTAACGCTGACAGCAGGGGACTCGTAGTGGGGTTCCTATGCTGTACCTCGGTCTGAATGTTCGGCAAATTGTTTGGTTTTATAACTCAGAAATGACTTATCAACGCTTAAACTTCCAATTCTAGATGAAAAATATGTGAGCATCCCTCACCGTCAGACTGTGTGAGGCTGGTTCATCTCATAGAGACGACCAGATCATCAGTGGGAGTTTACTGAAACGGACCAACATAAGGTCCCGCAGGCTGCTGGACCGGATCTGCCTGCATGTCCCGGTAGGGGCTTTCACAGGAATGACACTGAGTCCGATCAGAGTCCAGCTTCCCTCTGTGTGTTTGTCAGTCCTGCTGAAGATGCGGAGGTGTGGAGGAGGAGGAGTGAGGGCGGTCGTCACGCTTCTCAGATCACGCTTGGATGAGATTTCGGGGAAGACACTGTCATCAGCCTGTCAACACGCTGGTTCTGCTTGTTTATCTTCTGCTGACTGAAATCTCTGCAGACATTAAAACACAAAATAAAACAGGCAAAAATACCGGCCTACAATTACACACTGACGCAGGCGTTCTCCTTTATCATTCAGTCCTGGAGCCATTTAAACATTAACATGCAGGATACTCGCCTTTTTTATTTACACTAATAAAGTCTTGCTTTTATTACTTTAACAGATGATAGTTTATATTTTGCTGTCTCTCTCTTTTTCCAGTATAGACAAAGTGAAAGTTTTGTCATTGATGCTTCATGCTGCAGACATCAGTCACCCTGCCAAAGCCTGGCCGCTACACTACCACTGGACCCACAGCCTGATGGAAGAGTTCTTCAGACAGGTACACCGGTTTATTCATGTGGTTCTGTAAAGACCTCAGCTCATATAATACACTCACCTTGACTGAAGTCAAGAAGTGGTAGAAATTCAGATGCTTTATCCAGAAAATCCATTAAAGTAACTAAAAACACTTGGTGTTACCTTTTTGGACTCAGTTGAATCTCATTATTGAAACCTTCCTTTATAACACAAATATAAACTAGAAGGACTCAAGTAGCGCAGACCTCCACCGAGCCATTGTAGTTTTTATTTTGCCAATGATTGTGGGCATTATTTTCTAATTAGCCTCTTGAACCCCAAAGCCCCCGAAGCCGGGGGCTGCCGGACTAAACATCTGGTTTCACGCGTTGTAACGTCTGGTCAGTAATGTAAATATAGACATGTGTGGTATCCACAGAAAGCCCAGAATCTCA
>JBBBVU010000019.1:12580281-12630572 GCA_037177055.1 Atherinosoma microstoma
ACCAAACGGAACAGGTTGTTTTTAGTGAACAACAGAATTGTGTTAAAATGAAACCAGTGCTATTTTTTCCCAGTTTCCTGGACTTGTGCCACTTTTGCACAATAACTGCGTTGGTAGTGGTGATACATGAGCAGAAGAGTGGCCTTGGCCTCAACTTGTGAGTCAGCTTAAGTTTTGGTTCTCTTGGGACATTTACTAACCTTCAAAAAATCTGTGACTGAAAACTGGAGCAACAATGTATTTTTTCATCACGAAGACAGCTAAAGACCCTTGAGTACACACAATAACATGAATGTAGTTTCACACATATTATACTCACACTACAATACACAAACACTATAACTAGACCAGATGACTTCATGCTCCCTAAACGTTTTAACCCCACGCCAGAATTTTTCTCCCCTTTTCCTCTCTCTACCCCCACCGACTATTTCTCTCCTTTTAGTCACCCTGTCTCTCGAGTAATTCCCTTGTGGGGATCCTAAGGGAGGAAGTTGACGTGTTGCGTCCTAATTGTATAGAGAACAGCAGTAAAAGACATGAAGAAAAGTCACTTAACCATGGCGACTGATTGTTGTTTCCCCTATCTTCCTCCTGAACAACAATTGATGATTGTCCGTGGGGGCCGGGGCCTGACAGTGTCTGATTGGCTGATTGTTCCTCCAGCCCTGTGCAGAAGCCTGTAAATGTGGCATTGTGGGAAGTACCATTGTGTGTTCTTCCTCCAGACAAGAGCTCATTCCCACGTGAAAGAGGTGCTGAGCTGGAGAGCAAAGCTGCAGTAGGGTGGGGCCCCAGGAAACTGAGGGGGGCCCGATTCCCAAGCAGCAAGACCTCTGTGCAAGAGCGTGGGTGTTTGTTTGTATCTATGTGCAATGCAAGTGCAGAGCAAGATGACACTGTGAGTTTACACAGATGAAGTGATGAATGTAACTTTAAGATGCTGTTTAACTGTTATAAATTTCTAATTAAAGTACAGAAAACATACATCAATATTCAGTTTTATTGAAGTCATTTTTATCCAATGATTAAACACCGGTGGCCAGAATAAAAATTCTGCATGTTGAAACCTGTACTTTAACAAACAGAATTGGTTTTGAATTGAAAAAGAGGAAAAAATTATAAATGGCCAGCTTTAAAAAACATATTATGTTGTGAGTTTGTTCATTTAAGTTTCACAAAAAGCAGATAATAATTTCAAATATATATTCTTTAAAAAATAATTAATACAAATCTGAGTGGAAAAAAATGAAATCCGACTCTATTGTGTGGGTCATTTTATCTAAGGAACTGTCTGTAGATCAGTACCAAGAAAGCATCAGTAGAAAAAAATTATTGTAACTTTGTCATAACCCCAGTTCCTTTAACCTTTCAGGTGTCAGTGATAGAGAACAACATAAGAGCAGAAAGTCTGGATAACTCACTTGTGACCACCACCTGTGTATCCAGGTGCATTTCCTGTCCGGTGATGAGGTGGCGTGCGAAGCATCTATAGGTCCCAGAGTCTCTGGCTGTTAGGTTGCTTAGCAGCAGGACCAGAACGTTGGAGAACTCCCCTGATATTGGCTGATGAATATTCAAAGCATGGTGGCGGGATTCCCCTCTGTCATTCACTTGTTGCCATGACAGTGCCGTGTACAGGTACTTATTGGCTGAACAGGTAAGATGGAGGTCTCCACCTTCTCTGGCTTCTTCCAGTTGGTTCACACTGAAGCCTCCTGGGACATCTGAAGGAAACATAAATAGATTAACTGGAAAGAAGGAGTATGGAGGAAGAGGAAACAGTATACAACACTTTACAAGACTCGATGAATAAGCCCTCTCAGGTTCCCAACTGGAGCCTGAAACCAGTAGAGCCAATTCCACCAGTCCTCCATTTTCCAAACCTTTGATGACAATGTTGAATGGCTATTGTGGGTAAAAGCAGCTAGTGGAATACAGTGAAAAGGCTTTTTATTTACTTTAGCCATTTGAAACTTCCCGTGGAAACGGCTTGAGAGTTTCCTGATGGTAGATAGTGTTTATCTTTCCCGAACACCCCAAGGCCTCCCGAAATAAAGTGGACCTGCCAGTCCAAGGAAGTACGCTGCACAGGGAAGTGGAACGATAAGAGCTCCAGGTTCCTGTTTCGCTCTTGCTCACACACCAACAGCTCGACTGTTACACATATACACACTCCTGTGTGTATGCCAAACACAAACACAAAAAAGTTTAACCTGTATAGCTCGTGACCCAAATCAAGCTTGACATCACTCACAAAATATCCGACCCAATGATGCATGCACGCTTCTTGGCTCCGAAAAGCATTTTATCCTGTGCTACTTCTGAAGTTTTTCTCTCTGATGATTTTTGTAACAGTTGCTGTTTTCCTCTCAGTTTCACTTCAGTTACTGTGCCTGCTGTGAACAATATTTTCCATCACTGCTTATTAAAATCGTTACCAGATACCAAATGCACTTACTTTAATCATACCAATTTTAAAAAGTCACAAAAGTCTGAAAAAACTAATTGTAGGATGTGAAAATCTGCATTCCTTCAAAAGTATACTTCACACGACAAAAATATTATGACACAAAGCAGAAATTTACTATTGAAATTCAACGGCTTCAGAAAGTTCTTTTTCTTAGTAGTGTAGAGACCCTTCTATAGTTTGCTTGCATGTCTTTGTCCCTCAGTGACAATATAAGTTCAAACACTCAATATTACTCAATATGTTCCATCCCAGCCCAATGTGCTTACTGAAATTTATCTACCTTCCATGCATGTTCAGTATGTGAATGTTTCTCACTTATGATGCCAGTAGCAGCTAATATCCATGAAGGTTTGTACATTTGAACATGTACAAGCTATGCAATGATCATTTAGGTGATACTGGATATAACAATAGGAAAGTATGGAAGCCCATTTCCGCCACTCAGATGAAAAAAGAAAAACTTGTAACTATAATCACTATAACTTTTTATCATTTTTATGATCAAAAGATCCATGCCTCTTTCCACCACTAAACGCTCTCCCCTCCATTTAAGCAGCAAACTCCTCCTCAGCCGCTCATCATCACTTCTCCCCGGGTCATCGTCTAGCTGACGGTAAAGGAGCGGACCCGGTGCCTTCTTCCTTGTTCCCCAGTCACCTCGCTCTCTTGATTGGCTACAGTCTGTTCCACATCACAATCCACAGAGAAACGACTCGGAGGTTGTTGGCTTTCCCAGCTCTTGTTCAACTTTCCCTCGTAAATATTGAACGAGTTTGATACTTGCAATTGTCGGCCCCCAACCCGTTTCGGAGCCAATTGTTGGGATAAATTCACTCTTAACACACTTCAGACCGCAGGGTGATCTTATAGGATAATCTTATAAGACTTAAGATAAATTGAAAGGAAGGAAAATTGTGACAAAACCAGCCTGATAATCTGTACATGTATACCCAGGATCTTTTTGTGCGTAAAATGAGACTGAAACTTGTCATTTTTAGTGGGATTCTGAGAGCTGAAAGGAAGACACGTGAGGTATGGTAATAGAACTTGAAATAGATTTTTTTTACAGTAATTTACTGCAGACAAAAAATACAACACCATTGAAAGTTCTTCTTGTCTGGTATCACCTGTGATGTAGAAGGGGATGTCTAGCTGGTCTGTGCCTGCAGAGTTGGAAGCGATGCAGCGATACACTCCAGACACAAAGGCCTCTGCAACAGTCAGGACCCCCACTGTCTGTAGAGAGCACAAACATCCTCATGAAGAAAAAAAATAGACAATTATGGAAAAACACCCATATTTAAAGGCTCAGCCTTGTTAGTTGTACAACTTATGGCAAGAATCATATTTCCCATGGACCCATATCAGACAATAGGATTTTCTGAGCCAGACCTCCTGCTGATTTCCATCAACAATTGAGCCAGTATGATTAATATAGATGAGCAGCTGTAAGTGTATGAAATATTTGATAGAAAAGAATATGTGTAATAGAAGATGATGAGTGAGCCTGCAATATTTTCTGAAGTATTTACATTGAGAAAACGGAATGATGAAGTTATGCTTCCTCAGTGTTTTTACTGTGAATTGTTAAAAAAAAAGATCCAATCAGCTCATTATTGTAACTTAATTAAAATGGTGATTAATAATTGAAATATCATCTGTTTGATAACAACAATTAAAACGGTTTAAAGAATAAAAGCACTTCTGTTCATTAGTGTGTCTTTTGGTACATCATCTACCTTCTTCTTCCCCTGAAGCACTTCCTGTCTAGTAGTGACACTGAGGATGTGGTTGTGTTCAGATGCGGTAGGGAGACTCTCCGTCACAGGACTCCACAGCGAGGAGGAAGTTGGATACACACACCTTGAAGAATGAGTAGGAGTAAAAGAGGGACAAGGACTCAGCTGTGTTGACACAAGACTTTATATGATACTTCCAGGTGTGTGAGCATGTTTTTCTCAGCTGTGCTCAGTGGGAGGAAGACCAGAACACCCGGAAATGCCTTGATCGTCGCTGCTTGAAGTGATTCATCATCACCAAACCATATTTTATCAATAGCATCATGTCCTCATTCCCTGTTCTGCAAGCTGACAATAGCATAGCTTTGGGATGCGAGCTAATGCTGGATTGTTCAACTGTGAAGGATGCAGAGGTGGTATTGTCATCCTGTCAATTAGCTTCCTTCCATTCTTAAGAAATCATCCCACATTTCCAGGACAAGATTTCCTGTCCCTCAATGACTCTCAAAAGTCTAAATCCATAGATTACACACCAGCAGAGCTGTGGGAACTGGAGCTTACGCAAGATATTTTGTGACCATTTTTTGTTCATCTCCTAATATTGAGAAATTAGGGAATCACACCAGAGCAGGGGGGCTTGAGACAATGCTTGATCTGTTAGTTGAGGGGAAGTTTTTTTCTTTCAATATAAGAAATGCTGAAACATATTAAACTTGATGTTTTTTAAAGCAAAATGTTTTAAACTAAAACAGACATAATGGGGAAAATAATGAGTAATGAACGTAGCATGCAAATTAACTTTGTATAAAATCATGTAAAAAGAAAAAAAAGTCAATATTTCAGTCTTCTTCAAAGTACCTTCCACGTGTTTTCTGTCATTTAATGTTGACCTCACTTTTTAAACATTTTATTTTTTCGACTTATCAAAATAATACCAGGTTCCACTGATTTAATTGTTAAGGATACTGACCATGTTCATGTAGATTGGATGGGTTGAGCTTGCCAATAGTAAGCTGGTAAATTATTGTTCTTGTTCAAATTATTTGATCGATATGAGAGAAACTGAAAACTGCAAATGAAAACTTATAGAATTAAACTGCTGCACAAAAAATAACCACTAAAGTAATAAACACTAATATTAACCATTTAAAAGGTACGTTTTGCAACTTTATAAAGCCAACAACAGGTGAAAATATTTTGGCGCAACAAGTATTCAGTGTGAAACTTACAAAAGCAGACTTTAAACGTATTAAATCAGTGTTAATTTATCAGGCAAGTTGTAAAGTAAGTTGTGACACCAGCCCTATTAATACTATGCATCATACATAAATAATGACAAAATCTGCTTTAACCAGGGTGGTATCATTTTATACTAAGTTTGAGATAACTGAGATTTGGAACATTTGTTAGCAAATAGGGAGAGTTTATAACATACACAAATTAAACAAGACACTTTGAAAATTAAAGCATTTCATAGCTGAATTTAAGAAAAGGTTTAATTTAATTTGGTGTTTTGGTCAAAGTTGAAAGGAAAGCCGCATTAATTATTAGTTTTAAAATGGACTCAGGGGAAACTCAACTATAACTTCATAGTGGTAAATCAAACAAGATTATGGCTTTCAGTTTCTTTTTCTCTGTCAGGACAGTTTAGGTTTATTCATATTACTGCTTTCAATGGCAGTATCAAGCAGGAACAACAGCAGCGGTTTAGCTAGCAAATACTCCACTACTACTATTACTACTACTACTACTACTACAATTTCACACCGTTCAACTTCGTACAACTCATAAGGATAAAATAAAACAAAAAGAATCCTAATGTCGTTCTATTGTTTGTTTAAGAAAATCTCAGTTAACATTGGCTAATAATTTGTTAACTACAGGTGCTAAAGCAAACTTAACATTTGAAAGGAGTCTGTATTCTTACTCACCATATTTACTTTTTTTTAAAAAGAAAAGAAAAACAAAAACAAGTTTCATTATTTGAGCTAACACCCCAAATAACTACACAGGGAGAAACCTTTACACATAATTAGAAGCGACAACTATTTAAAGTTGACGCTTTGCCAGGGTGCTAGTGTACAGACGTCCAGTACGAAGGAACACATTATATATATATTATATTTCAGATTTGATTATCAAGTTTATTGAAAGACTTGTGGTGAATGTAGAGACTATCGTATATTATCCCCATCCAGTTTCAGAAATATGAAAGAAAATGTCCCCCAATTACATGAATGAGGATGACCCAGAACTAAAAACCCAACTGACACCTTGAGCAGCACTATGTTTTAAAAAGAGAGTCTGACTGCAGTAAATAAGTAAATAATTGCGGATAGATACCATAAACAGAAAAATGAGCCTTCATTACTTAGACATCCTCACTGTAAACTATCATTTCCACTTTGTCCATTGATCCTCTCCCTGTTTAGGGATATGTCACTGCCCCTCTCTGCTGCCTGTCTCTGTCTGTATCCTTGTCGTCATCCTTTTCTGTCTACCCTGAGCTCCTCCCTGAGTTTGGCTCCTTTCTTTCTGCCTGATTGCTCTTCCTCTTGGCATCGAGATAGTGTGTGCGACCACGCAAACGTACCCACCCTGTGCATGACACTACGGGCCTGACACACACATTCGAAACAAAAACACACACGTACGTACCCACGCCCACTACACCACTCAGGCGCGGATTACACCAGCTAACACTCCCACGCTTCACAGGAAAAAACATTCACACTCAAAGATGCTCTTGCACTCACAAATAAAGTTAGTCGGATGGAAGCGAAGACATAAAGGTGGTTAGATACAGAAAATGATGAATACTTGCATAAGCTACAGACACACCACATCCACATTCATACAATATGTGCCTGCCAACAGGGTGAGCCTATTTTCAGCAGATGCCTGAAAATATGAATGGACTGTTCCAAGTTATGTATCAGTAAGGGTCATCTCCTTCCTTTTCTTCCTGTTCTGCTGCCTGAAATACATTTTTACTGCTGCCCCTGCCTGCATCTTACACAACCCCAAAAATAACCACAGATCGTATGAAACAATACACAAATATAAGCAAAGTTTAATGCAAAAACACAAACAAATGATATAACACTTCAATATGTCTTTACAGGATCATACAGAGGGTTGGCAAATACTGTCATTTTTCATATGTAAGTTAGTTGTATAAAATTATTAAATATTAGATTCATATATTACTCATAGAACATCTGTATACATGGACTGAATCACATTGGCAGACACCCGTAAAATGACACGCACACACGTTCCTGCACAAGCACACACACTAGCACACTTGGTTTACTCACATACCTAGGAATGGACATCACTTACAGACTTATGGCACTCGCTCTCTTAAAATGGCTTGTAGTAGCACACATACAATTAAGTTTTAATTAACCTTTAATACAAAGACAGCAGGGGCTGTTATACTGATGCCATTTGACACACAAAGAAGACATCGGGATGGCAATAGACGACACAGGATAGTCTCTGGCCTGTGCAGACTTCCTACATGGTAGGCTTCTGCTGACCGTTAAGTCTTTCATAGAGAACTGTAGGCATCCCATAGTGGCCAACACAGAGCTCGTCCTCTCTCCTGTTTCACCCATCCAAGATAAGCACGTTTAACCTTCAACTCACAGCTTTTGTGGATGTCAGAATCAGATCAGGGCTTGGGACAGGCACAGTTCGTGCACCCATTATAGTACCACTGTAGGACACAAAAAGGCAAAGCAGCTCCAGAAACGTGGCTGATATTTGGATGGAATTGCACTTATTCTGGCTCATAATGTCTGTGAAATGTTACAAGCATAAAACTAAAGGGCAGACTGGTTTGCGTGTGTGTGTGTGTGTGTGTGTGTGTGTGTGTGAGGGGGGAAGCTTGTCTTGAGCAAATCAAGGAAATAAATAAATAATCAGTAAAGCAGGTGTCCATATATCCTTAGTGTTGTGACTTATTTAACTCCTGGTTTCCTTTGTCTCCTGGTCTTCACTGCTCAGCAGTGTTCAAAGTCTCTTTCCTCACTTTCCAGTTCCAGCAGGCACGGGATCGTCACTTAAAGTCGCTGGTGATGTCACTGTGGGTTCCGACTGTTATGGAGAGGCACTGATGAGTGTTTGGAGGAGGAGGTGAGCTCCTGGGTGGGGGGGCGATGGGGAGCTGCTCCTCTGTAGAGTTGGAGGATACTAGGTTGGGGTGGATGGGGTGAGCTGGTGAGGGAAAGGGTTGGAGAGGTATGTGTGGGGGGGGGGGGGCAGCAGAGCTGGGGTGGGGAGGGGGTGTGGGGGTGCTCTCAAGAATAGATCAAGCTCTTGAGGAAGCGGACTGTGCCACGTTTGAAGACGAAGGGACAATCACGCCGCTGGGAAGCGTCTCGCGTCGGAGAGGAAGCCAAACAACGAGAGGAAAAGCGCTCTGATTTTTGCACAGGAAACCCAGTGCGCCTCCTGCCCAGGCCAGATAAGAGCGTTGCGGTTCCCAGGGCCAGACCCAAGAGTAGACCCAGGACTGTGGCGAGAGGCCCCCCATCAGTCCGGCCCAGGCTGGCCCACTGTCCCTGGGCCTCCTCCAGCACGGCGTCAGGCTCGTGGTGCAGCAGGGCTGCAAAGAACAAGGGCCTAGTGAGGATCCAAGTAAACTACTGGTCTAAAAAAACACACTTAGTACAGACATTGAAGCAGAACCAGAACAGAGCTTTACAAAGGACCACAAGGCAGCCAGCTAAGAGGCCAAATGTAATCTGCAGGGACATTACAATCAAACAATTATACTCACTTTGTAATAAGCTGCAGCTTCAATTCAGCTTTCACTGCCTTTAGACATTTATGCCTTTTATCATCTACTGTACTTGTTGCATTGATAATAGGCTGCAATGAATTTCAGGTTGACTTGACAATTAACCCAATAATCAATACAAAATCTAAAAACAAAGCATTTATATCCTCACATAATTCTGATGTTTAAATGACTTCTAATTGATCTACAGATTAACAAGATGACATCATTCAAGCCAGATTTAGTCTAACAGGGAAGAGTATCTCCTCAAGCACTGGCAGGTTTAACCCTTTTACTTTCACACTAAGAAAAAAGCAAGAGAGAAATGTTTGTTTGCATTTTCTCTTTTTTTTTTTGAACAAGAAAAATATGAATAAATGTTTTTTTTTGCAAATAGTTGAGATAAAAGTTAATAATAAAGTAATGACAGTGAAATGGTCAAAATTTGAAACAGCAACTGGATAACAAACACTTTCTTTTGGTATTACATACCCAAACCAATCGGTACAGATGGTTCAGGCAGGTTTATTTCATCAATTCTTTACTAAGATTCATGATAATCACAGAAAAATTTGCTCTACCAAATGGTAGAGCAGGACCACAAAGGGTTAAAAAGGTGTTTGTGTTCATTATGTAAATTACTTTTAGCATTTGGCAGAAATGAATAGAAGAAGCGTCATGGCATGGCGCCATTTGAGAGTGCCAGGGTTACAAGGTCAAGTACACTGATGATGTCAGCGTGTCTCAGAGGGGGAATAGAGTATGGGCGGCTGCTGTAGTGCTCTCAGGTAATACTTAACCTTTCTGACTTTGTCGTAAGGAACACAATAAGTGTCTGACCCCCCAGAACAACTCAATCAGTGTTTCTGCCAAGTGCCTGCTTTAGCACGCGTGTGTGTTTGACTTTGACTCAGTGACTGTCTTTCTGCATCACTGGGTTGGGCCATTTCTCATGAGAACTCTGTATATAGAGTGTGTGTCAGATATAAGAAAAAGCATCACAGGATGCACTGTGCAATCACAATAATAAACAGGCCTCTCACCCTGCGTCCTGGGCAGGAAATTCATTAAATCATAGCGTTTGATTTAGAAACCAACAAATCGTGACTGAGAGCACAGAACTGGCTTCCATTGAAGTGTGTTTTTTTTCTATCCTTTCAAGTCTGAAATACACCATGTACTGTGTCTGTGAATGTACAACGGACACACACACACACTCCCACACACACACATGGACTGCAATATTTATATGCACATACATAAACATATGGAAAAGGATGCATGGACAGTAAGAGAACAAAAATATGTGGAAAAAAGCTGCATGAGCAAACAAACATACAAACACAGGCATGGCAAGGCACACACAAACGCGTGGGTACACGCACACCAATACACACACACACACATGATTTTACACATTCCCACACATGAAAGGCCCCAAAAGGCATCTGTTCTGGTTACAAGAAGGAAGCATAGTCTGAACACATGCTGAAACAGACAAAACATGTCTCGTTTTTCAGAATCACACAGACGTACAAATGACTATCTTAAGCAAAATTAACCAACATTATCATTCGTACTTTAAGTGTGTAGCAACATAAAATGAATTACTTTTAGTTCTAAATAAAATCCCATAAATTATGATTCACTTAATATGTTCAGGTGGTTTCTGTCATTTGTTACAGTCTATCTAACGTGTCGCATCATAAAGAAATAATAAACAGCTTCTTCTCACAAAAAATATTCCTGTTTTGTAAAACATAACCAACGGAAATTTATATTACATTTGTTGAAACTTGTCTCCTTTGCAATTCAAGATGAAGTTGCATCTATAGTAAAACAAAATCTGCTTCACGTCTTCTGTGTTATGCGTTGTAGCAGAATTAGTGACACTGAATTGATGACATATTGTATTGTGATCAAACTTGTGATTTACACCCCTATTACTTACAGGTCTTTGGAGGGGCAGGGATGCCAGAGCCACTGGATATGTGGAGGAGGGACTCCGTGCGACGTGCAGGGCAGTGTTTTTCTGCTCCCCCGTGGCACAGAGCCGGGATCCTGCAACGCCACCGCTTTCTCTCCAATTTGAGGACCGACTACAAGATGAGAAGGAAACATGCAGCGGAGCAGAGTTTTAATAGCTGCAGGGAGGAAAGCCAGTCCGAACTGAGCGTGTTTATTTGTTGTTTCTCACCATTGACCACAAGTGTGAGTGTGAGATTCTGGTAGAGTCCGTGTTCCTTGATTTGTACAAGGATAGTGTACTTTCCCGCATCCTCCTCTGCAACATCCCGAATGACTAGGGAAGTCCCATCCATGTGGTATCTGGAGCACTGCTCTGCTGCCACCATGCCATCCTTCAACCTGCCAGAGAAAAAGGAGCTCTGAGCAAAGTCATTCCAATATTTCTTCAAGAGTTAGAGGTGACAAAAGGAAGGCAAGGTTTAGGTAAAAAAAAAAAAAAAAGTGACCTGAGACAGAGACCAATGCAGAAACTCTTGAACCCTTACCAGATCACTTCAGGAGCAGGGAATGCTCGTAATTTGGGTGAGATTCTGTAAGACTTCTGTCCTGTTTGCACCACCATCACAGATCCATTTCTGGGTTTCAGGCGGATAAATGGACGATCTGAAATTGAGATATTTTTTTGTATTATTAAGAAAACAAATCCAAAAATCTTGATAACTGTTGGGAAATCTACCCACAATGAGGTAATTCAGAGTTAGTGATCATAAAAAAAGTACCATTGAAACAGAGAGAAAATGTCATAATAATAAAAATGTGAATCAGTAATCAGATCATGTGAATGCAGGGGGAATTTCAAAGGAAGAGACTCACCATAGATGGTGACAGTGACTCTTTGCTGTTTGCTTTGTTCCCCGCTGGTGACGCGACATGTGTAGAGGCCTCTGTCTGAACGCTGGAGCTTCGGGATGACCAGGATGCTGTAGAACAGCATGTGCATCGGGTGTCTAAGGAGCCTTTTTGAAGTGGAGCCGGGGTTATTACCCTAATGGTGAAGAGATAGAGAAAAGCCACATGATTACCACAGAGGTCTCACCTGTGTGTCCCACATAGTAGCATGGAGTCTCATTGATATCTTCACGAAAGCTTTTTGAAACTATTCTCATTTTCAGTTTGATTCAACTTCCTGTCGGTGAGGGAGAGTTTTTGTTGAGACATGTTTTTGTTAACGTTTAAGTAAATATCCATATATTAAGAAATGATGGCAGTCCACGCGACTCAAACACAAGAGAAACAACAGCCTGGCAGAATCATCAATTTTCAGAAGAGGCTCACTCACAGGAATGTAACAGAAGAATCGGCTTCAGCTCAGTCTCTATCAAAGGTCATTTGTCATCTAAACCTGTGCTTCTCTGAGGCTCACTGAAAGCAGGTCTGACCTTTCCAGGATACTCCCAGGTGATGTCGACTCTGGTGTTCAGCTCCGCAGTTGCAGTGCAATTCAGGACCAGTCTTTCCCCCTTCAGGGCTTGCACAGGCCCGCTGTTGTTCAGATACACCTCTGTGATGTTACTCACTGGGAAAAGTGTAAACAGGACAGACATTTTTTTAATATAAACCACTGGGATGTAATACGTGTTTAATTATGATTATATACTGCAACATACTGACCTGGTCTGTGCACAAAGTATACACGAGAATCATGTTTGACCCCTTGGATGACAGTCTGGCAGTGGAAGAGGCCAATGTAAAAGAAAGTGGTGGTTCGGATGGTGAATCCTTGCTTACTGTTCCAAATAATGTTCCTCTGGTCTGGACTCAGGCTCCGATTGGGGAACTGTGAGGGAAGCAAGTAGAAGACAGCACCCGTTACGTATTTCTCTGGATCACAATGCTGAGCGCAGAGGCAATGGCACGCTTAAACCAGATTGAGGGACTAAGGAGTCGTGCTTAAGTGTTGTGTTACCGAGTGAAGTTAGTTAAAGGTCAAAATCTTGATCATGCGTCCCGCAGTTGAAAGTGAGTCAGTGATAGAAACTGCTGTGGCTAACTGCAACATCCAACCTCCCTTCCTCCTTTCTTATGAAAACTTTGTGGCTTGTTAAACGAAACACTTGAGAATGACGTCTGCTTTGATGTGGAAACCCTCATATGAGCCAGACACTACCCATCAAAAGTTTGGACGCACTTTCCCATTGGACTTAATAGGAAAGCGTGTCCAAACTTATGACAAGTACTGTATGTATCCTTTGTATTCATTGTATCATACCATGCTTCTTCTTCAATCAAATCATAAGACACAATTCTGTAGAAAAGAGATCATGGCCTGGCTTTCTTTGTTTGCTTTTTTTCCTCTAATATAAATCTTGAAACAAGATGAAATTAACACCAGCTGTCTTAAACCTGTTCTCGTAACTGCGGGATTATCCTTATGATTCATCTGCAGTTGACTTCATTTGGTTTTGAGATTGCCCCAAGTCCCGTTGAGATTCTGTGCAGTTTTTGGTCCCATAGCACGATGTTGGTTTTGTAATTCTTAGCCATGGACACTTGTGTAACTGTACAACCATGTTGTTTTCTTGGAGGCAGCTCCGAGGAAATGTTTTTCAACGACACAGTGGAAGCCTCCCACCCTCTCTCAAGGGAACAGGTAGACCCCCCCTCCCCTTCACCACCACTTTCCTCGCTCCAGCATCCCTAGTGTGAACTGAATGATATCCCCCCTCCCATGAGTGAGGTGACCCCCTAAGACGCCGCTGACCTCTTCCTCCTCCCCCTTTAGTCCTGTGAAGTAGATCCTTTCCTCTACTTCCTCTTGCTGAACTCACTGACGCCCCGTCTGAGCACCCTTGGTGCCCTCCATGCCCCTCTTACATCCATCCTCTAACCCTACTGTACTCTGAGACAAGGCAACAGTGGGGGCAGTAGCTAATGTGGAGGGGCAAAGGGAGGAGCAAAAGAGTCAGGATATGTGAAACGTGACTCCAGTCCATCTCCTCACATCCTGTTACTACAGGATACAGACCTTTTGACTGGAACCCCAGGTCAACACTGCCATCCCAGACCTCACTTTCATGGCTTGAGTGAGAGAGCAGAGCCTCTTAGGTATTGTTCCTGTTGAAAAGGGTCACAGCAGAGACCCAGGCAAAGTGCAAAATCCTTCCAGGAAAAAAACACTCCAGAGGCTGTGACAGTGAGATTCCTGGTTAAGACCGGCCACCGCAAGGGGAAGAGGAGGGAGATGAAGGAAGAGGAGGCGAGTTATTTTCGGAGTAATTACCTTAGTCTTTCCAGGCATTTGTCGGGACACAGAGGCAGGACAAAAAACAAGTGTGTGTGTGTGTGTGTGTATTTGACATGCAGAGCCTGGTGCTATCAATTCTTTTGCACTTCCTCCATCCCATATCTGTCAATTTCCTAAACACTTCTTTGGTTTTCATGTCTATTTAAGGGAGCAGCTTGCAGCAGATATGAATTCAGTTTAGTGGGGTCATTCCCATTCCCAGATGATGAATCCTCCCGATATTTAACTATTTACTTTTTCTCCCGCACTCACATGAAGGTATTTTTTTTAAGATTAAATGCCTCAATAGATAAAGGATAAATTGAAAATAGCCCTGCTTTCATGAATATGTGACCTTTTGTGGTTGTGTGGATAAATATGTGTCAAATCTACTTGCAATGAGTCGCCTAGGCAAACTGTGAGTCAAGCAATATGACAGAAATGTCCAAATATGGCCCTAACCATGACCTTTCCTAACGCTAACCGGTAGTTTAGATTACTTAACCAAACCAAAGAGGTATGGTCCAGTGCACCAAATCTTTTTTTTCCTTGAATTTATGGCTATTTGGACAACCAACTTCTTCTACGTGTTGTATCAAATTCGCAGTTTACAAACTGAGATAATAAAGAAAGGTGACTAACTTTGTAAAACTTATAACTACTAAATTTCAGCATGTTTGCATTGCAATTTTGAGCATTTTAACATACTGATATTTGTGTTAAAAGAACTGCATAACTATTTGTGTTACCTCATGTCTGCCATATAACTCCTTGGCTTGTTTAAGCAAATAGAAACTAAAAGAATTTTTACTTTTCAAAATTGTTTACTGACATTTGTCAAAGCTTATCCAAATGATTTTTGCTGAAATTATTTAATTGACTTTATTTTATCAACAACATTGGCTTGAAAACTAAGAGGGTGGGACAAACTAATGGAATATTTAAAAAAATACGATGAGTCTGGCAGAGGAATTTGATATGTATAATGGGAAAAGTAGGTTTGGGTTTCAGAATTTGATCTGCATGCAAAGAAATCTTCACTGGTGCTTTTAAAAGTCAATTTTTTGCTCATGTACAGGTTCATAATTTTATATTGATGGATTTGTTCAGGGATTCAAATGCTTCTATTAATACTGTACATTGCTGCAGCAGCTGTTGATACGTTGTGCATGAAATGACTCATTTTCACACCCGTCCTCTAGACCCCTCTCCCGAGGGCAGTATAAAACTGAAGGAAATGGAAAAATCCAAAAAAGGATTAAATTAAAATGTGGATTTATTGCAATGTGAATAAAAATGACTCTTTACGGCTTACTATGTTGATTCTATGTGTTGTGCATCCACTTTCAAAGAACTACTGTACATAGATTGCTTATAGAAGATGGAAAAAAACACTATGACACCCAGGTTTAGTTTTTTGAGGATGGTAATTTTGAAGTTTGAAGGCCAGCAAAAAGGCCAGCAGCACACTGATCAGAGGAATCAAATCCTGGTCAGGACATGGTGGACATAAATTAATCGATTGAATTGTTCTTGAAAAGAGCTGACGCAACCGGAGTGGTGATCAGTATTATCACAAGCTAACGCACTCTCGCTTAACACTTTCAAATTGGCTGACGATGCCCATTTTTATACACAGTAAATAACAAAGATAGAGTAAATAAATGAGAAAAAATTACTTTCAGAAACACTTTAGACAGTCTAGGCCAGAGCCAGTTTTGCATCTTCAACAGCTACTTCCTTGTTGATGAAAGTTTCCGATAGTGATGCACATGCCATCATGTTAATGTCTAGGGCTCATGATTAAATAGAATAGACTGTACTTTGATCTGTTGAGGCCAACAACAGCTACACCAGCTTCCTCTACCAGGCTGGCCAGCTGTTTAAAGCATTAGATGGAGAAAGCTGGCAGCTATTATTTTCACTACAAGAAGCAGAGGGTAAAATGTGGGAAGTGGTGATGGCCATGGGCCAACGGGCCACTCCACAGCCCATGTCCTGTCTCTAGAGGTAAAAACAGTGCCAACAGTGGTCTTTGTTTGATTGGAAAGAGTCAGTAAAGAAAGGGGCAAGTTACATATACATGCACAACATGTAACACTTAGACAAACAATCACAGATACACACAGAGACAGTAAGCACTCTAAATGCTTCCGTCCACTTTCCCCCTCACTCAACACTCAAGTGCCAACACTCACAAACATATCCGCACACACTTTCACACATATCCGCAGAAGCACACAAACAAACGGACACACACGCCATGGTGTAATGGCTGCCAAGACAAGAACAATGTGGTGAATGATCTGGACAGGGAGAAACAACTGGAGTACATTGTGTGTGCATGTGTATGTGTGAGGCCTGATGAAAAATCTGGACCGAGTACTGATGTTCACAGAGCGTAAGAGCTGTGATTAAGCAGAGGAGGACAAAGTGTGAAGTGAGCATGCAGATACACTCTCCACCCAAATGTGACTTAAAAGACTCCTTAACTGTTGTTGGATAAGTACAGTATATTTCCTGCACTGACCTTGACCAGTGTGGTGGTGATATTGGGATTGGTCACCCGGCAGGGGATGACCAGTGGCTCCTTCAGCTTCATGTACAGCACACCTGGGCTCATACCCGTATGTTCCACAAATGGCTGCTGGCTGTCTGAAACCCAAACACTGCGGTCAGGGACACACATGGTACACATAAGCATGCAAAATAAACACACAAAGTGTCATGTCTGACATGTCAAAATGAATAACAAAAAAAAAAAAGAAATCAAGTTTGACTGAGCAGCCTAATTTGATAATACAAAACCTACTTTAATCCACTGGTGGTAGATAGCTGTGCAGCAAATTTTTTTTTAACTTGCCTATTTTACTGCTTGTATCATCAACAGTCTTGACTGGGCTAACAGACATAGTAATGTCACAAAAATATGATTTTTTTTTTTGCGTTTGGTGCAATAAAATTTCTTTCACTCTCAATATTTCCAAAGTCTAATTTATCAAAACATTGATTAAAACTATCTTTTATCACATATATTGTAAGCTAAGGCTACTGGATGTTTTGTATGTATATTCACTAAGACAAAAATTTTGCTTTGCTCTCTTATTGGTCTACATTTAGGCATCATTTTAAGGTAGCATTAACAGTTGTTGATGATTTAGACTAAAGACACATAGAACAAAGTTGGCTGTTCCTTCCTTTGGACAATTTGTAGAAGGTAACTTTCAGGGAGGGCCTGGATTCTTCGGTAAAATTGGGCAGCACAGATTTAGTGTGAGAGGCAAACAAAGAGCAAATAAAGTACCCAAAGTTAATCACTCCTGTTGTATTTTAGTCCACCTGTGTGTGGGGGATTTTGTGACATCTAGTGGCAAAGTTGCAGATTACAACTAACTGAATTACAACTAACTGAACTAACCCTCATCAACAAGGCATACAAATAGAAAACATAGAAGACATAAAAGAATTGCAAAATGCAAAGACCTTCTCTACAGCTAGTGCTTAGTTTGTCCCTTCTAGGCTGCTATAGAAATGATACGACTGACTTCAGTTTATTTTTGTGACAACCCCTGTCTTGACTTTCAGTTTTATAGTGGTTTAATTTTACTTATTGGTCAGCATACCTGGATGGGAGTGGTTTGTAAGCTGACTGGCAACACCTGGGCTCTGTACTCCCAGTCGTATAAATTACTGTGACAACTAACATTATCTCTTCCCTCCATAGCTGGCCGACTGTTAGTGACACATCTCTTATTGATTTAGTTATTTTGCCCCATACAACATTTACACACATAACTTCCATTAATGCACGTCCTACACTACTGACTTACTAATATTTCAAATGCCAGCCATTTATTTTGTTATGATCTTTTCTTGAGTTGAAGTAATTTAATAAAACACCTTAACTAGCGGCTGAAATTAGTGTATTTCTGCCTTTATATTGGTTTACGTGGCAGGTTGTGACACCTTCAAAGCCAGTAGTTGGAATTAGCAATGATATATCCAAACTGACCAAACTCCAGTACAAGTTAAAAAACAATGGCACTAACTCACTCAAGTTAGCTGTTAGCAGTAGCCAACAGCACAACTACGTGTTTAGAGTTTTGACAGTGCTGTGTGATGCAACATGGACAAAAGAGCAGCACACTGATAAAACCTCATCACGTTTTAGTCGCAATAAGTTTTTGAGTTGGAGAGGTTCCTCTTATGCCGACGTAGCAGGACTAAGACTGAGCTGCCTGATGACTTGCAGTCAATGAAACTGATCAAATTAGCCTTTTTTGTACACAAACAGTACCTGTTAGTTTCAGAGCCTCTGGTTTGAGGCATTTTGTTTGGTAAACGTGATTTTAGAAAGGAAAAATGATCTGTGCCCACTGTTGTACCATCAACTTCAGAAGCCTTGTGGAAAATTAGCACATACACCCAAATTCTGTGTTTCCACCACTGCTGATTGGAACTGAAGTTGGGAAAAAAAAAAAAAAAAAAAAACAGTGAAATTTTTTCCACTGTACTCAAAGGCCAGATGTTTGCTTTTTCAAAGTTAGGGAGCAAATGTTCTTACTTCAACACTAAAGAAAATATTATTAATCTAATTTACATTTATACTAATATATCAACCTAAATGTTATCAACTTTAACAATTAAAGACAAGTTAAATGTGCTTTTTTAGCAATTATTCTGACCCAGATGAGCACCACACTCCCATCAATAATGGAAATGAAGCCCTTTGTTAATTCAGAAAGTGAAATCAATGACTCGTTTTGTGTGAACTAGATCTTTGAAATAATTTTTTAAAAAGCATGGAAATGCAAGAAAGCATTCCTGAATTTACTCACAAACACCAACAATCACTCACTCCCAAGTATCTAAACAATAAACAAAAACAAACATACAAACATACACTGTCCAAACATACACTCCCCTCCACACCCATTCATTGAATACCCCTTCACTAAATGACTGCCTGTAGTCAACAATAAACACACAGATTGTTTAGAAGCAATCAAAAGGCCTCTCTGTGTTTTCTCCCCTCAGATCGACTACTGTAATAGTTATGTGCCATTCAAAGGTGTGGGTGTTGCTCACTGTATTGTTTGGGACCATAGGGTGTTATTCAAGGAAAGCAAATCTCTGAACCTTTGAACAAAAGTACCCCAAGGACTAGTGGACCGAAGGCTTCCTTCTCTTGCTTTGATTCCTAATACAGGACTCAGGGAGGGAGGTAACGTCTGAGTAGAGCTGCAGGCCAAGTCTGATGCTTAATGGACATGGTGACCTGAGCGATTGATGGCCCCCGAGGGTCCTGTTGGCCAAACAGTAGCGTGCCCTGTGACCCTGGCCTCCTGCCCAGCTCCTCACCTCATACGGCTCAGGCTGAGCAGCATCACCCTCCAGGACAGGGAGGAGCTGGCCTGGCAGACATCTTGCCTCCTCTGCCCCCGAGATACCACTGAGCCACTGGCCTTCATCTTATCCCTCTTAGCTCTTCACATACACACACACACACAGACATTCCACACACCACCTCACCACCACCTTGTAGAGACACAGCGACATCCCCTCCCAGCACACCCCCTCCCCTTAGCCCTTCCCCTCCTCTCCCAAGCACAGGATGCTTCAAGCAAGGCTGAGCGGAGCAGATAAGGCTGATGCCCTGGGAAACTCTGCCCGGGCCTGAGCCTTTCAGCAGCTGGGCTATTCCTGGCCTCGAGGTAGCACGTAAATGAAAGTAAAAAAGGATTTATATATAGACAAGAGGGAGGTGGGCCTGGGATGAGAAAGGAGAGGCAGGGAAGGAGTGGGGTGAAACTGTACCAGAGTCATCTAGAAGGATGTGTTGTTGGGACAAACAGTGTTTAGATATAATTGGCTCTCTGGCATTGGTCTGTATTTAGCACCCACCACATCCTGTTTAATTTCAGGGAATAAACAATAAGCATAATGGGGTGAAGGAGTGAGGGGCTCCTCAGAGAGTGGACAAGAGAGTTAAGAACAACTAGAAATGAGAAAAAAAATGAAAGGAGAAGAGATGATATCTGAGTCTCATGTGGACCTTGGGTCTCTTACCTGTGACAAACACATATATGGATGTCTGCTTTTGGCTACTGCGCCGGTATCGGCAGCGAAACAGTCCGGTGTGCTGGGCCTGGCTGTGAATGACTCGCAAGCGGCTGCAGTATTGCTGGCTATGTCTTCCACAACGTGATTCATACACTTCCACCAGGTCTCTGTCCAGGCCTGCTGGGAACGCCCATGACAGCTCCATGCGACCCCTGGTCAACAGTTGCAGAAAACACTTGGATGTGTCTTTTCATCTGATTGATTGTTTGACCTTTTTGACTTAATAGAGTAAGTAGGCCAATTAAACATCTTCGGTGATAATAGATTTCTATAGGAAGATGGGCCTTAAAAAGATGATTTGTAACACTTTTCTGAAAATTCAACTCCCTTTTTTTTTAGTTTCATTACTACTGTTGTATTGATGTCTGTCATGTGTTAGAAAATGCTCTAAAACTGTTTCATTAATCCAAAGTTGACTCTCTTCATAAAAGAAAGCAAACAGAAAATATATTTATTCTTGTTGGTGACTGATAGATTTCTCCCCTACTTGGGCTTAGGTTTCTGGATAAAATTAGTCAGATTTCCTCTTCCCTCCCAACTCTAACCCCCTTTGCCCAAATTGAAGTCTCTTGGCTTTAGATATACCTGAAACTCACCTGCAGTTGAGCAGCAGTGTCTGGTTAGCCTCCAGTACCAGCTGCCGACTTTTTACATCCAGGAGAGGGCCGCTGAACTTCCCCTTTTGATCTTTATCTGCAGAGGGTTGAAGAGAAGGTGGGGATACAAGAGACAAGTGAAGTTACAGAAACACCCTCTTTGACTGACATGTAGATTGAAAAATTCCACCCCAGCCTCTCCCATCAGTCTCCACAGCACACCAACAGTACCCTTAACCCTCCTCAGATCTTAATCTGACCACTTGTCAACTTATGTGGAAATGCGTAAGCAGTGTTCCTATACTTGTTTATCAAATAATACAATTTCTCCACTTCATGGCTGATATGTATTAATGAGAGATGAAGCCGCTTGTCTGTCCACCCTTCCTTCCTACCAACAATAGCAGAAACATCATTCAGGGAAGTTTGCCCTTCACTCTGACTGCCCCTCACAGGGTGCATCACATCAGCTCAAACCACAATCATCCCTCTGCAATCACTGGTAAGGCAGTTGGCAAATTTATCACTTGTCAGTGTCATTGTTCCCAGTGGATGCCCCATTGAGCAGATCTAGTATTACTCACACTGTTAGCACTTCCTATACTATTTCCTTTGGTTTCTCAGTGATTGAGAAAGCGCACATGGCAGTGTAAAAGGAAAATAGAGTGGAAGTAAGTGATTGCATCTGGGACTTTTGTGGCCTTTAGCTGCAAAGAACAAGTGTCTAATTAGCACAGTATTTTTTTTTGTGCCATTTTTATTAACGTCCCCTTTAAATCCATTGTATTCTTTATGTATTTAGGTATATGGCGCAACAATAACTAAAACTGTCAGCTGCACACTTACGGTTATTATTTTTAATATCTTAGAGTTTGTGGTATATTCAGATCATGGAAAATATTCATGAGTCATCCTGCACTTTGGGGGTGTCCTGTTTTTGCGCCCAAAGACACACTTTATAGAATGATGGCCCATGCTTGCTCAGACAGCTGCAGCAAACCAATCAGAGCTGAGAGTGCGGCTTGGAAAGGATGTGGTTTCTGTTATTAGTTTTTTATTCAATGGAAAATTCTTAAATATGAAATGGGAAAGCTGAGAAATGGGACTTTAAAGTTAAAGGACAAGCGTTTAATTCTAAAAATAACATAATTGCATGAAAAGCAATCAGTTACAGGAATTACTGTTGCATGTTTACTCATTGGAAAAGTCCCTCTCAGTGTGCTGAAACCAATTCTTGACATTATAAAAATACATTTTAGGTGTTAAATCACTCAAAGCTGATAAAAGACGATGAGTTTGTCTCAATTTTCCCTACTCAAATCAGCATTACTGCATCTATCACTGGAGTTTGGAGACATTAAATTCATATTAGAGAAATAATTTGGACAATTAATTCAATTTTTAGCCCTTTTATCATAAATTTGTTTTTTTCATTTAAAAAAAAAAAAAGGCCTTTTGACACGTGATAAATCTTGTTATAGCCAATGCTCAATGAGATATTTGATCAAGTCAACAATGACGATACCAAATGTATGAATGATAAATGATACAGACAAGATATTTATATATGTAAAAATTGATGAAGGGGGCATTGTGTATCTTTGATATCTAACTATTTACAGATTATTATTACTCTAGATTAATTAATTTTATTTTGGATAGATTACCCTTAGTATATTAGTTCATTCTTTGTTGTGCCAAATACTGACATTTTTTCTGTTTGCTGAAATGCTGAATAATTACATAGGTTTATCTTTAACCAAATAGTCAGATTAATCAGCCATCAATTTGTGAAGTGTGAATTACTTCAAAAAATGTTTGATAAAAAATGTGAATAAAGAGCTTTTAAATATATTAAAAGCATGTGTGTATTTGTGGAACAACCTAAATAATGTCTCTAGACAATGTGCGTAAAATGTTAGGCTCCCTCTAAATCCTAAATGGATGTACATATTTTACGCATGAATGTAACTTTTTTGGGGCATAGAAAATCTGTTTGAATCCCGCAGATATCTTTGGAGCGCACACGAAGTTATGCGCAGGCTGTTCTACCAATAAACGCACATACTTACACACTTAACATTACCCTGCACTTCATATTTTCCATGGTTGAACCCCCGTCCCTTTATTGTCTTAACTTCTAATGACAAACCAATCACTCTCAGGAAACAACGCCCTTCGTGTTCGCTATCAACCACGGCCAAGCGCACATGCAGAGGTCCGCGTTATCCAAACAAGCGTGCCGCATGGAGCAACGGCCAAATCAGAGGTTTATAACCTGAGTAACTTTTGGCAAACACCACACAGATTGTCACACCAGTGCGTCTTTGGTTTTCTTCCTTTGCATACTTGGCGATAAGGGTGCCACGAAAACTTCTAGTTTGATAAAAGTCGCGCGTAAAGTGCAGTTTTTGGAGGTTGCAAGTTTAATGATCTATTTACATCATCAGAACCAAATAAAAAATGTATATGTTTGCTCGGTGTAGTTGTTAAACATGAGGTAATAAAACATTTTTTATAGCCTACATAAGAAAAAAAAAAGGAAAAAAAAGTCAAACCATTACTCACCTTTGCCAGAAACACCATACAATCCACAAAGAAGGCAGAAGAGAATAAGATTCATCATTTCTGGTCACTCCAATTAAGCAAATATAACGTATAAAAGAAGTTTTATTCCTGTCAGTGAATTCTCCCTCCACGGTGGTCTTCAAACACAGCGCAACGCAGCTGACTGTTGCGCTCAGAGCTGATGGTCAGTGAATGGAGACAGAGAGTTTCCTGAGGTTAGCTGGGGGAGATCACGCAACAGGACGCCAAGCTTGAACTCCAGTGCAACTTTTTCCCATCGTTTAGGATGGAGAGGCCGATTTATAACCTTCCCACAGTGCAACCACCGGATGGTGGGTTTCCGTTACGTCGACTGGCACACCCACGGTGCGCAACAGCAGCGTATTTTCGTAATCTTCACTGATCAATGAGGTGTTGATATTAGAACGTTTTTGTAATCCAAAATGGCCCTTTGCAAGGTTTTTCTTTTAACTCACACTTCCCTTTCCAAGACAAGTCTTATGGTAACTGTGCAACTTTAGATACAAAAGTGATACGCACAAATCAGCTCTGCAGTCACATCCCTGCACACACTATTGGTACACGGGATGAGAAGCACGTAGGCTATGGGGTAGACATGTGGTTTCTAATCAGTAACTAACTGACTAATAAATCTTTTACATTCCAAACTTTTTTTTTTTCCTGCAAAGAAAACAGCATGGATGTGGATGTAACAGGCTCCAACTAACTACTGATCTCACCACTATAACAGGTAGCATGAGTTTACTCCCAACTGCAGTGGTGGTGCCTCACTCTTAGTTTATTGCAGTCAAAAGGGCAACAACCTAACTGATGGAGCAAATATTTCCAAACAAAATCCCAAATTGGGAAACGGGTTACAGATTTCACTGTTGGGCACTAATAACAGAAAAAAAAATTGAGTTTGAAAATGCATAAACCTCAATACTGTTCAATGATAATACAATCTTTAATGTGAAAATACCAATGATGACTTCTATGGGTGTAAGGTGCATCATTCCTTTCAGTAGTTACAGTGATTGTAATGGTACAGATCGGTCACTGGGTGGTGATGTGAGCTGAATGAAAGTGAGAAATAAAAGAAAGATGCACAAGCATCTGTATAGAAAACACAGGTAAGTTTCTCTCTCAATTACTCTTATTTGTTTCTGACAAGCAACAAAAAAACAAAAAAAACACAACGTATATTGTCAAATGGAGCATTAAGATAAATTAAATCGCAGTAAGACGAAAAAACCCTCCTATCGAGGCAGTTGTTCACCTCACTACAATTACAGAATATATGGAACACATGGCTACAACAAAGACATACAAATTCACATACAGTACAAAAATATTGAGTTATGAGCACACAGTAATATACAGTACACAGACAGATGTAGATGAGGGTAAAAATGATATGGTTCGCTACATGTCAGGGGAGAACTTTTTCCACATTTGGTAAAATGTCATGGATTTTTGTTGTCATGCAAAACCAGACTAAATTTAATTTCTGCACCTTTGAAAAGAAGAAAAGAGAGGATGAAAAGACAGGGAGAAGAAGAGGTAATCAGTTACATTGACATGAAAAGGTTTAGGTGTGTTCTGAACGCTGTAACGTTTTGAACGCTGAAAAAAACGCTATAATGGCCACAATGTAATCAAATAGATATTTGGTTCTGATAGTTTTGTGATAAAGAGAAATTAGTCACCTGATGTAGCCATTTTGCTGACCGTATTATCTCCAGAGCATCTTGCTTGCTGACCAAATCCCTGGCATATTCACCTGCATAAAATGTTCTGAAAACTCATTATCAACATAGAGTGGTGCATTACCCAGGGAACCATTATTTTTGGCTCTAACCAAGTCCCCAGAAACATTCTCCAAATACCTTGGCTTATTAGTAATTCATTAAAACAAGTTATTCAGGCCCCTTTATCTTCCCAGCAGTTGAAAACTGTATTGCATGTTTTAGACTCAGTTATCTGCTTGTTTTTACCCCACAGCAAGATCACTAGCCATGATGGCAAATAACTTTCATATCTACTTAATTCTCATGTCACTGAAATGACTTCCAGATAAAAAATATGCACTCATGCTCCAGAGTAAAATCGGTGAAGTTTAATGGCTTATATCCCTTCTACACACATCAAGTTTTCTGTTGTAGATGTGACTCCAGGTCCTCTACTACAGCTCTACTGGAGATACTATGCGTTTGCTGTCTGGGAGTCTCAAAAAGTGTAGTAGTTTTCCCTAAAGGGACAGGTCAACAAACACTTTAAGTATTCTAAATAACACATGCTTGACTCATATATAGTCATTCTGCTTTAGATGTCTTAAAATTTTCCTTTGGTGTTCATGGACAAGGAGAGAAAACTGCTGATGTTCCTGCAATCATTACAGTGTTATTGACAGTGAACCAATCACAGCAGGATAGGTCTTTTGGGAGAGGGGAGCCAAAAGAAACAAGCAAAAACAGAGCATTTCAAAAAGTGAGCACATGTGCTGTAGAAATCAACAGGATAAGAAACATCATGATTATTTTAAAACATTAAAGCATGTAACCCTATTCTAGCAGAGCAAAATACAATAACAACACTGTGAATTACTTTTTTGATTATTGAAACCAGAAAAGACAGAAAATCAGAGCCAAGGACTGAAAGCATTAGACTTTTTCTTAAAAGCATGAGGAGTTTCTCAGGAAAGGTGAAAGAGGTTGTAGGCTTTAAACCCCTCTGTGGTTGTAGAGGGAGCAACACAATGCATAAAAGATTGCCTAAAGGCCTGAAATGACAATAGCCATTAGAAGAAAAAAAAAAATCAGGGGAAAAAACAAACAAAAACCCTAAAACAAACCCACCATGTTATATATGTGGGTATGTTATCTTGGGGGTCGTGGCTCAAAAAGTTTCAGAACCATTGATCTAGAGGATGGCAATTGCAACTCAGAGGACGGTTCATATAATATGAAGAGCAAAAACATTGAGAGTATATAGAAATAAAGGAGTAATTTAAAGTTATTTTTTTTTGTTATAAACCAGAATTAAATATGTGTATTGGTGGTATGTGTAATAATTAGACAAAATAGTAAATGCTACATATATTTCAGTCTTCTTTCCAACATATTTTTTCTAACACCAGTAAATAATGACCCACACATTGGTCTGCATTCATGTATCTTGCGAAAACCAAAAGCTAAGATGACTTATGTTGCTTTTATGTGTAATTTTGTTCTTGCATTACAATCAAATGCAAACATTTAGATGCAATACTCCAAAGTCGAATCAACAATCAGTTGAAGAGCGTTTTTGTGAACTTTGTTGCTATTGTTGTTTGCAGATTGTGAGGATGCTGATTGGTTTGGAGTTGGGATGATGCCCCCCCCTTCTGGTCTGCTGCATTGGACACATTCTGGTAAACTGACTGAATGTGTCGTTGAGCAGTCATGACAACATTCACTGTTGTCCTGTGTTGTTTTGTTCATGTGGGTGTGATGTTTAGTCACACTTGACCTCTGGTCTGCTGATGGATCCAGTCGGTGAACTTCACCACCTGTGTGTAAACGCCAGGACGGTTCTGCCTCGCGCAGCCCTCCCCCCAGCTCACAATCCCTGCCAAGAACCACCGCCTGCCTCGCTCCAGACACACTAATGGACCTCCTGAGTCACCCTGTGGGGGGGGGGGGACACACCATTAACTTTTAGATCATAACATGAAAGCATGCAAATGTACATTAGGCTTTCAGAGCTGACTCGTTTTAAAATGAGACAAAGAGAGAAACCCAGTTAGACTGTTGACGATAGCTTCATGTGAACACACTGTTGCTAACAACATCAGAATTCACCTCAACGGTTTCCACTACTGCTGACGTTAACCATCTTGTCAGATTTATTTTGATGTATACCAAATGGATATCAAACTCAAATGCCCTTTTAGTAGTGATTGTTTTAGCTAACAGCTACTAAAACAAGCTACGTTACTAGCTCAGGCTAACAATGCAACTGATCCAATAACTACGTGGGATTTCAATGTCATTTCTAAGTTAAAACTGTGTGATATTCAGTTTGAAAATCTTAGACTTCTTCTCACCGTGTTTTCAACTGTTTAAATGAAGTTACAACATCATAGTGCCTCAATATAATACAACAAGAAAATTTCATTTCACACATTTAATGCTATCTACAAAAAATATCAAATTTTGGAAAGAGCTCTATTGTTTGATGCCAGGATATTGTAACTTGATCAGGTATATACCTACAAGTAAAATAAAAAAGTAAGCAAATGCAATAGACTAGATGGACATGTGGTCTCCTATCTTAAAAACTTGTATTTGCATTTTGCTGGTTGCAGTTTTCTCATTTGTAACTAATCCTTACAAATGAGCAAACTGACATCCATACTATTTTTCATCTATTTTACTTCAAATTGGAACATAGTTTATTAAGCCAGTATCATGGTATATTTAATAAGACTTGAAACCAGTGATTCAGAACATAAAGAAATGCAAGAAGACATTATTGGAGGAAGGAAAAAAAAAGAGCAACAGATAAGACAAGAGTCAAGATAAGACTGTTTTTTACTGGCTGAAGAAAGCTCACAGTAGTGGTAAGATGCAAGATGGATGCTGAATTAGCCGTTGATAGAGGGGCGTGTCACTGAGAAAATCCCCCAAAGTTCTGTTGTGCATCTTTAAAAACTGACTTCTCTTTTTATTTTTGTTTTTCAGTATGGGAAGCTGTTATTGCTGCCTTATCCAGGTCCAGGGGACCCACTGTGTAACATTTTAGGTACTTCCCTGCTTTAGCACACTTGATTGAGTTAAATGAGTCAGCTTTCTTTCGTTTTTTTTCGTTTAAGAAAAAAAGAAAGAATAAACAGTCAACTTGTCAGTAAGTCCAGTTGCAGAATTGTCCCGTTATTTCACCCATTACTTGAACTTGGTGCATGTGGGTTGACAAACTTCTGAATGATATACTGCGACGGGTCTTAGGGTGCATCCGCACCAGCCTTTTTGATTCAAATCCAAGTGCATTTGCTCGCAAAGTTGGCTTCGTTTTGGGAATTGTGAACGCCAAACGAACTCTGATTCAGATCAAAGAAATGGACTCGGCCCTCCTACAAATATAATCTATAATATAATAACATAAATATCATATTTGTACAAATACAAATATAGTCACAGTCTGCTTCAAGTGGACCAAATACAGGAAGGACCAAACAAAATGCATTATAAGTTCAGCGCACAGCATTGTGGGTAAACAAACATGCTCTGTTGTTGTTTAAACAGAAATTCTTGAAAACCAATTTCTATTTTGTTGATATAAAGTAAACCCATTTCAGAAGATTTCTGAAACACCATGCCATGTTCCCAGTAAAGTCCTAATAAATTGACTGCGTCTGACACTCACTTGGCAGGCATCCACTCCTCCCTGCAGGTTCCCAGCGCACAGCATTCTGGGAGTAACAGCATCATCATACAGCTTATTACAGGTGTTCCTGTTTATGATCTTTACTGAAGCCTCTTGTAAGCGAGAAGCCAATTCTCCTGCAAAGGACAAAAACATAAAGAAACATTTTGGGGGTTCAAGTTATACTCATTAACCAGTTACTTTAGTAAAACACACTTTCTCCGTGTTTGCCATTTCGTGTTGTTGAGCACCGCTTACCATCCTCCATAAGAACCCCCCAGCCTGTGACATAACAGTTAGTCCCGGTGTTGAAAGAGTGTGAGGATGCAGGAACACACACAGGTTGCACCAAGTCATTGAAGAAAACAGGTGCACTGAGCTCAAGAAGGGCAATGTCATAATCAGACGTGAACTGGTCATACTGCGGGTGGAGGAGGACCCGACGGATCAGTCTGGTGGCCGCTCCTTGGTTCCCCCTGGTCATCACACGCATCCCCATGTAAGCCCGCCATGCACGAGCATCTGAATATCTGCAGACATGCTGAGCATGAATATATGAATATACAGGAATTATCAAGGAGAGGTTTGCTATTTTTGTCTTACTTGATAGCATCCGAGTCTTGGAAGCAATGAGCTGCAGAGATGAGCCAGCGATTTGAGACCAGCGTTGCTCCACAGACGTGACCATAACGTTCCATCTGGAGGCTGACCTGCCAGGGCCACGACCCTGCCACAGCATCAGACCCTCCCACTATCTTAGCTCGCTTTCTGGGCCTGGTGCCACAGCCTGGAAAAGATAAGAAAAACCAAAATGACAATCTGAAAATTGACATTACTCATGTTAGACTCAGAAGTAAAAGATTTGGTGGGTGAGTGCTTACCACAACGCAGTTCATCAGAGCCATCAAAGCAGTCTTTGACTCCATCACACTCAGGGTTGACCTTCCTAACACACTTTCCATTAGCACATTTGTAGGAGGATGGGGAGCATCCTTTAACATCTGAAGAGAGGGAAACAGTTTATCATCAGAAAATGAAACATGCTTTAACAGTGTATTGTCATTTAAACACTTGTCATCCCAATGATAAAACTCGTAATAGTGATCATAAATCCTCACATGCTCTGGTGCAATTGAGTTCATCACTACGGTCTTTGCAGTCAATAATGCCATCGCACACTGATGACTTCGGCAAACACACCTTGTTAGGACAAACATGGTAGCATTTACCTCCTGAAAACCAAACACAAAGCAGCACATAAAACATGATTAGAGAAAACATATTAAACACATGTGTTAGAACAGTGTTACAGTAGCAGGTCCGATTACCACAGGTGCCCTCCTCACTGCTGTCTGCACAGAAGCTCTGACCCGCACACTGGCTGCTTTGAGGTTTGCACTGGCCGTTGCCACACAGCACTTCCCCTGGCCTGCAGGATGCTGAACATTCACATAAATTAGTAGTCCACTTGAATGCATTTACAACACTTTTTCCCAAAAAAGTTTCTGACACTGTAATACTTAAAGAAAAAAGATTGCATTTCTTTAAAACTCAAAAAATACAAAATGTTGAAACTGAAAAAATCTCTTATTTTTTAAAGCTTTCTGCTTATTTTATTGCCAGCATTGCATTGCAAAGAAAACTTAAACAGAGGCATGGTTACAACTGAGGTGCATCACTTCTTCTTTGTGATTTGGGACCATAATGGTGTATAGCCCTTGTGTAGTAAAACTTACAGCATTTAGCCTCATCCCGTCCGTCTGAGCAATCCTTTACTCCATCACAGACCTTCCTCAGAGGGATGCAGCGGCCATCTCCACAGCGGAACTGGCGAGGGCAAGCTTGAAAAGACAGCAAGGAAACTTGAAAATGTACTTTTTTGCTTTTAAAAATGGCTTAACAATTAGAAAAACAACCCTCTCTACATATATAATAAATTTAGAGGTAAGGCAAAAAGTGTCCGGGAGATTTTTGTTTTGCTTTTAAAACAAAAGCTATATGAACAAATCCTTAGAGCACCATATCTGACTTACTGCCCTCTGGTGAGAAGGCTCGGTACAGCAAGTAGAAGCCCTTGTGAGTGAGAGATTCATCAGAGTGGAAGTGGACGGACAGAGGAGAGGAGAACACCCGCTTTTTGCTGCTGTCCGACACTGGATTACAGAGTCTAGATATAAAGCATCACAAAAGTAAGGATTTCAGTGTTCATACAGAACATGGAAACTTTTGAACAATCATGAGACAAATATGCTTGCAAGTTTAAATAAGTTAACATTATCTAAATGTTTCATCTTCACTACTCACTTCATCCCGCCAATATCCAACCAATCTTTCTCGCATCCGTCAGATGACTGGGAATCCTGAATGTCCATCTTCACAATCGTGATAGAAATCAGGTATCCTTGTAACGGCACCTGATAAAGTAACCACAGATGAAAAAGCTCAGATATTTGAGTGATGTCAGGCTGCATAATAAAGGGACAATCTACTCTCTTCCTATCTTCCTATAGCATTCTTTCTAGCATATGCACACTCATAGTATTCTTATTAAAACTCCTGTTTAGCTCACTCGTAGTGTCCAAGTGCAGTCTATATTCGGAGGATAGTAAGATGGGTAGTATGGTGAAGAAATAGAGCCATTCCAGGAAGTAATTGATCCTCCACAACCTGCAGGGGGAGATGGTGAGACAAGTAAGAACAGAGTATGCACAGAAGCACCAAGGCAACTTCTATAACATAAATGCTAATCAAATAAAAGATACAGTAGCAGTGAGACTTTGACACAAACAGGCCCTCACTTGCTTTTGGGATGGCCTGGAAGTAAGCTTTAAAAATTGCTCCATCTCTCTGTCTGCTGAAGGAAAAGGTGACCAACATCACATTGCCAGAGGATGTCAGCTTCATGACTGGAGATGAGCCCGAAACAGGCAGCCCACACCACCTGAAACAGACCCATACAGCTTAATGTTTAACAAAGATTTTAGAGCAAAAGGTTCTACTTTTGCTCAGATCTGCAGATATTTCCACAAAGCATTAAAAAAAATCTAGTTCATATAATGCCTTTACCTGGCAATGATCTTATTTTGCAGAGGAAGTAGAAAGTCATAGGCAGAGAGCTTGTGGGCGGTGCAACTTCCTGGTGTGGCGCCCTGGAGAGTGAGGACGACCAGTCGAACCACATGACCCGATGGCACACGAAGGCGCCACTGGTAGTATGGCTTCTTGGGGCTCACGAGGCTCAGAGTGCGGTTGTTTCCATATTTGGCATAGAGGTCAAAGGACATTGCTGAACAGAGAAAATAATGGAATTAATTTAAATGAGATTAAGCCTCATATACAGGTGGGGAACAAGTTGATGAAAAGAAATCAAGATAAAGAGGTTGGTTGAAAATCTCCCATAGGAGAGATCAGGGGATGTAAATAAGTTACATTTATTTGTTTAGCTCTTTCTGCAGATTAAATCACAAAGTGCTTTACAATACAAATCCATTAAAAAATTATAACAAATTAAAGGTGCAACATGTAACAAAACAAAGGTCAATTGCAGAAAACTTTAATATATAACTAAAAACTGTTTCTATTGGTATCTAATAAACCTACTAAAATAACTGTTATAGTTTTATTCTCTCAGAATGATCCATTTACTTGCTGTGGGTCTGCATACGTATAAGCTGCTACTTTTGCGCCAAATACTTAACTATGGTGTCTCTGAATGGACAAACAACTCTGTGAGAAGTTTGAACCCTCTGAGCTTTAAAACTGCAGTACCAGCTTTGTTTGATAGGTGCTGGAGCACCGTTTGGGATAAGTAAAGCCTTAAAAAGGAACATAGAAGAAGACTGTACATATGTACACAATTTTAAGTATTACCTATAGCGCAGTAATCTGTGCACCTGAAGCCATGTGATCCACTCGCTGATGAAAACATGTTTATGTCTGGAAGGATTTTAGCCACTAACAGCCATTGTCCATTCAGAACTGTGCTTGGCAGCTGAAGTAATTTATATGCCCATCTTTACCACTAGATGTCAGTAATTATTTTGGAATGTACCTTTAAAATAACCAAAAAGTTATAAAAGATGTACTCCACCAACACCAGTTATCAACAAGTGTGTCTTAAATTGAGACTTAAAGCTATCTACACTATCAGACATGAGAATGTTTGTTTGACCTGGTGAGTAGCCTAGCAACAGCATTCTGGGTGGACTGTAAATGGTGAAAGGCTGTTTTATGAGTAATGAAAACATAATGTTGCATTGATCAAGGTATTAAATTTGGGACGAAAAGGGATGTATTTGAATTACATTATTACTTTTGGGCTCTCCAAGGTAGATTTAAGGTCAGACGGTGCAAAATTTAACCCCACCCTCAACAAAATAAAAAATCTCCTCACCTTGGAATCCAAGCTGCCATTTCCCCCCCTGGATACTATTTGGATTTTTCATTTTGTCAGATTTTTCATCTGATTCAAAGTCATCAGGATCCAAACCTGAAAAAACACACATGGGAGAAGTCAAAGCACTGAAATGTGTCATAATATTATCAAAAAGCAATGTATGTGTTCAAGCAGCAGCAATCACTTCTACCTAGCAGAGGGAGCGTGTCATCATCTGGCTCCATGTAGTAGCGCTGCTCATTGCGGCTGTCTCGCTGCACCTTGTTGCTGCCTGGGAGCCTGCGCTGCAGCCTGTCAGGGCTGGACCTCTGGATTTCCATAGCAACATCATGAGGGGCAGTGAATTTACTCCAGTAGAAGACATTGAGCCCCTCTGCTCCTTCACTGTCACACAAATGGATTTAAGATGTTGCTATTCAGCAGGGGACATGTCTGGTATGCACACTCTCTATGTGTAAAAACTGGGTTTTGATGTGCCACGGCCTACCTGAAGGCAGTAATTCCTGAGCGCAGGTGGTAGGAGCTCCAGGGGGTGGACTCATAGAGCTCTGAAAACTGGTTTTAAGGGTGGAACAAGGAAAAAGAACACATGAGAGGTTACACGTGAGGTTACTCTTCCCATTTAAGCAACATGTAGAGTGATCATACCTGGTTGAGCCGGAGTTCAACTAGAGCATTGTTATGTATGTGTGTGTATCAGGCTCTACATGTGTGTATGTTGACTTTGAGCAGCACAGAGAGCCATTGTGTTTCTACCTGCTGGTCGTGTAGAGGTGGGACCCTGGGTGGTATGGGCTCCTGGCCTTGAGTTTAATGAACAGATGGCTACAAAGATACGATGACCAATTAGCAAGCCTCCAGACTCATGGTTACAGTGAGTTAGAGGGATATTAAACTAGGTCACTGCAGAGTTTGGGGAATTCCCATCTATCATTTTGAATAATCTACACCAATGCACCTGACCTTTTGCTCCAAAAGAACCCCATCCCTTCTTCCCCTCTTTTTATCTCTGCCCCTCTGTCATCCCAGCTTGTCCTACTGCCCTGCCTCTCCCTCTTAACCCCGGCATCAAACACAGGTTCGCCTACTCTCTGTAGTGTGTACAGCACACATAGTGGCTGATTGTGTGAAAGCTACACAGACAATGTTTTTATTGAGGGCCTGCTCTTCCTCTCACTCTTGCTGCCCAAGTCTAGCTAGGCTCACAAATAGCAGGCTTGTCCTCAGCCCTGAAAGGACCCTGTCCCTCGGGGTCTCGGGAACTTGCACACACACTGTGTACAGCTCTTGTTTCTGCTTTACATTTAACACCGTCAGAGAGAGAGAGAGAGACACAGAGAGGGGCAGAGGAGAAGAGATTGGTGTACAGAAAAGAAAAACAGACAGACAAGGGAGGATGGACCAGATAAGGAGTGACCCACCAGAATAAGAGTGCAAGGACTGATGAGGAGAGAGAGGGCAGCGGTGTTTTGAAAGCACCTCATAAAAACATTGGTAGCATGCTGTGGTGAAGCATATCAAAGTTAGAACAGCAAGACCAGCTTCAGCCAGGAGCAGGAAGGTCAAGCAGCACTCTAATGTGTCATTCAGAGGGGAGGCCGTGACAGACAAGCTCTCCGTTCCACTTACATAATGGTTCAAAGCCTGAGCCTGCAGGCGGAACTGGGGGGAGGTGGAATTGGTCAGCTCTGAGGAGAAGCTCAGGTCTGGGAACTCCACGCTGCCTCCAAGGAAGAACACTGAGCAAGGCGGAGCTGAGGAGGGGGAGGAAGAGATTTGAGACAGGTGCACTGTGTGACTTAAAACAAAATACATGTCAAAGGGACAGAAGAGGCCTGAGACAAACTGAAAAACAGCAGTGCAGGTGCTCACATGTTAAGTAATGGAGAGTCAGTGCAATGGCAGCCGTGAAGGGAAAGAAAGGCAGGAGACCCAACATCCATCTCCTCCAGGAGCAAAAAGATGGAGCTCGCACCCCCTCCGCCCTCTTCTTTGCCTGGTCCTCTGGCTTCGTGGGGGGGCTCAGTGACTGGGTGGGCTCCTTCAGCTCCCCATCTCCCTTTCAGACACAAGAAGATGACTCAAATATCATACCGGCTTTTAACATCTGCTCTCATGTTGCTTATAATTGTCGTTTCCAAGCAAGCGCAACAGAGGAGCAGTAAATGAAATTCATCCTCAATGAAAAAATCAATATGATAGATTTTTATGACTGAGCAGGGGCTGATTTAGTGATGGCAATGATGAGCACTTTCAACTCAAACGATCTCTTAAAACATTTGAAGGCTGGCAGGAGTCCCCGGGGAAACAGACAAAGCATGGCTGGAGGGGTCTGCTTTCCCACGGCCTGGCCCAGCAGTGTCAGCACTCAGTCAACCTGTCATGGACATCCATGAGAAAGAGATCCACACACCCCTTAGAACGGATTTTGATTAAATTTGGTTTACTCAGTTTGATGGGTTCTGAAGAGTATGCAAGTAAATCTGGTTGTAAAAACACTTCAGAATCTGAATAAACAGATCAAATTTGCCACGAGATGAGACAGAAAGCAGAAAGCACATTTCTTTTTGGCACAGTCTTTTACGCGCAGTGAAAGACGCACAGCGGTGGCTTACCTGTGGAGCTGAGCAGCCTGAGTGTCCGTGCGCGGAGACGCAGTACACTTCACAAGTTTTGCTTTTGGGGAGAGTCCACATAGCACTGTCCCGTTTAGCTCCGGAGAGGCGATATGCAACAATACCTCAGGCATAGAAACGATGGAGAGAGAGAGGAAATCCCCGCTATTGCTTCCTCTGAATGAAAAAAAGAAAAAGGAAAAAAAAAAGTGCAGTAATCTGAGCTGAGTGGCTCGGATGCGGTGGGCATTCACCGCCTCCCGTTTACCTGAACTGGGCGGCAGGTGTCACGCGGAGCCCCAGCATGCAGTGCGGGGACAAAGAAACCACTATGAACGGATACAATCCGCACAAGCATCCGTGCGATAGATATTGTGGGCAAACTTCCTCGCTGTTGTATGCTCGGCTCAAGCTCGGATGGATAAAAGAGTGTTTGAGGGAATTGTGTGTAAGATATCACAATTGGAAACTCCACAGGGATGCAAGACAGTGTGCAATTATGAATCTGGCGTCAAACTTCTCCATTGTGAGACTGTAGTAGAAGCAGATTCAAACATGTCAAAGCGGAGTCGAACATCAATAACGGTTTGTAAATTCCATGTATGTCGATTTAAAAACAAAAAACTAAATCACATTGTTCACATATTGTATTATTATTTTATTAGGAATGAGCACAGTACATGAATTTGATCATGTCAGTTGATATGGCTGTAGATCCAAGAGGTGAACTTGGTGACCCTGGTGTAAACCCCAGGTAGGTTTGGTCTGCCACAGCCGGACCCCCAGCTGACAATTCCAATCAGAAACCAGCGACTCCCTCCTGGTGCCTGACAGGACAAAGGGCCCCCTGAATCCCCCTGAAACACAAAAAAGAACATGCAGGGAGAGCAATTATCTAAAAAAGATAAACACCAACTTAATATGATGTAGATGAAGTGGTGATAATGATGAAAACTCACCCTGCAGGCATCCCGCTCTCCTGAAGGGACCCCGGCACACAGCATACGTGGAGAGATGGGGCCGTAGCGCTTTTTACACTCTGTCTGGCTCATCATGGACACCTCTGCTTTCTGCAGCACGGAGGGCAACACCTTATCTGCAGATGGGCATGACATGCACTCAGGCCTTGCAGCTGACATAAACATTGTGGCCGATAAACGTGGATTTTCCAGATAAAGCAGAGCAGCGAGGATGATAAGAACAAATGATTGTAGTAAACAAAGGAACAGGCTAAAGAGAAGTGGAAAGCTCAAGAAAGAGAGTTGACAGGTGGAGGGAGGAAACAGACACTCGTTTTTCAGAAAATGACACTTTCTGTAATTTTCTTTTATCTGGTAAAGACTTATATCAGCAGAAAATGTTTCAATGTGCAGAAAAACTGGAGTGCTTTAACTGTTCATATTAGTCACGTATAAACTTAATAAAAGACGTTTCATCTGGCACTGCGTGACAATTAATTTTGCATTTGGGAATCATTACAATCAGTCAAAGTTGTCAGTGACAGTGAAACTGGACATCCTTGCAAAAACACCACAACTAAACAGGAACATTAGGTGTGGCCAGGTAAATAGTTTGGTATACTCTGGCAAAAAAATAAGTCAATAAAAGGCCATTAAAGGCCAATTAAAAAAATAAAAATTTTAACTTTGGAGAAGGCTTTGAAAGGTTCATGATCTCAAGCATACACAATCCTCTGTATAACATGTGGGGACGATATGGGCATGCAAGGCTTATAAGTCTATAGTAGTACTGGGTCACTTGTTCTTATAAATGATGTGACAGAAAATAGAAACAGATGGATGAATTCTTAAGTGTAGAATGATGTACTGTGTACTCAGATTCAGACAAATGTTGCAAAACTGATGCTTCATAATATAAAACAATGCTCCCAACTATAACCTTCAAAAACACCGTCAGAGTCCTTGAAAGTGAAGTTTAATGTGCTGGATCATCTCAACCTCTCTTAGATGCAGTTGTCTTACTGGAGATACTTCAGATCCACAATCTGCAGTAAAGGCTTTGTAAAACATCACAAACAGTGACAGTCTGTGATTGATTGCAATCTCAGGGTGTCATTGTGGGTAAAACCTAGGTCAGCCAAGTATGAAAATTGAACATTTTATTTATGGTTATGTTAATTGGTTAACTTATATTTGAGAATTGAGCCTTGCAAAATCAGAATAAAAAGCTGCAAACCTTTCCTCAACTTTGGATGAAAGTACTCCTAAATTAAGGCTAAAAATCTGCCTTGTCAGCTGTAATTAGTACAAAACTAATGATACATAACTAACTTTACATAAATAGGTAAAAACTAAATTACTTTAGTCAATATTACAATACTTCCTATCAATCTTTAAACAGTTTAATTAAGCATAATAGCCACTAAATTCTCGCCCCCGTATTATTTACCATCTTCAGATCTGTATCCCCAGCCTGTGACTATGCAGCGGTGGCTGTCAGTGACGGTGTGGGAAGAGGGTGGTAGGCACACAGGCTGGACCAGCGGGCTGAGGGAGGAAGGCCAGGCCTTCTTCAGCTGCAGCAGAGCAATATCATAATCAAATGTGTTTGCATTGTAGTACTCATGCACCACGATCCGCTGGATCTCTGCCACGTATTTGGCACTGCCTTGTGTCAGCATGCCAAGATGGGCGCTCCAGTAACGTGGATCAGAGAGCCTGCAGTCAGAAAGCAGGGTCAATAACAGTAAAGGAGCATATCTCATAGATTTTAATTGCTCACTAATTTACAACATTTAAGTGGACATAACCCATAAAAACTACAGAACACGGCAATATAATCTATTTCAGGTCAGAGTGGAGTATTAAATCTATGGTTAGTATATAACAATCAACTTGATAAGTACTGAGGGCAGCTTACCTTTCTTTGCTGAAGCAGTGGGCAGCTGAGATGAGCCAATCAGAGGACAGGACAGAGGCACCACAGTACAGGCTACCAGCAAAATGAAGGCTGACCTGCCAAGGCCACTCCCCTTCCAGAGAGTTAACCCCGCCCACAATACGGTCAAGACCTGTAGACGAGTCTACCTTCTTCAGGAGGGAGGGACGACCACAGGCTGAGGAGGACACAGATGGATTTAGATCTATACTGTTTTTTTTTGTTTTCTTTAAAAAATGTAATAAAGGATTGAATCGTTTATGTGGGTCTTAGGGGGGGCCAGGGTGGCGCGGGCCACCTCTGAAATTTGATTGGACGCCCCAGGTGCCATCTCAGGTGATTGACAGGTCACTGGAGGAGGAGGAGGTCAGAAACGTCTTTCCAGAGAATATCGATCACCAGTGTCAATAAGTCAGAAGTAAGTTTTAAAGTGATTTCCTAATTAGTCGTCTATTAACAGATTGACATTTGGCTGCACAATTCTAGAAGAGACTTTGTAACGTGAAGCTAGCCATGAAAGTCATTGTGGTCAGACACAACGATCCAGTGTGCCACCATCACCAGACAGTAAGCCAGAACTGCCATTGATCCCACTACTATCACACCAAGCGCCACATACTGCACACCAAAATAACCTACTTATCTTTTTATGGACCTTTTTGAACTTGTTGCAAATATTTCCAAAGTAAAGATGTTTTATTTCTCATCTCTCTAAGGTAACAACAGTTATCAGAGAGTGTGTTAGAGAGAGCAACACAATAATTTCCTTTTTTCACTATATGGCCCCTCTGATAAAGTCTAACCCACCCTCTGGCTAGCTCCATCACTGATACAAGATGCAAAATGTGTATGTGTCACACTGTGCCTCCTTCCCTGTGTACAGCATGCGATATTGTGTATTATACACCTACTCTAACTACCTTTGCTGACATGCTGAGTCATCACCATGGCTGGCAGCGCTCCCTGCACCTTATTAAAAATTAGACCTTTAACGTATGTGTTTGTACATGTGCATGCACACGCGTGCATGTGTGTTCAGCATCAGTGAGAGATCAAAGACATCACCTTGAGACCCCATCGTGATAGAAGAACAGCACAGGGAGGGCGAGGCTGGCCTCCGTGTTGCAGGTCAGCGGGTTTGGATCTCACTGCCCAGCGGATTATAAAATTACTTCTTTCACATGAAACCACATGAAGGAGCTGGCAGAGACCAGGCACTGTCGTGGAAGCATAATTACCAAGTGCTTCGTAAGGAGCAAATAACTCCGTTAAAAAAATGTTTTTTGAAGGTGTTGAAGACATGGCAGCTCAAGGACATAGTGAAAGGAATTTCTGCACCAAGCTTTGGTTCACCTGGTGTTGACATATGTTGACTGACAGTTTAGGTGAACACCAAGTTTCAATTTACATTAATATGAACATTACATTCCTCAGCATAACAGCCTGCTATTTCAATGAATCCAAGATGCCAGCCATGCTAACTACTTCCTGGAGCATCAAAACTCTTACGAGACAACTGATTTACCTCCATTCATGACTGTTGGTGTTGCTGCCATATTTACACCAGCAGAACGTTTAGTCACATTTCTCCATTATAAATCGACGAATATCTCCCTGAACTTTAAAGAAATGAATTTATTTTACTTTTAGGGTGACCTCAATGTGCTTTTTGGTCAGATACAGAGTGCAGCAAGTTTTAAAGTGTGAAGTCTGTTTACTTTACTTGTAGTAATTATGAGATATTTTGATATCAGGAATTATAACTTTATTTATCTGCACTTTGCAACAATGCTGTGGCATCCTTACATACCAGCGAGTATTTAACCCCTTAACACCTAATGTTTCATACATACTATTACTGAGACCCATTGCATCACTTTATGGTAAAATCGTTGCTCTAACCCTGCTGTAAACAGTTTGATACTTTTTGTACTACAATAATTCTGATATCACAAGGTAATTAACTACATATATGCAAATTATTTGTGTTTATTTTTCTTCAGGATGAAATATTCAGATTCAGATCAATTATATTTTCTGGCCATTATTTATTGGGAAAGGTGTTATTGTGTTAGAATATAGGAATATACAACTCACAAAGACTTCAGATGTTACAAACTGAGCAGGGTTTTTGCATGTTGACTGCTTCTGTGTTCTGCTAGAGGTGGATGTTCAATACTTAAATAATGAAAGTCGGAACAGTAAAAAATTGTTTAATACTTAAGTTGTTGCATAACTCTAAGTTATGCATTTATAAATCTTAAATAATTTCAAAAAGAAATTTCAGGTTTGAGAAACAATTTCATCAGAAGTCATCTTGGCTTTAGATTCACATTAAAACAGACTTTTTATTTCAACACATGTGCCTGCAATGTCTTTCTTTAACTCCGAGCATAAAATGTGCACATGAAACAGGTAATGTAGCATACTCACCACAGTCCACCTCATCACTGTGGTCTCGACAGTCAGGGACATCATCGCATTTTGCATTCTTCTTAAGGATGCAGGATCCACTCCTGCACTGATACCGGATTGCAGAGCAGGTGGTTTCTGACAAAAAATATCATTATTATTAGATATCTTTTTTTAAAAAAAGGACACATTTTTATTTAAAAACATACATCAAATGCATACCCCGAGTGCAGTTGTTTTCATCAACACCATCGCTGCAGTCCGTCTCTCCATTGCAAACAAACAGAGGGTGTGGAGGACTGTTGCTCCCACAGTTCATTGTGGGCCTTGCTGTGAAGACATGCAACATTTTCCCATGGGTGACTGGTGCTTCAGGAAAATACAATCAAACACATACTTACTGTAAGACGTTTACACAAATGTCATCATGTGTCAACAAAGCTTCACAGGCTCACAATCAAAATGTCACATTCCTTATTCTTCTAGACAACCAGTGATGTGTGACTTCTAAAACAGCTTACAGCAGAAGACCTCGTCGCTCTCATCCTGGCAGTCATCCAGGCCGTCGCAGAGTCGACTCTTCTCCACACACAGTCCCGTGGTGCACAAGAAGTGGCTCTCTGGACATGCTGGTGAACAAGGAGCAGGAGAATACAACTTTATCTTCAGGGTTAAAACACAGCTTTATGTCTGGTCTTACAATGACACAGACTTTCGCCATGCAGTGCTTACGTTGGCTGATATTGTAACTGCTGTAGGAAGCCTGAAAAGGCTGAGCAGAGTTACGTGAGCTGCAGCGAAACTCCATCTCTGGGTTCTGATCGGCAATCCGAAACACTGTGTGGTGTCCCACGTACATGCCACAGAAACTGTAGAAGGGAAGCAGCCATTAACAAAAAAAAAACACATTCAAAATGTGCATTTGCACAGCAGTAGTTACATACATGACTTCATTGACCCTCCACCAGCCGTTGTCACAGCCCTTCATGTCCTTTGGTTTCAGTGCATAGTTCTGAAACTGAAGTGCAACTCCTAAATTTGAGTTTGAGGTCTGCAAAGTAGTAAAACATACAGTCAATATAACGCAACAATAACCGAGAGTTTATTTCTCAATATGTTAGAATATTTGCCTTAAACTTCCAGGTACAGTAGCACACTGGGGGCAGCAAGCTGGGGTGGAAGGGACTGAAAATCTGATTGCCTATGTCAGGCTCTAAATGGGTCTCAATATGAGATATACATACTGAGAAAGACACAGAGAGAGACATGAAGGTTAGGTTTAACCCAAGCTATATTTGTAATATACAGCAACAAAAAAAATAACCTAATGAAACACATGTTTACAATTGTAAACTTACTAAAATATTAGATTTGGGTCACTGCTTTGAGTTTATAATGTAACCTAATAATGTCAGGAACCACTGGCTTGCAAGATAACCAGGGAAATGTGTCATACTTTCCTCAGTGATGGCCTCAAAGTGGCCTTTGAAGCTCTTGTTGCCATTTGTCATTCTGAAGGACAACAGCATGACATTGGAGGTAGAGACAATGGAGAAAGAGCTGGATACTGGCTCACACAGCCTGCAGTCCAGACACACACACATCATCACATGTAGCAGATGTTTTATTGGGGGGAAAAAAATCAAAAAGTACAAAACTGAACAAGAAAATATCGGATCCTCTCATCCTCTTTGAAGAGGTTAAGATTCATTTTAAACGATTTACAATATGAGAAAGAAATGTTTGGATAAGATTAATACGGGTGCCTTTTGTACATAGCTATACATGTATGTCAAAACCTTATTACTGTAAACCAGAAAAAACAACATAAGAGAATCAAAGAAGCATGATTGCTGCAGACTCACCTGTGCAGAATGCGCCCTCTCATGGGCAGCAGAGCGTCGTACACAGTGAGGGCATCATTCACACAGTCGGTGGGCTCAACAAGAAACGAGCTAATGGTCAGGCGGATCAGAGAGCCGGGGACAGAGGTGAGTTTTACATGGCAATTCACACCACCCCATGATGAGAAGACGTTTAAGGGGACCCTGGCCCCAGGAAGATTGGCATACAGCTTATCTACACACTGTGAGTCTGCAGGAGAGAGACGGAAAAACTTCAAATATATAAAAGTACAAACTGCATTCAGCTACCTGAGGTGTGACCTACCTGCTGTGTTTGATGTATAATCTGAACGCTGAACACCTGCAACAGGATAGAGCAGTCCATTTTGGTAGAAGTGCAAGATGATAAACACGCTTTTAGAAATACAGACAGACAAACAAACCGTTGATAAGGATGGAGTCCATATCGACTGGAAGGCCCAGCAAGTAGCCCACAGAGGATCTGTTCTTCAGGCTGGTGTGCACCGAGTCTCTGAGAATGGCCTCTATACACTCCTCGCACATTGCTTTACTCTTTAGTTGGGGAACTATAAACACCATCCAGAAATGCACCAACACACCCCCTTTGTTGTTGTTACTTGGAGGGGAGAACAGAAGTGAGTAAATGATATGTAAGTAAATAATTTCAGTCATGTGAAAAAGAAAGTAAACTCTTTCAGTCATAAGGTATTTATTGGGATGTAATTAAAATATCAACAGGTCCTCGCCAGGTCTTAAAATTAGCGATTAGTATTTTCTCCTTTAATAAAAACCAAGGCAAAATGCAGCAGCAGCAGTGTATGAACAACTACGTACCGCCTTACTACACGTAACTTGATGAACGGATCATCAGCAACTGTAAAAAATGAATAAATAATAATGATAATACAACAAAGAAAAACTAATAAAGCAAAAGTTTTGGTCGCTTTCTGGCCTGTGTTACCACAATGCCAAGGAGGAAAGACAACAGCAATGATCTAAGAGAATAATTATGCCATGTTGGAAGAGTTATAGACCATTTTCAATCAATTTACATACCATCATTTTACAGTGAGAACATTTATTTAAAAGTGGAAACCATTGTGGCCAGATGTCAATCTTTTCAGGAGTGGACATCCCAAGGTGAAGTTGCAAGATCAACTTGAAATTGTCAAAAAGAAACAATAATGATGATAAAAAAAATTATACATCCCAGACTCTACCGGCATCAGCATGATTAATATCAAAGTAAAATTAGTAAAAGACTGAACAAGTCTGGTTTGTTTGGAACAGTTGCCAAGAGAAAAACAATTTTCCCTAAAAAGAAGATGGCAGCACAGCTTAGGTTGGCAAAATTGCATCTGAACAAACCACAAGACCTCTGGACTTTGCAGCCACAGTATCTGAACACCTTGCAGTTATTGAGCTGATTAAGAACTTCTCTGTATACCAAAGTACTTTAGAGTTAAATTTGAAGTCATCTGTCTGACCAATAAAACTTACCTGAATTTGGGTCATATAACAGGTCAACGATCCCAATCACAGGAGCAAATCTACAACAGAATAACTCAAAAAGCAATCAAGGTGTTCCAGTGGTCCACAGTCAATCTAATTAAAATGCTATGGCAGGACTTTAAGAAAGCTGTTCATAAACAAATGCTGCAAACCACATTTACTGAAGCAACATTGTAAATAAAACGGACCAGAATTCAACCACAACAATGTGAGAGCCTGATAACATCATACAGAAAACTATTACTTTTATTATTGCTGCTAAAGGTAGTTTTAAAGTATTGAACCATGGGATGTACTTTTTTTCTGCTTCTGCATTTTGGCTTAGTTTTTCCAAACTAATAATAAATATGAATGCTATACATCATATGTTGTATATCTGATGTTATATTACCTCCTTTTGAAACCTACTGAAAGAACATGTACTTTCCTTTTCACAACTGTAAATCATAATTTGAATATCAGCTGGGTATCTCATGATTCATAGTGACAATGACTAACAAGTCAAAGTGTACCTTAGGTCTGAAATGACAGCTTGTTTGTAGAGTCTGGCCACTGAGGACATCTTGTACACACTGCTCACCTACGACACACCGGGCAATTAAGAGTACACTCCCTCAGATCAGCACTAACCATTATGTAAGCAGCAGGGCAACACTCATACATACCACATGTTGTATTTTGTTTGCCATGGACACAAACTCGTGGGACTCCGCCTGACGATACTCTGGGATAAACTCCACATTGGCAACACGGAGCATCCCACCAAAATATGCTCCACTGTAACTTTCCCTTTGAACTAAGGACATCAAGCACAATTTTCTGATATATGTTGTGGTTTAAAATACAATACAAAAACAAATAGCAGTTCATATATCTTTATTATCAGCTATTTCTAAAATCTGCACTGTGCTCTGAAGAGATATTACATTTTTCTGAAACTGAAAACTACAAATCCTTCTACTTACATATAAAGACCCAGAGCAGTGACCATATGATCACCACCACCACAAACACCACCGCTGTGATGATGACAGCGATGTGTGGGATGTTCAGTAGGTAGGCCAATAACCTCTTGAGTCCTTTGGGCTTCCGTCTAGTCTTCCTGTACATCCTGCGCAGCATCTTCAGAGTGTGGTCCACTGTGGCTACCTCCACCGAGACATCTGCAATCTGCAGCCGGGGGGAGGGGGTTGGGGGGGGGGGGGCACAGACACACCCATACAATCCAATAAAGCACCACAGAAGCACTCAATTTTCCTTGCCCTTTTAGTTGTCACCTTAATATGTCATAATACTAGTTAGAATTTGGTAAATGGTGCTGAAATAATTTGAAATGAGCATTAAAGTGTCTCTTCTTGGTAATTTATCAATGGCCTTTGGTTTCATCTTTCAGAGAACAGATGACAACAAGGAGATGCCGATTCCATTGCAGGAAAAATGTCAAAAAAACATTACCCCACTGCAATCTTCCTCTTATCACAGTTACTCACAGATCAACAATTTTTAGTGAGCTTGGATACATGATCAGGTTCCCCAAGGATCAATTTTAGGCCCAATACTTTTTAATTTGTACATGCTGCCACTTGGGGATGTCATCAGGAGACACAGCGTTGCTTTTCAAAGCTATGCCGATGATATGCAGCTTTACATTGCCGTGTCTCCTGATGACTTAGAGCCAGTTAACACCTTTATAAACTGTATTTTAGATATTAAGTCATGGATGGCAGAGAATTTCTTACAGCTCAACCATGACAAAACTGAGGTTTTAATTATCGGTCCTGGAGACAAGAGAGAGATTGTTTTACCTAAACTGCATAATTTTAAACCTTTTAACTGTGTGAGAAATATGGGTGTACTTTTTCGACTCAGAGCTAAATTTTATTCAACACATTAAAAATGTAACAAAGACAGGATTTTATCATCTTAAAAACATCGCCAGAGTCCGCCCATTTCTCTCTCTTGCCAGCACAGAGATGCTGACGCATGCTTTTATTTCTAGTAGATTAGATTATTGTAATGCCCTGCTCTCTGGTCTTCCTAAAAAGAGTACTTCCAGTCTGCAGTTACTTCAGAACTCGGCGGCATGAGTTTCATTGTTTTCCTGGTCCAGGAAAAAAACCTCAATAAATCCCATTTTTTAAAAATAAAACATGCGTCATAATGTTAAACCGTCTCTTTAATTCATTGTTCAACCAGTGATGTAAGTTCGTGAAAATGATGCCGATTTACTCGTCCAATCAGCTCATGATAGGTAATGTCTAAAAGCAATACTATCTCCATCAGATGTAACACTTGGCTCTCATTAAGTTACCCAACGTGCATGCATTATTCATTTAGTGTCATCCCATACTGTGCAACTGTCACTTAATCCATCACAAGTTAGCAGGGTATTGATTCACACAGGGGGAAAAAAGTTAATCTCTCTTACACATATTTAATAAAGCAACAAGCTAACTGGTGTGACTTAAAAGCTTTAATATGTGGGCAGACTTCTTGGATAAGATATATTGCAGCTCAGAAATTCTAATTAAAAAGCCGTCACAAGTACAAGCGAGAGCTTTTCCTTCATTTTTTCATCACAATGCAAACTCTAGTTTAACTAAGAGGAAAAATACACTGCTCAAAAAATAAATAAAAGGGAACACATAATCATTACCATGTAACTCAGTCAGTCACATTTATGGGATATCAATCTGTCCAGTTAGGAAGCTACACTGATTGTGAATCAGTTTTACCTGCTTTTGTAAAAAAGGAACAGACAACAGGTGGAAATGAGAGGCAATTAGCAAGAGAATCCCTGTAAAGGAATGGTCCTGCAGTGGGTGGCCACAGACCATGTCCCTGTCTTCATCCCTTCTTGCTTATTTTTGGTGATGTTTGGCACAATGTGCGCCGTGGTAAGTTTGTGTCAAGAGCATGGAGCAGATACCAGGAGACGTGGAGGGGGCTGTAGGAAGACAACAATCCAGCAGCAGGACCGCTATCTGCTCCTTTGCTCCAGGAGCACTGCCAGAGCCCAAAGAAATGAACTTCAGCTGGCCACTAATATGCATGTTTTTTTATAGTATGATTCTCAATCCAGTCCTCCATGGGTTAATGATTTTGATTTCCATTGATCACTCTATTCATTAAATAGTGGGATGCATTGAGATCAAAATAACAAAGATTTTCAACTGGAAAATTTCAATCATCAAGATCTAAGATGTGTTCCCTTTTTTTTTTTTTAGCAGTGTGTATTCAGTTGATCTTGTTAATGGAAACAAATTATAATGCTTTCACCAGTGTTTTTAGCAAACAGGACTTTGCTTAATAAGGTGGTTGGGATCTTAACAAAATATATGAAATGTAATTACACTAACATTCTTAATTTTGGCAGATTCCTTGAAATTAGTCTTTAAGAAAAATCTTCAACTTTCAGAGACTTTTTATTAAACTCACCTCCTGCATGGGCAGTAAAATAAGCTGTTTTAAGCATATTTCTAGTATAATTATTTAACAAGGCATTTTTGCAGTGCAGTTCAGCATGAAAAACATCTGTAGCCGATTTCATTAGTGGTATTTGCACTTGGAAACTGTAACAGTGAGCCTACAACATGCAGTCAAAGCAGCTCTCAGTACAAGTGAAAGAGACCATCCCAAGGCTGGAAAAATAAAAACCATTTCATCAGAGAGATAGCACGAGGATAAGGAGTGGCCAGGTCAACAGTTTGGTACATTCTGAGGCAAAAAGAGCGCAGCAATGAGCTCAGTTGCATAACAAGGCCTGCACTGTCACAGAAGACCTTCATAACATCCAGCCAACACTGCTCAGGATTTAGGGAAGAGTTTGATAAAACTTTAAAAAAGATGTTATATGACAAAGCAGTTCTGGAAATGTATTCTTTGAAAAGATCAACCTGCACCAGAATGAAGACAAAAAGTATGGGGGGGGACTGGAAAGTGAGTCAAAGCATCTGAAAAATATGTGGGGGTAGTGAGCTGGTACAGTGTCACTTGTGTTTATTGATGATGTGACAAAACTCAAGCAGCTGAGTGAGTTGCTGAAGCATACAGTATAGAGACATGCTGTCTGCTCAGATTCATGAAAATGCAGCAAGCGTTACTGGATGATGCTTCACAGTACATTGGTATTATTCATCCTGTGAGTGAAAAGCCCAAGCATGGAAAAATGTATAATATTCTACATTGACTGAGCCAATCACCTGATCTTGATCTGATTAAGCTGGATTTCTCTTACGGAGACAAAACTAGAAACAGAAGGACCCACTAACAACTGACAGCTGCTGGAGAGCTAGAATAGCACAGCAAAGGGTAAAATCCACCCTAGTGATGCTAGAGCGTTCAAGACTTCATGCAGTCATTACCCGGTAACGATTCTCAACAAAGTGGCTCTTTATTTTAGTTCAGCTCTCTTTTAGTTAACCTGATTTGTCCAATTATTATAGATCTCTAGAAGGAAAGGGTTACTCAGATTAAAATAAAAACACTTTCCTTCACTCTCAATTGAAATGCACTATAACTGAAGAATCTGCACTTTAAAGTGTAACAAAACTGTAACTTAAATGTTTTGGGAAATAACCCAAGTTAAAAAAACATATTTTCTGACTCGGGTAAATCTGACTTACACTGGCGATGTCCTGTTGAGATCCATCATTCTCCCCGCTTGTCTGCTTGGTCTCCTCACGCTTTGCGCCCATGACAAAAGGTGTCTCATCAAGCCATTATCATCTAATTCCTATGTTTTGATGTTCCAGATCCATTCTCCACCACTTTACAACAAAAACTTATTTAAATGGGGAGCAGCAGACAAACGATGCAGAGCCACAGAGCACTCTGTTTGGATCCTCAGTCTACAGGTGTCTGAAACCAGATCCTGCAGCACAGATGAACAGCGGAGAAAGAGAGAGCTCACTGAGGGCAACATACCGCCTCCATTCTTATGGCTAAGGTTTCATTCATTACCTGCCATCAATACCTTTAATCAAATTTCCACAAACTAATATTTACCAGTAACAGACTTTCAAAAGTGACATCCTCATGAGATGTGTTTGTACAAGAGTTTTATTTACAGTGTTAAACAGGTTATGTGAAGGTGTAATTTAACCTGTGGCCATTTTATGCTCAGAGTTGATGGACTAATAGCAAAAAAGGGTCCAGCCTTTGTGAAACAAACTAAAAACCTTGTTTGTCAATGTAAAAGCAGAATATACATTGTTGTCATCATTAGAATAAAAAACAATCTGTCAGCTGGAATTAATATAACAAAAGGATGAGTGTCCTTTGAATAAGCAGCATCTTTAACAAACCAGTAAATTGGACAGTCAGTATTTTAACACTTTTGACAAGCCCATTCCAAAGTGTAGGCACTGAGGTTGAACATGCAACAAAAAACAAGACATTATAAGAAAAACATATGGAGGCACAAAAACAAAACTGGACACCACATTCACAGACAGGAGAAAAATTAAAGTGTTCTTTGAGACTTCAGGACTGTTTGGGTTTGCTCTGAACATGGCTCACAAAGAGAAGGGGGGGGGGGGGGGAAGAAGAAACAAAACCCCATTTCCTGAAAAAGGGGGTGGGGGTGGGGTTGGCAAAAAAAGGGGAAGTCTTTCGTTTTGGGGGTTCAACCAGTGAAAAAACCTGCT
>JBBBVU010000019.1:12637783-12671967 GCA_037177055.1 Atherinosoma microstoma
AAATTTTCAAAAGTTTAAGTGTTCAAGTTTAATGAAATGTAATTATTTGCAAAAAGACATCATCAAGGTGTCATTTTGTATCTGGACATTTTTAAGTAATTATATACTTAATATAGCCTGGAATTTAAAGTAGTGTTTAGTGTTAAATGATATCCAGCTGCTAAGTTGCAAATTTGAACCAACAAAAAAAAATCCTCACCCTAAACTTTCATCTCTCAAGAAATTAGGATGGTTAATAAACATGCAATACTAAACAACACAAAATACCATCTTTAAAGCTATTGTTTGATTTGTCTACTCTGTGTTACTGTAAAAATATGACAAAAACAGACTCAAACAGTAGTATCTGTTTCATCTGAATGCATAAATTGCACTCCAATATAACAAACCCAAAATATTCTTGTGATTCTACGCCAATGAAAACATGCATACCAATGGTATATTGCATTTCTGTCAATACAAAACTTTCTTTTTATTGACAACTATACCAGCCTGCACTGTGATTCCCCTCTAAAGCTAGAAATCAAACAATTTCACCAAATATCCAGCTTAGAAATAAAAACCTCATCAAAGGTTTTGGAATAGTAAGTGGTGCGTAAAAGCTTACAGACGGAAGTCGGTCCTCCTTCAGCTCTGCATCTGCAGGAAACAGATCCACAGCACCTATCACTGAAATGGGGCGCTGCCTCTGAACGTCCCCATTCATGCTTCGGTTCTCAGGACTGTCTTTATTATTGTTACCACTGCAGTCTTTATGCTGCAGCCCATCTGTTGTCCTTTCCTCATTATGAAGCTCTGCCACTTCCTCAGGGATGCAGTGCTTCCTGGAAACAAGCTGCGCGTAGTCAGAGATGGGCCGAGGTCTTGGGCGCCCGCTTCTTTGTCTGGGCTTGACGGAGGGTATTTCTGTGGAAGCTGCTGCTGCATCTGTTGGGGATGCTGGTGGGTCTGAAAGGCATGTTGGGGAGATGGGCGGTGGGCTGCCGATTGCTGCAGAGATATTCTCCGATTGGAGAAGTGCTTCTTGTCCTTGGAGGTGTGAAGTTACCTGTTTAAAAGAAATATGAAGGTGGTTTCAATGACTCTTCGTGTTCTACAACCTCTGTAAACTGTTTGGGTGTTAATCATACACAAAGCAAAATGGCACTAAATGTCATGAAAGTTTAACAGATGAAACGATCTTGTTGAATCTCCAGGCAGAACATAAAGTAAAAGTTGAAAACTATTTAAATGATCTTTATTATAATTTCAAGACTGTTAAGCACAATCAACCAATTTTCTTTTTAAGTGCAAACAAGAACTGTGGTACAAACTAAACAAATACTCCTAAATTATATACAACTATTTTATTATTATACCAGCGGGCATCATATACCCAACCATCAAATAACGGCTAATAGTTACTCACATGGAAGCTACCGAACAAACCTCACCTCTTGCTTTTCTAGATCTGGGTCCGGACTCCGGCATATACACTGGAAAGGCACACAGTGTACTAGTACCATTATGAAACGCATGCAAACACTGACTGGCTTCTGGTCTTCAAGGCCAAGTCCTCTAAACTTTTTAGAGGCCAGTAAAAGCCCCTTGATTTCTTAAGTAAACAAATCTCCTTTTCAATTCATCGTTGGAGAAAAAAGTCCGACTCTTAGACCAAAACGTACTTTCTAAAGTACGTTTATGGTCCTGTCTACTTGGTTGTACTGTCATCTGTCCCAGGCCTGGAGTTCATGGTGTTGGACTTTGATCTATGAAGCTACATGGAGAGGAAAGGGGGAGAAGCGAGGGCCACACTCAGCCATAGCCTCCAGCCCTCCCACAGGAACAGTGCTATGGAGCGATTTTGCGCAAGGGCCACTAATCATAAACAAAGTCTAATCATTAACTCTCTCTGCTCCTTCAGAGTGCCTGGTAGCACAACATGTGACTCTGCTGCAGCAGATGTCAGGAATCAAACAACTGACAGGAACAGGACGGTCAATCGATATTATGACTGTGTCATTATTTATCTGACGCACAAGGGGACTCTGGACTTCCTACAGATTCATTTTTTTAAACATTTGGTCCACATTTATATTGTGCTTCTTTAACTTTGTCTAGGTTCTACAAAGTGCTTTACATGTGTTTTTAATTCATGAACACTTCCCCTTTTACCTATTCAGCACCTTTCTTTTTCTCTAAATTCACACCAATGAGCATACCGGGGGAGATGTGAGGGTCAGCATAGGACACGACCACAGCTGCTCTTAATATGTGCATCATACTAGCATGTACCATGATGCAATGAGAACTTATCAATTTAAATGAGAATCACACTGGATTCAAAGATCACTTCATATTGAGAGGAGTGGCACTTCAGTTCCCAAGACAAAGGTCAAGGCCTTAAACACGAGAAACCCATAAATCGTCACACTGTTTACATGATAAGACTTTCATAAATCTGCTGTCTTTCACTTCTTCCCTCTTCTTTGAAAAATGAAACAGTGCCAACTTTTTAAAAGATCTCTTTGTATCGATATCTGATCCTACGCATCTCTGCCAGAAAGAAAAGATGTCTGTTTTGAAATAGTAAATCATTTTAACAGCGCTTAACCTGTTCAGACTTGATGCAACATTAATCTTTCAAACTTATTATATTGATATATATTTTTTTTAAACTCTTTTCAAAATAAAACATGTAAAATCCTTCATTGACATAGAAATATGGGGAAAAAAGGTGAATCGATAAGGAGTGCAAAGTTAAGTCAATAAATAGGTCATTGACATAAAGACATCCAATCATGATGTCATCATCTTCTAGTATCTTTCATGTCAATGAGCAAGGAGCATGGAGATACAAACAGACTGATATGATGCCGTGAAAGTTTAACCATTTCATGTCACAATCGTTTTACTGCATAATCTATCTGTTTGCTCTCTCACCTCATTTGGTGGCGAGTTTCCTTCAGTCTGTTCTTGGTGTTGTGAAGACTCTCTTTGGCTGAGTGGGGATGAAAAGCATTCAACCATCTCTTTACAACGGCTTGTTGTGGCAACAGCCAGCAGCTCACCAGATGAAATCAGTCCTGTTGTCTCTGAAAGCTCCAAGGAATGAGGGCCAATGATAACCTGGTGCGGCAGTGGGCTCTTGTTGTTTTCAGGCTGCTGATGAACTAGTGGAGTGTGCTCAACAGAAATGAAATGGACAGACGATGGTCGGCGCTGTCGCTCATTGGTTTGTCGACAAGGCACACGGCGGGAATAGTCATCGTGGAGGCGGCTTAAGGGTGACATGGGAGATGAAGAGGTGGGACTCTGAGAGGGACTTTGCCTGTGCCGGACAGTTAGATCAGTCATACTACCAACTAACTTCAACATTGGTCCTTTAGCTTTCATAGGGCCCTTCCTGCAGCTACCAGTGGCCCCCTGGAGGTCCACTGAAGATGCGCTCGAAGTCCTTTGAATGTCTGGTGTCCCATTTGATAAACCCGTCCTCTCGGATTCTTTCTGCGGCGAACGAGAACCTGGAGGTGGGGTTTTGCGTCTAAAAGGTGCCTTAAATATATGTAGGTTCTCCGCACTTTTGCTCAGTCTGCCAAGAACCTTCACATTTGTACTTTCATTCGGGTTTTCTGTTTGGACAATAGTCTTTGATGTTTCAGTTGGTTTCTGTGTGGTATTTGCAGCTGGATTTGTGTTAGTTTTTGCCTGTCTCCCGTTGGTCACATCAAGTAAAGAAATGCGTCCTGCTCCATACGCTCTTCTGATACTTCTGGAAAACCTTGAATTTCGAGTCAGACCATCAACATCAGTTTCGTCATCATCATAGTCCTCAATATCTGAGCTGCACTGGCCGGTTGTAGCAAACATTTGACCTGTGATATTTCCGTTAGACACATTACATCCTCCTGCAGTCTTTAAATGATTTGCTGCCTCAGCTAGACATGGGTCAGTTCTGATAACAGCTGAGCCATTAGTCATTTCCTGATTAGGTACAGGGACATGGTCCCAATCATGACTTGCTGCCCCTTTACTTTGAATTCCTTGTAGCACGGATGATCGTAGCTTTTTAAAGGAGTCCACAACACCAAACCCTGAAAGTCCTGTCCAAGGCTGCGTGCCACTGTCACCCTCGTTGCTTGAAGTTGGACTGTCTGTGGCAGGACTGTGAGGGGACACAGGCCCCTTCCTTGAGTTAGAAAAAAGCCTCATAATTCTCGAAGAGTAAGGCTTTCCTTCAGCTTGACCGATAACAGTGTTGGACCAGGCGGAGGAGTTTATGCCATTGAATCTGCACTCATCAGAGCGAGGACCAGCACTCATCGGCTGTACCTGGGCACCACATCCAGATAGCAGATATGGGACTGAACTTCTCTCAGCGTGGCTCTGAAATGGATATACATCACTGAGGGGTCTGCTCCGGATGAGGGGATCAGCTTTTGCGCTGTGGAGGCACGGGAGAGGGTCTTCGCTTGTGGACAAGACCCTGTCCTCTTGTTCTGCCTGCAAAACAAAGAAAAATAAAAGCAAAAAACACAACCAAGTTTAATGACCTTAATATGTTGCATTACAGAATGATCAAAATTATTAGACCACGATGCACAAAATGCTGATCTAACCAGAATAAATCAGATCAACTGAAATGACTACTTTTTTCCCCAAGTATGACTTTTTAAAGAAAGATCTAAGAAGTAATTGCTAAGAACACTATGTATAAAAGTATGCTTAACTGCATGGTGCATAAAAATGAATTATTATGAGTATGACAGTATTCTTTGTGTTTGTAGGTAAGAAGTGAGTAATGGCAAGATGACTTGAAGAGAGACAGACAAACAGAAAGACGAGTATCCCTCAGTGTGCACAGGATCCAGAGGATAATAATGTTTTACCGAGAACACTACATGTATTTGTCCTTGGTGCTGTATTTCAACATCCAAGGAGAGCTGAGGCCCATGCTGGGATGGTGGGGGGTGTTTTCCCCTCAGCTTTATGAGTCTGTGATTCAGGGCAGTGGCTAATGCAGCTGAGGCTTTGAAGTGCAGCTTTGTTAGCATGACTAAGCAATGAAACTTGCTAATCCATTGTGATTAATGCAATAAATTGGCCATTTTTCTCCAGATTACACAGAGGATGAAGTGACAGTGAGGAGGAGGGTTGTGTGGTCTTCAAATCAGTGACACTTCAACTCATTACAGATCATAATCTCTTAACAGTTGGCTACTGACTAACAGAGCAAAAATATAAAGTTATTTTGTCCTTTTTTTGTCAACATACAGTTTTCTTCACAACTCCTTTACCAGTCTCTCAAGTGTCTATCACAAGAAACTAAGACAATACACTGTTATAATATCAATATTGATAAAAAATACCAATAAAAAAGAGCTCCTTGGAAAAACGAGAATGTCGAAAAGCTGAATGCAGGTGGCAAAAAACGAAGTTGCAGGTTCACTATGAGATCTATAAAGGATTTATAATCTGGAGCTGAGAAATGCAAGACGATCATTCTTTTCTGACATCATTTCTAAAAACAGCAATAATGCTTGAGTCTTGTTCATTATTGTTGACAAGTTAAGTAGTCCTCCTGTGTCAGTAACCCTGGAACTTCTATTCAACCAGACCTGTAATGAGTTTGCTTCTTTCTTTACTGACAAAATTCAGAAAATCAGACCGTCGGTCAGTGCTTCCATGCCAGGGACAGGACATGTGTCATTAATGTGTCCACTCAAAAACACCATGACACACTTTTCTCCAATCAGTCCCAAAAACCTGGATGAGATCATTTGCCATCTGAAATCCACCACTTGTTGTCTTGATACACTGCCAACAGGATTGTTCAAGACATTTTACAGATTGTAAACACGTCCCTGCTGCTTTCAGGTGTCTTCCCCCAGACCCTAAAAACAGCCGTCATCAAGCCACTCCTGAAAAAGAACAACATTGACTCGTCCCTCATGAGCAGCTACAGGCCAATATCAAACCTCCCCTCTCTTAAGATTAAAGGAAAAAGCTTTTTTTCAACAACTACACAACTTCCTGACACTAAATGATTGTTTTGATGTCTACCAATCAGGTTTTCAGCAAGATCACAGCACTGAGACTGCTCTAGTTAAGGACGTTAATGACATCCGCCTGAGCACAGATAGCAGAAACATCTAAGTCTTGGTACTACTGGATCTCAGTGCTGCATTTGACAAGGTCAACCATTACATCTTATTTGACCTGCTAAAAAATGGGTAGGAGTTTCTGGCACTGCAATTAACTGGTTTGAATCCTATCTAAAAGACAGGGGCTACCGTGTGTCTATAGGTAACTATAAATCTTAGCAAACTAAAATAACCTGTGGAGTTCCCCAAAGCTCTTCTTGGGACCACTGCTGTTCAACATCTACATGCTTGTTATGAACCAACCAGATCCCTCAGGTCATCAGGTTCAAGTCTACTTTCTGTTCCCAGAGTCAGAACCAAACACGGAGACGCAACGTTCAGTTCCTATATTCCTCACATGTGGGACAAACTCCCAGAAAACTGCAGGTCTGCTGATACTCTCAGCTCAGGGTTAAAAACTTTTCTATTTGCCACCTTTTATCAAAACAACTGATAATTAATTTTTTTTTCTTGAATTTTATCCTATCTTGATTTTTTTAATGTACTTTTTAATGCGTCTTCTGCTCTCCGCTGTAATGGTCCAATGCAGGGGTGTCAAACAGAGGTCCTTGAGGGCTACTATCCCGCAGGTTTTTGTTGTTTCCTGCTCAAATGGATCTAACAGCTTCTTGTCAACTTCTTCACAATGAACCATTAATTTAAGTATGCAAAAGCATTCTGCTATGATTAAAGTTTGGACTAATGTCGTTTTGCACACATAAAAATAATAAAGGAGGAAAATTCAGTCTTCAATCATGTTATATCAAGGTGGTACAGAGTGCACACTGATGTTGCAACATGGTATCCATGAATTAAGCTACATGCCAATTCATGGCTTCTGCATCTGTTTAATGGGATGAGTGCATGTGGGTTTGCAGGTACTTACGGTATTCATGTGAGGAAGTAAAATTTGTGACCGTGTGGAGTGCCATTATGTGGACTCTACAGGTTGTAAAAGTGTAGTCTGCAACTGACCCATGAAAAACAAAAATAGCAGTCACTAAATTTGCCTCAAGTTCTATGGATATGTGCATAGTTCATTTTAAGGAGGGACTGTGCAAGACTGCACATCCGCAAATTTGTCATCAGTCCACTCGAAGTGGACATAATGCATTGGCTTTAAAACAATGGAGAGATAAATTCATAAATGTTTGAGTCTAGGCCAGAGCCAAACTAAAAGATTACTCAGAGATTGTGTGCAAGGCTGTGTGCAGATGTCAGCAGATCTGCCAGCACAAAATGTGTGCATGCGGAGAATACCTCCTTTGGGAAATGATGATTTAACCTTTTAGTAAAGGAATGTGCAAATGAATCTCTGGTGACAAACTTTGCACAGAAATTAGTTAGAATCTGAGTCAGATTTTCTCGTGGAAATATTTCTGAGTAGACAAGATCTTTAACCAGACTGAAGACACTATTCAAGGTTTGAAGGAAGCAAATTTTTCCTGATTGCTTATGAAAGGAGTAGCAGGTTTCTGGAAGATTCCCATACTTCCTCATGCATGTTTAGCAGCACATGAGCTTTCTCAATCAACCTTTCTGTGGAATCTGCTGTCATCTCAGCCTTCTTGCTTCATCCCACTGAACGCTTATGTAAACACAGAGCCACTGCTGCCAAGCACCACTGCTGAGAGACACTAAACACCCCTAAGGAACAATGTGCTGCTTTCAAAACTATGCTGAATTGTCTTCTTGTGCTTTCTCTTCCACAGCAATGAAGGAGTCACATTGAGTAGCAACTGGAAAAATACGCAGGATCAATAATTCATTCTACTTCCCAAGCAGAAAGATAACCTCAGATAGGGAAAGAATGTGTAAATCTCAGGTTGCTTGTTTTTGTTTTGAATGCTCATGACAGGATCTGTTCTACCACTTGTTCTATCCTTCATTGCCTTCTGCTTTTTTAACCCTGCAGCAGGCACCAACTATCCCACACCAGCTGGTACCTACTAATTCCTGGCAGTGTTAGAAAGAACCAGGCTGGCACAGGTGGTCACCTTTCACATAATGATGCTTTACATTCAAATAACGCTACAGTATGTCCGATTCTGTGACTTTCAATCTCCAACCTTGAATACTGATGATAGTTTGATGATCCGTGTTGTACATATCATGCAGACTAAATATATGAATCTCATTGGTAGCGATAATGGGGTTCCCAATACACAATTTATGATAAAAAAAAACAACATACCAACAGTAAAATCTGAATGTTTCTTACTTAGGATAAGCTTTTCTTAAAGATAAGAGTTTAATGTGCATGCATGTTTAATTGCATGATGTATTAATTGAATTAGTTGATCAACAGAAAAATAATCAGGTTATTTTGACTTGAGATCTTGAGAATTTTCTGCTTTTCTTTTATCCAGTGAGTTTTAATCACAGTAAATAAGTTATCAGATGAAATTAGCTTCAGAAAATATGATGGACTGCTACAACTAACAGATCAAGTTATCAATAATTGAACTGAGAAATGTCATCAAATAAACAATACAGAAACGTATAAATGACAGGCATAATAATGAGCCATTCTTACGACATCCTCAATGCTTCAATAATACAGAAATAACTGAAGGGTATAAATACATTTTTCTTTCCAATTTATCACTGAAATTTCACAAGTGAGTAAAATATAGTACAAATCCATGTGTCATGTCTACAGTCACGCATACGGTAACTTACATTCAAACAACACTTACGTAGATGTAAATATCCCTTCCTACAGTCTGTGAATGGTCATCAGTTTTACAACTTTTCTATGTTTCCCGCAAGCCTGGATCGCTGCTTCCTGCCAGCTTCCTTTTGCTAATCCTGTCAATGGGAGCGGTACACTGGAGGCCCTGGCCCAGAGTTAATTAAGAGCTCGGGGGAGGAGTTGTCCCCCCCACCAACCGCAGCCAGCTGGAGCCAGCCTCAGATTAGACTCCCAGAGAGAAGGAGGAACATGCATCCAGATACATAAACATGCACAACAATTGAAAGCAAAGATGCAGTCGAAAAGAAGCATTACGCAAGTAGTCAGAGCATCTTTTCACACAGTGACAGCACAGCGTTCCATGTGCATGTGTGTGCACAGATTAGGGAGGAAAACATCTAAATGACTGACTCCCTTCCTGTTTGGCCAGGCAACTCAAGCAGGCAGTTATGTAAGGAATCATATACGCATAGTGTGAAGTGACCCTCTGCAAACTGGGTTCATTTCTGCAAGGGTATGTCCTGCTTGAGGCTTGGGTAAAACTCATTAAGACAAAATGAAGCAACCACTAAATGGAAAAACAACCAGACAGAAAGTATAAAGAGAAAGCTAAGTAAGACTCTCTATTCTGATTCCTGGCTTACCTCTGAGACAGACACAACCACCCTGGAGCAATACCATTCTTCTGTAAGCTGTCATTTTATTATTCTCCATTAATTTTGACCTTGAATTAAAGCTCTGGGGAAGACAATGAGTCCAGTCTAAGATGTCCAGAAAACAACACCAAATAGTGTTTTAAAGAACAGATTGGCTGACAGGCTAAATCAGAGTTCATAAGCAGTTTTTTTGTAAAACTTAAGCTGCAAATTTAATATGCTGAGTACAAGAAAAAAGTGCACTGTAGTTTGTCTTTTAAGTTAATGAGTTCACATCTGTGGTTGCATAAACGTCTTGTTGGATTAAGCGATGCTTAACACTAGTGAGTGCTGATATGAATCCACATTAAAATCTTTTTAGAGCTGATTCTCGTTAACTATCCAATCCTTTAAGCCTGTCTTCACTTGGAGATAAAAGTGTGTCAGCAAGTTGATTCTGAAGGAAATCTACCGTGTGAGAGAGAACAGTGTGCACAAGTGGGAGTGTGCATAGCCTATTCTCCCACTATTCAAGCAATAATCTGATTAGTGGAGCTTTACCAGTCCGTGTTAAGGACTGGTTTCATCTACACATGATAGCTAATTGGGAGGATCCCATGACTATTCGCCCCTGATTGAGTGATACCCAAAGCATGTACACCACCAGGACTTGATTGCAGGGGGTAACTTTGCCTGTGTGCCCTCTATGGAGTTCAAGGAAGATAAATGAGAGATGCAAGTCACTTCCTTGTGTTGACTTTAAAAGCTCACATCATCTGCAATACAGTAATCCATGTCATTCTTTTTTCCACTTTAATACTGGTTTAAAGAATCACAGATGATCTTCAAATGAACCCTATCTTGATCCTTAAGTTTCCTGGTTAAAGTTTAATTTTTGTCCATGACCTAGTTCCTCATTTTTGATCAGGCAGAAAGAAGCTGCATGGAAGACACCACGCCTCTTTTCTATAGAGCGTGGGAATTACAGGTAGAAGCCAAACCAGGGAGTGCCTTCACAGTCACACAAGCAGCCACATACTCACCTGATCTGCAGAGGACTGTCATACAGACAGACAACCAGAAATCTAAAACCACACAATGTTCGAGGCTTTGCAAGAACAAAACACTACTGAGCCTCGTTGTCATCAGCCAACAGTGTAACCTGACAGCGGTGCCACAACAATTGAAAGGATGCTCCATCAGCTTTCAAAGACCATGAAAACAAGATGTTTCTTAAGAGGAAGTTACCACTGTAAACTATAAAAAGGTCAAGATATTGTACCTTGTGTGACCTGATACCAAACTACAACTGTGACTTAAGTAAAACAGCCTAGTGTACATTTGCCTGGTAGCTGTTCCGTCCTAGAATAAATATCAGGTTAATGGAAGAACATGAAACACTGTACTCTGACCAGCAGTTCAACACTTGACACCAGAGTTTACTTTGGCAAACGTAAACTTTTAGACGATGTTTAGCTGAGTTAGAAATTGTTGGGGAATTTGAAAACACTATGAGAGTGGATTACATTTAGTAGCTTTCTAAGCTCATAAAGCACTCAGTGCTTTATTTATTTCTGCATTAATTACTTTCTTCGGCCGTTGAGCTCTTTGTAGTTGTTGGCCCTAAACCCCTCCCTCACTAAAAACTCCCTGCACAGCCTGGCATCTCCCACATCACTATAACAACCACCTTTGTAATGCACCACAAACACCCCCCTCCCCAGGTCCCATTTCAACAAGACACTTGAGAGGGGAAATCACTGCAACCGTAAACCCAACCATCACTTAGTATATATAATTGCAATTTATGAATTTCAATCACACTTAAGTCGTCCACTTGAGATGTATCAAAAGTCAGTGAACTGAAACAAGAAAACTCACCCTGATCATAGTCGCAGATGTTCTCCTCCGGACCTTCTCACACCGACAGAGCAGCTGTTGTGCTATTTATCCATAGTGAGGCGGTCTGTCTTCCAGCGGCTTACTGCCTCTTCTTTTTTGTCCTGTCGCAAAAACATGTCGGGCACAAAAAAGCCCAACAAGTGCGCTGCCCTCACAAGTTACCCCGCAACATACTGAGACAAATGGCTGGCTGACTTCTTGGGCTAGCAACTTGAGCTAGCGCACGAGCTCACTGATAAACTTCTTCTGAATTGCGTAGGCTCTGCGGTTTCTAATTTCACTTTTGCGAACCGGCGAAACTAGTTGGCGGGCAAGTGAGTGCAGGATAAGTAGTGAATCATATATTCCAAGGTTACTCAATAACTGCACATTTCTTCGCTGGTGAACCCAGTTACAAGAGGTCTTTCTTAGAGGATTGAGCAGGCAAGCATCATCAATACACTTGTTGCAGTGTTTGCAAGGGGCGGAGCATGAAAGGGGTTAAGATTGAGGTTACTGGCTGACCGTGGCGTGACCATTCAGCTATCAGCCAATACGAATTGATCAAATTTGGACGTAATGATAAACCCCGCCCACACGCACGGCCCCTAAATGAGGAAAAAATAGAAAACGCACAACGCTGCACCTTGCTTCCTGCGTGCCAGAAGACAGAAAAAGACTGGGGCATCCAGTTGGTGCTGTGTTGTCTTCCTCATGTCATGTCACTGAATCACGCCAAGAAAGTTCGTGTCACAGGTATTTCTGTGCCCATCCCCAAATACCAGAGGAGAGAAGGAGGATAACCTTTTGAAAGTTCTTTATTGTTAGATAACAAGGAAGATGAAGAAAAAAAAACACCCACAATGGAGATTTAATATTTGCACACACCTATGATATTTGGTTAATAAAATTTAATACATCTGACATAAACATGACTAATTAATCTATTAGATAACAGTGTTCAAATCTTCTGTCAAACTAACTTAGCAGAAATGTGCAAGTTTCAAATATGCATGAAGTTTCAAAAAGAAATATGAAACTTTACTGGCACTTTCTTAATTCTATGCAAAACAATTGTGTAAAATCCGAATATTTGAATGAATTATTTACATTAATTTCACATAAACAACAACAAAAGCTTTCATATTATGGAATAAGAAAAACAAACACAAAATCCTCCCCAGATACAAATATTGGCAACCTTCATTAACATTTGTTACCGTTGTCATTACTTTTAGGAACAATATTCTAGCCTCTCAGACCCTCAAATATATTTATGTAATGTCCTTTTTTTCGAACACATTTTCCAGCCCTCAACAAACATTTTCAGTGATGTTTAAGTCAGGACCCTTTTCTGCCTGTTTCAACACAATCTGTCTTTTCTCTTTCAACAATGATTTTGTTCAGATGGATACATGCTTCCGGCTATTGCCCTGTTCAAAAAGCCAAGACCTTCACCTAAAACTTTTTTGCTTGACATTGAGTTATAAATTTAGCCCCAAAATACCTTAGTAATCCCCTAATGTCCTCATTCATTTGTTTAATTTGATATATCCAGTGTCAAAGGCTGCAAAAGAGCCCCACTGCATGATAGAAACTTAACCATTTTTCACTGCAGGTGCCAGATCTTGTCCTTAGGGGTTTCATTACATATAAAAAAGAAAAAAAATGTGTACACAAACAGGTACAATGCAGTCCCTTTACTTTGGTTTCTACGGTCCATAGAAGATTATCCCACAGAGGCTGTGACTTATCTCTCTTGAGATTTTGCAAACATTAGTTTTACCTTTTGTGTTTTTCTTGCAATAGTGGAGCCCTACAAGGTAGAGTGTGCATGTATGTAGAGACTGAAGCCACCACTCTAGACCATTCCAGTTCAGGCTGACGCTCAGGTGTCATGTGTAGACTGACAATACTTCTCTGATTTAGTTTAATCTCAGCAGTGATATGAAAATAAGACTATTTGAAAACGTGATTATTGTCTTTTTAAAAAATCATTGTGGGAATAAACCTGGAAAAAAAACAGCCTTTTTACAAACTAAACCCAACTCATTAATTCAATCATGATTGAAAACAGAGAGGTTAGCAGTTTAATCGAAATTGTATTTACTTTGTTTAGCTTTGCAGTTGAAGTGAAGTTACAAGTAGCAGATTTCTGTTATTCAACACATTTAATGTTAATAATGATCATAATAATTATAACTAAGCACCAAAGATTATAAACCCAGAGAATGTTGTGTCATCATCTTCATCAGCAAAGAGTCCATTGAATAGTTCTCCTCCAACCACTTGAAGCCACACCTTGTCCCCCACCTCCAGGTGCAGCACAGCACCCCCCGCTGCCTGGTCCTCACTGCTCTGGTAGTTATCTGTGGTATGGATGATTTTTGCCCCATTTTTCACAAGTGCCACTTTTACGTTTCTGGAAAAGACAGTGATGTGGTAGGTGAAGTAGTAGGCACCTGACGCCGAGCACGTGAATCTTCCTGTTTGTGGATCGTAGTGATTCTGTCCGTTGTAAATAATCTTGTCAAACCTGATCGGCACATTAGCTGGAGGTAGTTTAGTTTGTGCTGAGAGTCCCACACAGAAAGCACTTTTTGGGATGACAGGTGTTTCTCCCTTTTCACCTTGATCGCCCTTCTCACCTCGTACCCCTCTGTCCCCACGATAACCAATATTTCCTTTGTGACCTGGAACACCAATTTCTCCCTTGGGCCCCGGCTTGCCAGGGGGTCCAAATGGTCCCTGAATGCCTCTGTCACCACGGAGCCCAATATCCCCCTTTGGACCGTGTGGTCCAGGGGGCCCAAAATCTCCTTGAGGTCCTTGAGGTCCAGAAAGCCCAATATCTCCCTTATTTCCTTTCAGGCCAATGGGCCCTTGCACTCCCTGGGGCCCCATTTTCCCAGGAAGTCCCCGTTCTCCATTATCTCCTCTTTTCCCCTTGAGTCCAACTTGGCCAATTTCACCTGTATATAACAAGTATACAATAACCTTCCCTTTCCTTTTATAAATCATGTCACAACATTAAAGACAGACATGGCCAAATTCCGTTAGAGATCATTTTCTTTATAATAATAATAAATAATCACTGGGTTTGCAATTTTTGAGAATACGTACCAGGTTCCCCTTTGTCTCCTTTGTGGCCATTATTACCTGCCGGTCCAGAGAGGCCAACTTCACCTTTCGATGGATGATTAATGAATAACTATGTTATTATGTAGGCATAGTTTACAATTAAACATGCAGAAAGAGTAAATAGAATTGAATTCCACAGAACATAATGTTTTCAGCTAAACTTACCTTTATCACCTTTCTCTCCTCTGAGCCCATCTCTGCCATCTCTGCCAGGTGTACCATTGTGGCCAGGATCCCCTGGTATTCCAGGGTATCCACAAACACAGCCTTTACTTTGCATTAATTCCTCTGCAACACATCTGACTGCCAGGAGCAGGAGCAGTAGAGAGACCCTAAACCGTATCTGCAACATTGTACCTGCCCAGCTAGACTTTTAGAAGTTCAAGCATAGCACAGTTTCTCCAAATCCCACACGTTTGATTCAAAGCATACAGCAATGGAAGAGTGCGTGACACAAACCAACAAAAACAGAAACTGGACAAGAGCTAAAGACAACAGACACCTGAAGCCTCTCAAAGCCTTCTCATTGGTCAGTGTTTTTGGTTTACATATTTACTCTGCCTCATCAGTTGTGCACGAACTGTGCCCTTTTAGATGCTTCTCCTGTCTAGCTGAGGCTAATAATAAGCTCAGACTCCCAGTGTACAAGGATCAGAGGTGCAAAGCTCCAAATAGTTTCACATGAGCTGCCTTCCTACACATGGATGCGAACAGGATATTAACCTTAAGCAAATAATTACATAGGTTAATTAGACATCTCTTTAACAGGATATAATATAGCTCTATTGAGTTATCTAAAAAACACCCACACACAACAAACCCTATGGCCTGTGAGCGAGAGCCTTTATTAGCTACTGCTTTAAAGTCCACACTTGAATGACCTCTGCCTGGTCACTGGAATCTAATAGCATGGTAAAATGTCAATTCATGCATGCTTTTTCATTTGTGCCATTTAAAAGGCCAACAATCAGAAACATTTGACCCCATTAACTGGACTGTTGATTTAAGGTGTGCTCTGTCAAAATCCAACTTAACCTCCCGAGAAGCCTGAACACTTCTGCTTATCTCAACAATAACACTCCCTGAGGCATTATATTGACATGATAACTATATGTACACATTTGATCACTGAAATTTCCATGGGACTGAAAAAAACCTTTTGTCCAGACATGAAACACAATCAAGTCCCTCTGCTTTTGTTTAAAACAAACTGAAGAATATAAAGTGTCTCAGATATTTGATAAGAGTTTTGGTGGTTCTCTTGTTTTTACTACATTCTCCACAAATGTAATATTAACTATGAAGCAGCATTGCTGGAGCAGGGAGGTATTCAATATCTTCCACAAGATAATCCAGCAATTCAAAGGCTTGCTGTTGCTCAGGCTTGAATCGGGAACCAGCGTCCAAGTCATTATGCTGTACTGCTGGCAGTTTATTAGATTGTGTACAGTAAGGAGAGACAAAAGGGATGGGCGCAAGGGAGGAGCTGCACCATTCAATTGAGATAAGAAAAAGGAAACACCCCCCGATGACCCCCACAGTGAGCATACAATGTACACCTTCCATCCTATCATGACACTCCAACTTTGATATTATCTTTCTGTCTTCTGTCTATTCTCCCTTTCATTTCGGTTCACTTTCTATCCTTTTTCTGTCCCCTGCAGTCAGGTCCAGAAATATTATGTAAATTCAGTGACAAACAATTATTCATAATAAAAAAATGAATAAAAAAAATAAAAAAATGAAAAGAATTCAAATTATCAAGAGGAGCTTTATACCCACGAAGCAAATTTTCTGACCAATTTTCAAGACAAGTTAAAAAAAAAAGAGATATAAGATTCACACTGATATTTTCTCATACTTTATTCTTTCAATACTTCTTTTCGCAAGCCTCCAGATATAAATATATTAAAAAATAGAAACATAAGACATAAAAGTGCACATTCAAGCAATGTGTTTATCTGACACAAGAAATGGAAACTTCACTGTCATACATATTGGCTACTGCACGTTTACTTGTTCAGTGTACACAAACTGGACACAGTATAGACAAATATGTGACCTAACAAACAAATAACAAGGGCATGGCTCAGAATGAATGACACTCATTTATAATTTGAGGCCAGTATATCTAGACCTGGTCTCTGAAGTTCCATAACCAGGCACAACGTGAGGTTGATTTGGTTACAGAAAATACTGCAACAAGGCTTTCAGACAAGATAGCACAGACGTCGTCACCTATTTAACTCCATTAGGTTTAAGGCAAAAATAATTACCACTGTAACAAAACCTACTGTAATGATCAAAAATGTAATTCTATGTTTGTATAAATAAGAATTCATAGAACATGCTGTAACAAAGGTTTACAGTATCTCTGTAAAGTACAATATTCATTTGCATAATATTGATGGCTTGTGTTGTTTGTAATTCAAAACAATATAAGACTAAACTGAAACCCACATCAAGTAATTATATGAACATGAAAAAAAAATGAAAGAAGGATAAAGAGGAACAGCACATTATAAAAGGGAAGAGAGGGAGAGGAAGAGAGCTTGAAGAAGAAGATTTACAACACTTGACATCATATTTTAAAGAGTTGTTAAAACACTGTCAGGGAAAAGCAGCAATTCCAGGGAAATTGAGGTTAACAAGGCAGGTACTACAAAGCTTAGGGGAGTTTTGGGGCATTGGGAGTTGTGGTATTAGTAGAAAATAAGGTCTGGAAGCGGGAGCACATTTTAGCTTGTAAGTGGTCTACATAATCTGACGGTGCATACCGTAGCCTGTCATACCAGACTGGGAAGCACCACGGTTGCTGCCCATCTGCAGGCCAATCAAACTCTGTCCTTGGCGAAGCTGCTCTTCAGTAAACTCTCGTCGATATCCCTGAGCTTTCCTACACAGATAGAAGACGGTAACATCATGAAGTATGGGACTCTTAATGCATAAAACACTGCAATACGTAGTTGCAGAGATATAAAGCTCCTCTTTTAATGTGAGCTTTTTCAGTACCTGTGGAACCAGTCTCGATCACCTTTGTAGAGACCATCGTCCTTTGTGACAGCCACACTCCCGAGAGCCATCAGGGTCCTTTGCACTGCTGCCATGTCTTTTCCTGCGGTCAGAACATTTTATAGTAAAATGTAGCTTTTGAAATGATTATAATATAGCAATAGCAATAAATAATAATATGTAGAACACACATGGCTCCCGTAAGTCTAGATGCAAAGTAATCAGAGACTGAATTGTAAGAAACAAGAAGCTGGTTTGTGAGATCTCTTTACCTTCCCAGAGGTCCACAGTTTGAAAGATGTCCGTGGTTGTTACTCCATACGCTTCTGCTGCTTGCAGGAATTGAGAGATCTTCTCCATTTGTTTAAAGGCCATCTGGGTTTCTGGAATCTTTTTGATGGGTTCCTTCCCTCTTGGATAAAGGCTATTGATGAGCCTACACAGAATCTGAGACAAAAGCAGTTGGAAAACTGCCTTGAGTATATTCAACTGACCACACCCCACTTGAATGGTATATTCAATATTGTCTGAGTAGCCTGTCTTACATTCATAATGACTGTCTTTGTATCATCTTTGCATGTTCATTTCTACCTCTCCTATTGCATTAATCTGTGAAAGCAGAGAGGTTCCTTTATGTTGCAATGCAGCCTTATCTGTCGGGTCAAATGCTTGTGCAGAAATTGATGCATCTGTCCTTTTTACGATGGATTTTTCAGAGTGATTTTTGTTGCATTAGTCAGCTGTTGTGTCTTACACAGAGACAATTCAGCACAGTGCAAGGTGTCTTATATTTGGTTACAATTTAAGTATATTTTTCCATCAGAGCCCCCAAGAATTACTGTGTGTGTAAAATCTATGTTTGCAAAGCAATGTTCATGACAATGTTCATTGGCAATTGAAAATTCATTATTTGCTCAAGATGTTGTTTTTCTTTCTGTATAAGAGAACGTAATGTACTTTTTTACATTATCCAGGTCCCTATTTAAGGTGATGAATTTTGTATATTCGTTACCCAATATAACATGTTTCTCAATATAATTTCAGAAGGTTTAAAAATAGCTAGGCACTTGAATTTCCTAACTTTGTGGGTTCTGTGTAAATGACAGAGCAAATATGTAGCATCCTAAATAATTCAAGGTGTTTCTATTTTAAACAGCAAGTCACTGCAGCCACTCACTGTTCCATCCATCAGCCATTTCTGGAAGTTCTGCCTGCCCTGCTGTGGTTTCTCCAGGTTTCCCCCACACTGTGCAACTATCCAGTCCACAAGTCGTTGCTCCAGGTCAGGGTCATACTTCTGCTCGATTTTCTCCTGCACCTCCCGGCTCAGTCCGTAACTGGGCCCTCTGTTCGCCATGGCAGTGGACTATACGTGGTGAATAGCAACCCTGAACGGATAAATGCCACAAATAAGGTTGTATGGGATTAACATAACAGACTGCCTCCTTAACATATTACTATAAAGTTATAAGCATCAGGTTATTGTTAAACCTCTGATTTAGTTGCATTTTTGTCCCTATGGTTACAATAAAGATATTCTGCATAAACCAAACATACAGTGTAAAGCCCCAAAAGCAGGTTTTCTTCTCTTGAAGGTGCACACAGGAGCATCATCAGAGAAGGGTGTGGTCTTTTGGCGGCCGTCCCAAGCAGGGACAAGCCCTCTTATTGCTATGGCAACAATCAAACCTGTTTCCGGCTGAGGACAGTGATGCGCTGATATGATGGTTCATATGACCTCCAGTGGGCAGTGACGTAAATTAAATAATCAAATATATACAGGCAGAAAGTTCACACCTTTAATAAAAACACAATCATAAAATGGACAACAGTTCTTATGTGGCTTTGCTCACCATGCAAAATGGTTTAAAATTACGTCAGTCCTCTGTGACGCATACGCAATCCCTGCGTTAAATCTTCACTTAATTGTCTTTAGGCTACCCCATCTCTCTGAGGCGCAGTTTTTCCAAGTTGAATTCAGTCCATTTGAATAAAGTCCGCCATCTAAATTCATAACACCACATTTCTCTGCTTGCCGCAGCTTGTTGGGACATTTTCCAAACCATAACGCAGCTGACAAAAGCACGTACAGTAGCTGCGACACTGCATCATTTACATAAACAACGGACACATGATGCGCGTTTTTTTCTTTTTTTTTTCTCTTTTTTTTTTAAGAAAAAGAAAACAAACACCACTTACTGTAGAGGAGAGAGCGTTCAGAGTCGTCTCGTGCACACTGTGTTAATTCCGCTGAGTTGGGCAGGGCTGAGGATGATGCTGAACTGCTGAAGCATCCATAAAACGCTGCGCGAGCGTGTCTGGCCAGACTGGACCTTACTTTGTCCGGGTGGGGCGAGTCACTGATTTTATATACCAGCTACTCCAGGAGGGGTCCCTATAGACGCTCAACACGGGATGCGACGTGACTCCTCTCCCGGAAGGTGGTCACTGTAGTGCAAGCTCAGCTCTGTGCGGTGTGGAGTGACCCTCAGCAGGCAGAGGCACATGACAAATCAATTCAATTGTTGTCTCTGTCCTCAGGCCAATATTGGATATCACTGTATGCAGCGCAACCCCCCACTCTTATCTTATCCTTAGTCTGCTTAATTCAGTGGTAGTGACTTTTTGTTGAGAAATTAGTTTGAAACAGTCGGTCTCTCCACTGATAATGAGAGTTTGTTTGGTTTCTTGACAGCATAGACAATGCGGTTTATTGTTTCAATATTAAGAGCGATTTCTCATCAATTAGTGTGTGATGGATGTGAGCTGTGGCTCAGCATAGACAATAGTCTGACTCATTTAATGCAACGGGACCCCAGGCAACTTGTTTTTGAACAAACTCATGAGCAACATACTGTCATGTGAAAAAGAAAGCATACCCTCCTTAATAAAATCAGATTAATAAAACTTCAGATTAACAAGATGTGGCATTACAGTTTTCTGTTATTCAACAAAAAAGAAGCTAAGAAAAAAAGGAGGAGAAAATTTTGCGTGGAAAAACTAAGTACACCCTAAAACTTGTAGAACCACCTTTAGCAGCAATAATTTGTAGTGGGTTTCTGTATCATTTTATCAGTCTCTCACATCATAGTGGAGTTTTGGTCCACCCTTCTTTACAATTTTGCTTCAGTTTATTGAAATTTGTAAGCATTTATCCTCAGCTCTCTAAGTACCACCACAACATTTGAGTCAGGGTGAAGTCTGGAGTTTGACTATAGGCCGGGGATCCTCAATCCTGGTCTTCGAGGGCCGGTGTCCTGCAGGTTTTTGTTGTATCCCTGCTGCAACACACCTGACTCACACTCAGACAAGCTCTGCTCTGCTCAAGTCTGCTAACCCACAGTCTGCTAACCCACTGATTTGAATCAGGTGTGTTTCAGCAGGGACACTTCAAAAACCTGCATGCACACCGGCCCTTGAGGAACAGGATTGAGGATCCCTGCTATAGGCCATGGCAACACCTTGATTTTTTTTCAGTTGTAGACTCACTGGTGTGCTTGAGATCATTGTTCTGATTATTGACCCAACCAATTTATAGAATACGGTATACAGCAGAGTTCATGGTTAACTCAATGACCCCAATATCTTGTGGCTGTAAAGCAAACCTAAATCATCACTCCTCCACCGCTGTGTAAATGTAAATGGTCAGAGTGATTTGTGCCGATGTGCTGTGGTCTTTCACCAAATGCGGTGCTGTGTATTACGTGTCAAACAGTTCTTCTTTGGTCTATAAAGGGCATGACTCCAGAAGTTTTGTACTTTGCTTGGATGTAGCTTTAATAAAACGAAGCTGTGCTGCCATGTTCTTATAACACAGAACATTTTTTCTTCTGGCAACACTTCTAAAAAAAAACAAAAACAACAAAACATGCTCGTTCAGGGTCTAATTGTACTGTCATGACCTTCCACATTGTAGCCTGCAGTGTCTTTGATGTATCACTTTTGTTTTTTGTCCTTTTTCTGAGCACTGCATGGTCTGAGCTTGAACTTGCAGGGACATCCACTTCTGGAAAGATTGATAACCGTTTTGAATGTATCACTGCATCAAAAATTAGTTTTTGACACCATAAAATGTCATGTGCTGTTGTTCATCCGAGGTTGAATTGACCCCATTTTAAGACCTGCTAAGGACCATGTGACTTTTTAATGTCCTGATATGTACAACCTTAGTCTTAAAACGAGATTAGGGTACTTTTTTTTCTTTTTTTTTCACGTGACTGTAGCAGAGCATGAACCCCTGCCAAGCCGTTTCGCACCATTTCTTCCGGTTGCATGACAACCGTTATAGTGTTAGAAGCTGTAAACTGACATTTTAGTTAAGACATAAAAAATGATTGACTACAGAGCTGAACCATAAGTTAAAGGTCATTGAAGCTGTTAAGAGGACCTGAGAGAGATAAGTGGTTGATTTGCTCCACTGTGCATAGAGCAACTTGTGGACAATTACATGTTAATAATCAACAGTCCACTGGCTCCATTCTGTGTGCCACCCAATGACTAAAGGCCAACTGGTATAGAGTATCATGTAACACAATGTTCAGCCAACAAAAATAAACCAAAGATGGTTGAACCGAACAACAGCAAATGATCACTGTACACTGTGTGGAGCCACGATTCAGTGTTGAAAAACTAAAATTATGTTATTGTTCAGTGTTTTATTGATGAACCCTGGATTATTCAATCTTCTTGTTTTTTCTTAGCAAAGATGGGAATTCAGGTTGGGATTAGATTTTTTAAACTTAGTTTAGTAAGGCACCCCCACACAATTAGCCCACTTTAGCAAAGGAACACTGATTTGTTTTGCCCACTCTATGGTCACCATGCTGCTCCATTAGCTTCAGCTCAGACATTAATCTCCTCTACCAACTCCTACATTAGGTAATTGCTTTCTTCAATCATCCATTTATCCAATTGAAATGGATTGTTCAGTCATTCTGGAATAAGAGATGCACTCCAACGTATTTCCATTTATAAACAAAATATCTGTTTTGTGCTTGTTCAGACTGTTCCAGACTACCATTCAGGCAGAGCCACTAGCAAATACAAATGTGTGTCAGGTCAATGCTGTCCTTAATGAAATACAATCACATTATTGATCTAGAAAAAAAAAAGCTCAGATTTGAAAAGCTCTCAGCACAGACTAGCCAAGTGGGCAATATTTTAACTTTGATTACTTGTGGAAAGTGGGTGATGCATTGTCACATTTCATACCCTCTTTCCAACGAGCTAAAATGTGTGTGTGTGTGTGTGTGTATATATATATATATATATATATAAAATCATAGCGTGTAGTTTTATTCATTTATTACAAAACTACGCTGTTATCCACTTGCACAAGTAATTTCAGTAATCTCCCTGGGTGACTGAAGACATCATCCACTGCACGTATTAACAGCAACAAACTGCCGTGATGCTCCCTTATTAAGTCAATAAGGGAGGCTATAAAGATTAAGAAGGATGACATCAAGATCTCTAATCTGATTCCTGGTGAAATATGGGCTAAATGTTTAATTGAAGTCTTAAAATTCCTCAAAGAACGCTCATATTTGAAGTCATTCATTTTCACCTGTTATTTTACCTTTTAACATCCAACTGGGAGGTTTCTGTTATATAGTTTTATATTTCCTGGAGCTGAAAGATGCCATCAGGCCTATTGATACTGTCAGACCTTTAGTTTTATGTAGTTTCCACTCTATGTATTTCCAGTGTGTGTGTGTGCACTTTCACAGACTTGCAGACCTGCACTCTAATGTGCAGAGGTTTTATTGGCCAAAACAGGTGAAAAGTGATTAAAAAGGCACAGGATAACTGTGTATCTACTTACAGATAGAGGGAAAACCGCCAAACAGTAAGAACAATGGTAGGGACAGCAGCAATGGCAGACCTAATAATGGTTGACCAACATAGCACTCGATACAACAACCTGAAGCACATACAAATGCAACCTGAAAATAGTAGGGAGCAGCTACAAGCTAGACCCCTTTCAATATTGTTTGTACTGTAACGGCATGTTGTCATGACAGAGATGATAGATGAAATACAAGGAAAAACAGATGGATAAAAGGTCACATTTGGCAGAGTAACATGCCGTTGTTTGGTAATTTCCTTGAGGGTTGACTTCCCAGATTATAGTCATTCTTCTTTTCTCTCAGGGACGTCTCTATCCCTTAACTCAGACCATAGTGGTCAGCTTGTCTATGAGATCGTCAATAGTGTAGACCATAAGCTTGATGTCGTCCTTGTCAGACATGCGGTGCTGGCCGTGTCGCCTAAGGATGACATCTACATCAGGGCTGAGGATGCGTTCTGCCACCTGCATGGAGATGTGCCAGGGAACGTCCTCGTCTTTGAGCCCATGGATGAGCCGTACAGGACAGGTGACGGGGATGGGACTCTGAAGTACACAGTGATTTTCTGCCTCGCGCAGAAAGTCCATGCTAAACTTGTAAATACCGTCATCTGCATGTTTGCTGGGCACTGTCCACTCCCCTTTGGCTTCAAACTCCTTGCGAGTCTGCACATATAAACATGAAGACAACTCATTCAGAAAACAAAAAATCTGCTAAATTGAAACAAAGCTCATAATTATCACTAAACTATACGCTCCTACCTCTAGAGGAAGAGAGTTGAACGATGTGACAAGGTGATCAGCAGCAGTAGAGATGCCCACCAACGCAGCAGTCTTCTCTGGTCTTGCAATGGCTGCCAGGAGCATAAGCCAACCGCCTATACTGGAACCCACTAATATCTGAAAGGAAGCAGAAATACCACAAAACAACAGTAAAATAAATCACCCAATGATGGAAGAAAAATAAATCAAAACCACCTGAAAAAATATGATGCAGTAATTGCTGTAATGGAAATTATAAACACATATTGGGACATGGCACCATCTACTGGACACAAATGTGACGTGACAGAACATTGAACAGAAATTTGAAAATAACTTTTTCTACCTTAAATCTACTATTTATTCAGTATGCCATTTGACCATTCTTCATTTGATCTATAATGAAACAATTTAAGTGGGTTCATTATCATTATTGTGCAAAGTTTGGTTTCTTTTTGCTCATACAAGTGCTTGATCTCCATTTATGTAAAGTGAAAATTGATCCACACAGATTTTATAGCAAAATATTTCTCAAGGTTCTACTCAATATGTTTTTTTGCATTGAACGATGTAAATGTTTAACTTGGTACATGAAGGCTTTTTTTTTCTTTAACAACATTGTAATGATGCTCACAGCATTTCATCAAAAAATACAATAATGGCATCTTCATTGTAGAGAGACTGGGGAACAATTCCTGGGTTGAACTGTGGGGTCCCGAAGATACACTTGTAAACAGATTCTTAATTTAAGGAAGATTAGTAGCTAAAATTTAAAAGTGTTTGACGCGGAAAAACTTTTTCAACATCATCATTCACAGTGGAGTATTCTTATATGTGCTTATGTATATGTGGGGGGATCCTATTTGGGTAATGTCTTATTTCATAACAAGTATCAAATGAAACACTAAGATGGTGCATGTTCCTTAAAATGTAAATTCTGAGATCAAGTGTATGTTTGCAGAAGAGAGAAACCAATAACCAATTGTGGAAGCACAGCGTTTTTTTTAAATCTGACATTTGAAACCTTTCTAAAAGGAAAACAAGCTCAACTCCCATCCCTACTGAGCAACGTTTCATAACTTTGTTGACAACCATACGTAATTTGCAGAGTGGGTGTAAGCCCAAGAAATATCTACCTGTGGCCCGTCAGCTAATTCATCCAACACATAAAGGACGTCTTTTTTCCAGGTACCAATAGTTCCTTCTGCAAACACCCCTTCTGAGGCCCCATGGCCCGTGTAATCAAACCTGGGAAAACATAAATAGAACAGTGAATACTCATAAATATCAGAAGGTAAAACAATGGCAGGCCATAAAAATTTTTTTTGGACAATATACAATGTTAATTTGAAAAAAAAACTTCAGGGAAAGTGACTGTAAGGATTTGAAACAGTTTTACTGATAAATTCACATAAAGCAACACGCCCCATGTTATTTTATTTATTCTTAAATATTTTTAAATAACATCCATTAAAAAACATTTGAACAGGTGCATGTTTACATCACCTCTTCATTTTTTGAAACACTCTCTGGGAGCCGATTAGACCAACTGCAGTAGTTTGGACAGCAAAGTGTTTTTCCATTGGTGCTTGATATAAGATTTCAGCTGCTCATCAGCTCAGAGACTCCTTCGTCATATTCTTAGTTCATTATGGGCCGAAGGTTTTCAGTGGCTGACTGACAGGTTTGGACTACAGGCAGATCAGTTTAGCACCCAAGTTCTTTTATTACAGCTGTAATGTGCACAGAATGTGGTTTGGCATTGTTTTGCTGAAATTAGCAACAGATTCGACAGATGTTTACATATCAACACCTCGCTCCAAAGTCCTTATTACTTCTGTCCATGTTAAATTAACTTGGGGTAAGAGGTGGTGCCAGTTTCTGAACCTTCTTTATACATTTTTGTCTTAGCATAGCTGAGTTTTACCCTTCAGTTTTCTGCTGCAGATAACTGGAATCATATTTTGAAACACATCAAACTCAGCCCATTTTGAAAAAATTAATTCTCATTTTCAATTACAGAAGTTGTCTCAGCCCTTTCTGCAATGAGCTGAATTCTGTTTTAATTTACATGTTACACGTGATACAAACTTATTGGAAACCATGCTTTATGTACTGTTCACAGTTATACCCTACCCTAAACATTGGATTAGGCTCCAAGTGTTCAGTATAATGGAGACACATTCATCCACCACAAGAATGTGCATAGAATAATGCAAGGTTTTAAATCATAGAAGGTAAAATACGCAGTAATGAAACAAAATAAGACAACAATTTTGAATAATATGATGTAAACCATGGCTTCTCATACATAACCACTGTAGTACTTATTAAATTAATTTTTTTGGCTTTTCAATTTAAAAACAAGTGAAAAATAAACTGATAAAAGCTTTTTCAAGGTCCAAAGAAGGTCAGCTGAAATAAAGGATCCATGTTTAAAAAATGACAATCCAGTTATATTTAAACATTAAAACATATGAAACTACACATTTAGAGGGGGAAATGAACAAACCTATCCACTATAACTACAGTTATACAGTTTGATTTTTCTTCTTTTTTGATTGTGGACCTATCTTGGGGAATAATGCTATTAAAAGAAAAAGCAAGGCTACATATTTAATACGAACACTATCAAATCAAATTTTAGACAAAGATTTGAGGTTTCTGCTTGCACACATTTTTATCAGTTTATTTTAGGGTGTATTTTTAAAAACCTGCTGCAAAGATAAGAGTTTTTCTGTTTGCCCACTGTATCTGTACCATAACCATACTGGAACACAGAATAAATGGAGTCTGCACAGTGAACACTATTTAAAAAGGGAACAGGCAGCACACACACAACAGATGTCCTCCTCACATCAAGTGGTGCTAGTGACATATATGCCCACTTCGACCTTATGACTAATGCAAACAGCAGGACTGTTGAGATGCCAATCAAGAATCTAGTCTTAAAAGGATCAATAAAGTCACTGAATCTACTGAACATGTTGCGTTCCGGCTGGCCATTAATCAGCAGGGGAATGGTGTTTTTTTTTCTTTTTCCCTTGAGTCTCAATTATCGGGTCAGAAATAAACTTACATTGCTCTATCAGATTGTCCTTGTTATAAGCACACAACTCTGTCTGTCATTAAACATTTTTCCCCATCATAGAGACGTACTTTTCATTTGGAGCCAGATTATGTGCTGGTAATAGGAAAAAGATCAGGCCCATATACTTCTATTAAAACAATAACAAAAGAAAAATCAAAACGACTTAAGACAGTTTTCTTAATAGCTATTTGAATGGACTGTTTTTCGTGGCTTTTGTATCTATAACTGGCTCTATTTTGTTCTAAAAGTTGTATGAATAGAGCTAAAATAGACATATTTTTGGCAAAGGATGGACTGTGTTGCAGTGAAGGAGTTTCTCAGTTATCTAGGAACGACATCATTTATCTCCATCAATTGAACCTGGTCTATTCAGTATTCAATGCTCCCCTATTCTATGATGTGTTTGGATGACTTACCTGAGACATGAGTGCCCTAATGACCTACAGAATTCTTCTAGTGCCTCAGCTTTCTGCCCACTCATGTTGGAGCCATACCCTGGCAGGAAGACCACACCTGGGCTTTTCCCCTTCACTCTTCTATAAGCCAGCTTTGGAAGGTCTGGTCGTGAAGCATATTGAACTGTAGATTTTTGTCTCCTGTCTCCTGTTCAAAACAATATTGTTAATACTTTTATTCACTGGTGAGGAAAAATGAGTTTTTTTAAAACGGACTCAATGTAAAGCATAATAATTATATAACTGATTTGCTGAATACTATAAATGAACAATTGTATTGGATAAATCTTATATTGGCGCACAATGGACAACCGAACATGGATACCCTAGCCCCAGCGTGGACATGTTCATCATTTCTTTCAAGCATGTCAAAAATTCGGTAAATTAACACACCAAAGTGAAGCTAATTAACATCAAAGCGTTTCTTAATGTCACAGGAACAAAAGCAGATGGTGCAAAATCTGTCAGCAGCACAAAACATTGCTCTGTTAACATGCCCTAAATTTTTAGGACGGCGCAGTCGCCACACCCCCCACACCCCTCCCCCCCTCTGTCAGTTTCAATATATTTGAATTACAGTCGAGCTTTGCCAAATTTATTAAACGGAAGCAAAAACTTCAACAAACCTCCCAGTGGCTTTGAAGACAAAGCTGCGAGCCCTCCATTACTTAATATGTGTGAAAGTCCTCTGCGGCAGGACCTCAGCGAGACGGCTGCCATACTGTTCCGTGACTACAGAGGAAATATCGCGAGAGGGGCGGCAGTAGCTCTCGTTTACTCCCACTTGGGGAACACAACAGTTGTGATTTACACAACATAGCATTTTGGACATTTCATAGGAGCACAGCTTTTCACACTATGATTGTCATGCAGTGTAAAAAAAAAATTCTAGAAAAGCAATCATCCACTGTTTTAACTGTTGCTCAACTAACATAAATGTACATTTACATTAAACAATGGCTTATTGTGTTATATTAAGGTATGTTCAAATATATCACTGACAACAGACACTTTATACAGCTAGTGGTGAAGAAATATACAGTAATTGATGCATAAATTTGTATTAAATGTTTTCATGTTGTATTGTTGAAATGGAGCTGTTAATACTTAATACTACTCGATAGTTTAATCTTTATCATATTTTACAAATGGTCTGAAATAATCTGCATGGCACATACATCAGTAATCATGCAAAATTGTATATTGGGGAAAATCTAATAACAGTAACACTTATGGTAACACACTAATTTTGCCATTGCAATGAAAAAGAAACCAAATGTTGCAGTATCCACCCCCATGCTCAGATCCAAAACACATTATCTATATAAAATGCAGCTGAATATTCCATGAGTTGTCTTACCATTTTATGATATAGTAGCATACATAATCTTCTCTGAACTACTAAATCAAATTACTCTCACAAAATCAGGTATAAATATAAAATATTCATTTTCTCTAGCTAAAATAAAAAAGGTGACCCATAAAAAGAAATGGAAATAGGTTTCTAAGACACACAGAACATCCACAGAACATTTAAAAATGACAACAAAAAACAGAGAGAGAGCAAAGCAAAAGCAAAATGACAAAAATGAGACATAAAACGTCATTTGGAAAAAAAACAAAAAAACACAAGTCACTGCACTGAGACAGTAATTGGCTGAAAGATACATGCAGTAAAATAAAAAGACTACAAATACAACTCTATCAGCAGGGTGAGGGGGTGTACTTCTCTGTAACAGGGCTATTGGGCCGCTACATGTCTATTCCCAGGGGTCTGATGTCCTACAATCCGTCCAGGACTTCATTTTGTATGTTATTTTAGGCTACAGTTTCTACATGGTGATTCAGGCGTCTGTTCATCGGGTTGGTTGGCAGCCAGTGGCTAAGCTAAGAAGCTCCCCGGTGAGCTGTTATTTCGCTGTCAGATAGCGTGGAATCGGGCTAATTTGGAGGCTAAAATATCACTGTATACAGAATATAATAAAGTAGCCGAGAACTTGTGCGTTTGTGACCGTCATGTGAAGTGTCAGTTTGTAACATGACTCAGAGCGTCATAGGCGGAAGGTCACTAAGCAGCAGAACGGAACGGAAGCGGGAGTAAAAAGCCTATCCGCCATTGTGGGATATGGTAAGGGATATTCCAGTAAGGCACTAGACAGTTTCACACTGACTGTTATACACCATTTGTGGCAGGAACGGACGCATTAATTGACGCCTTCTCCACAGACACAAAGTCTTCGTCTGTAGCAGCCAAAAGAAGCAGGTCGTCGTCGGTTTCTGAGAACGGCAGGAAAACGCCGCCTTGTAACGTTTACAGAGTGATTGGACAAGCAGAGACGAGCCAGGAAAGCGCAGAAGTGCAGAGACCGAGACAGTCAGGGGGGGAAGCCGTGGACAGTCTCACAAACAGCAATCAGTTTCGGTTCCTGGAGGATGTCTGCGACCACAGTCGATCAGGTTCGTGTACTGAGAGGTGAACGGTTCTATATGTTAGCTTTACGGCGAGATGAAACTTTGCAGACAACAGTTTGATCTGGTTTGGCGTGTCAGATCAAACAGCCTACAAAGTCTTTGAAATATGATAGCTATTAGCTGAAACGTAGGCCGACTACACTGCCAACCAACTCCGGCTGTAGCCGGCTGCCAATGCGGCACCGTTTACTGGATGTCAGAGCGTTTGACATCCGGTTAATAAGACGAAGCAACCTGTAAATGTTAACATCCGGGCTGAGGGTTTTTTTTATCCGTGCATGATACAGCCTGCTCTGTTAGTCTGTTTCTTGTTTCCTGTTGCGATCAGATAACAGTCTCATCTCTCTTTCCCTGTCTGTTGTTTCAGAGACCTAAAGGACAAGGAAATAAAGGTAAGGCTTTGACTGGGATTTGTAAATGGTACATAAGTCACCGTGAGAGTGGCACTGTGTGCTGTTTTGATTTAAGCTAATATGTTGTCAAGTTACCTTCAAATACAGATGGTGTTTTAAAACTGTAGCCTAAACTGCAGCTTGGGCACTGTTGACAAAACACCACATACCTACTGTATGACCAAATTGTAAACATTTGACATCTTGACTGCTAAATATTTGGCAATCGCACCATGTACATATCATTACTTATTTATTTAATCTGTTTTTTCCCCATATTTAGTGCAAAACGGATCAATGCATCAAAAAGATGGTGTGAATGATGATGATTTTGAGCCTTACCTAAGCGGCCAGACAAATCAGGTAATGCACTGTAAAAATACATAATAGTCAGTCAGAATAGATCTATTCTGACTGACTGTGTTGTTTAGTTTTTGTGGCAAGTCTTCAACCTATGACTAAGATTATTACAATCGTAATATTTGAGTTGGCAATAAAGTGTTATGCAAATAACCATGATTTACAGTTTTAATTATCTTTATATGTTCATTTTATGGCACTATTAGTTCTAGATCAGTGGTTTCAGGACTTTTTACACTGATGTTTTGCTACAGATTCTTTCAAGTTATAATGTTCTACTTTTGCATTGAGCTGAAAGAGCCCATGTTTTGCTCATTTATAGGTTCATTATATTATTTTGGTGGTGTGCGGTTAATCATCAGAACAGCTTGCGTGAGAGGCAATTGTGATTCATTTTTTGAGGCATGATAAACAGTCCTAGGCAGACAAAATACAAATGTGTTTTGTGGTGTGAAAAAAAGACATTTAATATAGTTTAAATACTTTGTTTTTCTGAGAGGTAAATAATAGACAAGAATACCTACAGCAAAGCTGTGATGTTCAACATAACCTGTAAATCTATGACATTAATATTTGTTCTTTTTTTATGTGGTTGGTCAGATATTAGAAACTAAATGTTTCTTAAAAAACTAACAAACACAAGAGCAGATGCAGGGTAGAAAATGAGATGGTAATAGTGATCAAAATATTACATTTCTGTTTCATATATCTGTTGCTGTAAAGGTGTGTGAAAACTGTTTACAGTTGTGCAAAGTGATCTCAGTCAACTTAAAGAATTCCTGATAGGTAGTTATGTATTAATTGTGACAGTTCTATTTATATATGAATATGTATGTTAAGTGACAGATCATTTTAGTCTCTCCAGTTTGATTGTTACCTTTTTAAAAATGGTCATATAATGTTTGTTTCTACTCTGTAAAATACATTACATGTCTTTCTTTGCCATACAGAGTAACAGCTATCCACCAATGTCTGACCCCTACATGCCCAGCTACTATGCTCCATCCATTGGTTTCCCTTATTCTCTGGGAGAAGCTGCCTGGTCCACAGCTGGAGACCCACCCATGCCCTACCTAACTACCTATGGACAGATGAGCAATGGCGAGCCGCACTTTATCCCTGACGGTGTTTTCAGCCAGCCAGGTGCCCTGGGAAACACCCCTCCCTTCCTTGGCCAGCATGGCTTTAACTTCTTTCCTGGTAATGCAGACTTTTCTACTTGGGGCACCAGTGTCTCTCAGGGTCAGTCAACGCAGAGCTCAGTCTACAGTAACAGCTATGGCTATGCCCCCAGCTCCCTGGGTCGTGCCATTGCAGATGGACAGGCGGGCTTTGGAAGTGACACCCAGCTCAGTAAGGTCCCGGTGCTGAGTAGCATTGAACAGGGTATGACGGGGCTAAAACTGGGTACGGACATGGTGGCAGCTGTCACCAAAACCGTGGGTTCTCCCTTAGGAGGTACAGCAGGTATGAGTAGTATGGCAGCCAATAGTCTTCCTCCGTCTGTCAGCTCGTCTGCACCTAAACCTGCGTCCTGGGCAGCCATTGCCAAGAAGCCGGCCAAGCCTCAGCCGAAGGTCAAACCCAAAGCCAACATGGGGATGGGAGGTGGTATCGCCATCCCCCCACCCCCCATAAAGCACAATATGAACATTGGTACTTGGGACGATAAGGGCTCTCTAAACAAGCCCCCATTAGCTCAAACTATGATGCCCCCTCAACCTCTGGTGCAGCAGCCTCTCTTAGCTCAGCCCCAGCCCTTATTGCAGAACCCCTTATCCCATCAGCCTCCACACCAACAACAGCATCAACACCAGCCCTTCCAACTCCAGTCTCTCCATTCCCCCCAACACCACCAGCCTATGCCACCTGGCCATCCACATCTGCACCTTTCTTCCCAACCTGGTCCCCCGCAACCCCTTCATCACCAACAACCCCCGCAGCCTGGCCCACCCCCCAACCGTTGGATTGCTCCCAGGAACCGGGGTGATGGCTTTGGTCTGGGTGGCGGCGTCCCACTGAGTGCCTCCCCTTGCTCTGGAGAAGTGCACCCTGTGCTGGAGAAACTCCGTGCCCTCAACAACTACAACCCCAAAGACTTTGACTGGAACTTGAAAAACGGACGTGTTTTCATTATCAAGAGCTACTCAGAAGATGACATCCACCGCTCAATCAAGTACTCTATCTGGTGCAGTACAGAACATGGCAACAAGCGTCTGGATAGTGCTTATCGCTCAATGGGCAACAAGGGGCCCTTGTACCTTTTGTTCAGTGTCAACGGCAGTGGGCACTTCTGTGGCGTGGCCGAGATGCGCTCACCGGTGGACTACAATGCCTATGCGGGCGTCTGGTCTCAGGACAAATGGAAGGGCAAGTTTGAGGTGAAGTGGATTTTCATCAAAGACGTGCCCAACAACCAGCTGCGTCACATCCGGCTGGAGAACAATGACAACAAGCCAGTGACCAACTCCAGGGACACTCAGGAAGTGCCTCTGGAGAAGGCTAAACAAGTGCTTAAAGTTATCGCCACTTACAAGCATACCACCTCAATCTTTGATGACTTTGCACATTATGAGAAACGTCAGGAAGAGGAGGAGGCTCTGAGGAAGGTGAGATAGATACACAAACAAAGAGGTCTGTTATAAGTAAGTACTTTGTATTACACAGTTTAGTTGCCCTTTAACTCAAAGGGAAGCTAACTTTTTTTGAGTCATTGCTGCAGGCTGTTGTCAGACTGTACTCAGCTGATCTTGTTCCACCTGCTCTGAGGTTGTAACATCTTGTGGCTGCATCAACAGCAGCTGTGGTAAATGGAAGTTCCCTGAGGCCTGTCAGCAGATTGACATGCCACCGTTAGTCATAAGCAGTTTCAGGAAACCCTCAGTCCTCATCAGCTATCTTATAGTGTTAAAACTGCAAAGAGTTGCCCAAGTTGAGTTGGATGGGTCTGGGGTTTCCTGAAATAGGCCACATTCCTGGCATTCCCTCTTTCAGACAAAAGCAGATGTAGGCTCTGATCTGCCTTTGAACACCGAGCCTCCCTGCTCTCCACAGGCTGCTCATGCTTTATTAGCCTTTAACAACATAAGCCCTCAGCATAACTGGCTGTGGTGTGCCTTGGCACAGTTGGCAGAGGTAGATATTTGAAAAATGTTTCCCAGCAAAATACCTAAGAAAAATGCATGTTAACATTTGCCTTTGCACATAGTACTGAGAAGCGCACAGACAGTATAGGGGAGGGGGGGGGGGGAGGGAGAGAGGAGGGGGGGGGGGGGGGGGGGGGGGGGGGGGGGGGGGGGGGGGGGGGGGGGGGGGGGG
>JBBBVU010000019.1:12678277-12711402 GCA_037177055.1 Atherinosoma microstoma
ATCCATCCATCCATCCATCCATCCATCCATCCATCCATCCATCCATCCATCCATCCATCCATCCATCCATCCATCAAAACTTACCTTGCCTTACACAAACATGATGGTAGAGTCAGGCTGGGCTTTAAGAAATTAAGTGATGCTTTCATTATGAACGGTTGCTGCACAGCCAGTGGGGGACATCTTGATGCAAGATTCCTAATCCATCCTTGGTGCAAGGATGGATTAGGGAGGGTTTGAGAAACATCCAGGTGGACGTGATGTTAATCTGCAACAAACTAGACAGCAATTTTATTTTATCCTGTATAAGACAGAGTGGTAGATGTTTTGTGGTAGACTTATTTTGTTAATTCTTGCATTCTTTATCTGGCATTTTCTTTATTTAAATCATATTTAAACAAAATGTAATTTATCGTAATAATGATTAATTGCATAATGGCTCATACTGTGTACCAACCTGAAATTGTACTTGTACTCACTAAACACAGTTATCTACTTTGATTTAACCATGCGTCTGTATCCATTAACTTGAAAAATCAATGTTTGTTGTCATCTTACACAAGTTTTGTTTCATGTTCAACTTCAAAAACTCAACAGATATGTCTACAATGACTAACTGTCATTGGCTGGAAATGATAGGAAACTACTTAAACTAATGAAGTTTCCAGCAAAATACCAGAATCTATTCTCCCTTGTAAAAAAAAAATACAAATAAATAAGATGAAATAATACACATTTAGTAAGAAATATAATAAAGGCTCACCTTAAATGTAGTAAATGCTGTTTACTGCAACTTCACATTCATATTTAAGTCATAAAGGGCTGTGACCTATATGACTTATTTGAAAATACAGCAACATCTACACTCACTTGAAAGAATTTTTAATATCTTTTTTTAAAGTAATTCTCGTAAAATACAAAAATGTGACAGGGAAAACAATCATACAATGCCTTAGTTATGAGGATGGGCTTACCAAAACAGCTTCAGTAGTTGCTGTCATTTGTCAAAAACTCTTCTGGACGATTCACTTCATAGATTTTAATGCATGTGATGTCCAAGATGTTTGTCCCAAATCTCCTGTATTTGTTTAGTTGGATATAATCACTGTGAAGTCATTTAATGCTCATCAAACAATTCAGTTACCAAGTCACCTTCCATGGATTTGGGGGTGTTGTCATCCTTGAGGAAGAGGATAAGTGGCCTCAAACAGAAGAACAGAAACACCAGATTCCCTCAGTGTATGGGGTTCCGTAGTTCAGGTTTTTCCTTTGATTTGTCACCTGTCTGTCCATTTGATAACAGAAATTTTCTTCTTAGTTGTTTTTCAGCCAAGTACCCTTCTCTAGAAGTAGAAAAACGACATAAATACCCAAACTGATATGACTTTTGCATTTCAGTATCAGATTGCTTAAAGCAAGTTGTTTCCATACATATAATGGTGACATAATATAGCCATAAAAGGAAAAGACAACAAAAAACAAAAAACAAAACAGTGTATACGGATATTTTACATACTTAGAAATCATTCCTAAAATGCAATCATGCATATCAAGCGCACAGACAGATATCATTCATTCTAGATTATTCTGTGCATGTTATTTATGATTCCATCAATCATCTCAAATGCTTTGCAAGAATATAAACTAAATATCCAGTAAGTGGTTCCAGAAATCATACAATTATAATGTGCATTCACTTTAATTTTATTCCCTGCATAAATGCTTCCCCCCCCACTTTCTCTCCACTAGAGTGCGCCATCATATCAAGTAACTTCAAATGCCCTCCACTCTGCTAGCAAGACATACTACAAAGCTTTTCCTGTAAGCAGCAAAGCCCCTTTTCTTCTCAAGCCGTCCAACTCCTATGGACACAATTATTACCAGGATGAGAAGCACTTGTGCTTCCGCAGCTTTTTGGAGCAATTAAATGCCAGCTCGCCAAGCTATGCAGTGAGAGGTGGAGAGGATAGGGATAAAGAGGATGCAAGTGGAGAGTAAGCAAAATCCTCCTTTAAGTGTGTCAAGGAGGAAGAAAAGAGCTGTAATTATAACATTGGAGGCTTTGGATTACAACTTCTCTCCTCTGTGTGTTAATTTGTGCATCTGTCAGGTTTTTGCAGGCAGCCTTTGAAAAGGCCACACTCTTTCCTGCCTCCATTCGCCTGTGAACACAACAGACAAACTAAGCGGGGAACTTGCTATTTATTTGCTTCACAGTGCCCTCACAATTACCGGTTGGGTGTGATGCTACTGCGATGTACAAATTCTCAAATGTGCACAATTCTGATTTAATTAGAGACCACTGATTTTACCCTGTGCAATAAATTGATAAAAAGTGCAGCAAAATAACAAGTGTTCTCTTTACAGTTTAATGAGTAGCTGCTGAATGCAATGCAGGTCCAGCCTTTTTTTTTTTTTTTTGCTCTGAATTTGACTGGCTTGTCAAGTTTTTCTTAACATTTGAGAATCAAAGTAGCTGGTTAATGACTTTAATGTCACTGTGCTGTTAATTTGCCTCAACCTACAGTGGTCAAAACTCTTCTAAGGGAGTGCCAAGCAATCTTTTTTTTTCTTCTCTAAACCATCAAAATGTCCTTCTGGAAAGAGACTCTGTTGAGTGAAGATGAGAGAAAAAGCATCCTCTACTTACAAAGCTGAAATGCCTTTGAAGTTCCAGTCACACTCAAGACTTATCAACACATGGCTCAAGGCAAGGTTAGTGCAAGTCTCAGGGTTGGCACTTCATCGATGTTTGGAAGGTTTTCGCACTCTGGGCCATGTCACTCAATAAGTCATCACAGAACATTAGTGCTAGTGATGACTATGTTAACTGACATGCTGTTGATCAGAGGATCTTGAAATTAATCTCTATATATGATTGTTGCTACCAGCACAAGGTGGAGTAATGGAATTGCATCAGCAGTGATGAATGTAACAGATCTGTCAGCTGATATTCAAAGCAAACCCAAAGTTTCAAAGTGTTACTCAGCAAGCTAAATGAAGTAATCAGCAGAGTTTTATTCCCTATGTGAGGAAGAGTGGCTGTGATTGACAGCAATGTTTAGGTATTCTTACTGCCGTTTCCCAAGGTGTCTGTTGCCATGGTTATATCATTATCTGTGAACTGAAAGTAGAGCCTGAACATTTGCCGAAACACACCGATATGATGTAGATCCAAGCTGAACAGACTGCATTGTTCTACACACAATGACACAGAACTGGGAGATTTGCACTTTAATATTTTTTGTAATTCTGTTAATGCAGGTATTGAAAAGGACAAATGATTATTAAGGAAATTACATTCTGATTTGAATAGATGTGGTTGGTTTTATATTAGAAATCACACTCGTGTATTTTTCTTATAATTACATCTGTAGTTACAGCGAAGAATTAAGGTTCAAAGAGTACATTTTGGTGTTGGTGTTATTATCTGATTCCCCTAAGGAAGACACAGGGAGACAGAATCCATAAAAAGAAACAGATTTAAACCTACTTTTTATTCATCCCTACTCTTACAAATCCATTTTGAATAATCTTACTTCTCCTTCATGTTTGGCTTCGACTTAACAGATTGATGTATGCTTGGAGTTTGACATTAGAGAGGTCTTTTCTGGTCTAATGAAACGTTTTTCACAGCAGACATTGCAGCTTGTCACAGACAGAAAAACACAGGAGGAGCTCGAGTCATATTGCGCAGGCTGTCTCACATCTGTGACTTAAAAATTGAAAGAACTGAGCCATGGTAAGGGAGATAGTGTCACTGCTTTTCTGGCTGAACAAGTCAAAATATCTTTTATGGAAAAAAGGTGTAAGCGAAACTTTGACCGATGTGATGTGGAAATACAAATCCTGTATTGCATGACAACAGTCTCTGACAGGGGAGCATTTGGTCTGTGTTGTGTAACTAGAAGTATAACTTTTAAAAGAAAAGATATTTGCACATAGGTAGGGATTATTCTAAGTTGGAGGCAGAGATGTCATTTTCATCATTTCTAACTTTCACAAATCATAAACAGCACCTAAAAGTGGCTTTAATCTTTAATTGTTATTATCATCTTGCAACTAGAAGATTTATTAACGTGTACAAGGGCATCTAAAATTCTTGAACAATCCCCATCTCATTTATTTTACATGCACAACTTTTCAGAGCTGTCAGTGGAGGAAGAGTTGCAAAGTAACTACATAGCAAAACAAATTTCCCAAGGTGCACTCCAGGGTTTTTGGTACTGTGGCTACATAAAGTTGGGAGTAACCAAAGAAAACAAATGAAGTATCAAAAGTGTCAAGGTTAAAGTGACAGAACTGAGAATTCTTGATTTTTTTTTTTATTTTTTTTTTGCCTCAAGTAATGGAGCAACTCCAAAACCTGTCTTTTTAAAATTTTAAGTCTCCAGATCAAAAAGATGCTTCTTCTGGCTCCTGCAGGTACACTGCTTCAAAATCATGTCTAGAAGAAACAGGAGACTGCAGATCTTTATGCTGCTTTTGGATGATCTAATAAAAGAAACAAGTATAATGTGTGAAATTATGTATACTTTCTTCTTTAGATATACACATTTTACAGGTTATTATATGAAGTAAAGGAAACATGGCTAAAACAGACATAACATGCTATGAATGGGATTAAGGATAACATTTATGTGGAGAAATCACAATACCTTCAGCCTAAAGACAACCATTCACCATCCAGGTTCTTTAAATTCAGACAAAACAATAAATAATGCAGTTTCTGTTAGTCAGTAATCATGAGCATCTGTCTCAACTTTGTCTTTGCTGAACAAATGAAAGTTTTATGAAATGCATGCAGGCAGCTTTCAATTTATCAGGGAGTTGTTGATCTGTTTAAATGTTTCCTACGAAAAATCAAAACTATCAAACATTACTGCTGCCCCTTGGGTCACAAATGTTTTATTTATGAGCGTATGTATCTGTATCATGAGTGGAACAATGTAGATAGTAAATAGTGCTTGTATATGCTGCAGCTCTTAAGATAAATATAATTCCTAAAATGCACTAAATGATGTGGTTTAGGGTGGATTCAGCTGGAGAGTGTGTTCATATGGCTGCAAAACTGATAAAGTAAACACAAATGATGTTGAACAGTACTTTGCACAGACTTTAAAGAGCTCTCATCTGATATGATCAGAACTTTTTTACCATCACCATTCATTTCACACTACAGCAGGTCATACACTGTTCCTGCCTGTGCCCTCAGTTTTCAGTTTATCGTCAATGCACTCTTTAATTCATGGGCAAGTGAGAGCAGTGTGTGAAATAAAAAGAGCAAGATGGAAGGAGTGGTAAAGACAAAGCAAGAAAAGAACCCCAGAATAAGCTAGACAGCGTGAAGACTGCTGCTCTGGTTCCTGATGCATTAATATCTTTCTATACCTTCATTATGCTTCAGTTTCTTTTTTTGGATGCCAGAGCCAGGCCTTATGAATGTGAATCTGTCATCCATGGAGCAGATGAGTTAAATGTATGAACAGAAGGAATGGGAGAAAGCACTGCATACCGAGGTTTGGTACCGCATCTATACTTCATGAAAGGACTGTGCTGAAGATACACAGGCTACATGCACACTGCTTATTGAATTCAAAGGTTGGAATATGCCCTGTGCAAAGACGGTGTTCACTCCAAGGTTTTGCATCACAGGGGGTAGCACAGAATGGAAAGGTCTGAAATGTAATGCATTTGAAATGAAATGAAATGAAAAGGTGGCAAGGAATGAAATATGACATGCCAGCTGCTGAGGCCTGGAGTCTGGGGAGTCCCCGGTCGGTATTCTATACTCAGCAGTATATATACATATATATCTGTAGCATAGAAGAGAATCTGAGGGGATGACACTGTGCAAGGTGGTGCAGGTTGAGTGTGTAATGTGATGCAGGCTCCTGTGACTTCTTCTTCTTCTTCCACCTTCCTGTTCAGCCCTGATGGAGATTAAGGGCCATTAAGGCTCTCTGCTTCATGTGCAGTTCCTATTGATCACATTGACTCAACACACTGTAGCCAATGATCCGATTACAAGCAATGTACCCCCATCCTTACCCCCTCCCCCTCCATCTTCTCTCCTCCTTGCCCCTCCCTTTTCTTCTTCCTCTCGCCCACCCTTTGTGCTTCATCGTTCTCTGTAGGATTTGCTCTGCCTCTGCTGATCTCAGCACTGGGGCACCACTTTGGTCCTGAGTTCCTCTAGGCAATTCTCCAATATCTGATGCATGTTTATCTTCTTTTTCTTTTTTTCATCTTTTGTCCTCACACATCTTACCCAGTTCCTTGCTTCTGTGCATTCATCATCTCCATCCTCCGGTACAAATAGCAATGTTATAATGAACCTAACTTCCATACTTACACACATGAGAGAGATGGACTGGCCGTGTGCAAAAGAGCTAAATGAGTTGAGACAGTCTAAGAGCCATCAGCTCAAACCTACCGACCCCCATCCCTGTGAACATCACCCCCTCCCTTTGCTGGCATGGTCAAACAGCCCTGGGGGAGCTCTCTACAAGACCGTTGTGGTTATTAGCACTGACAGGAGCTCATGGAAATATTCTTATATTGTACTGTACAGGAAATGTACCACTATGCTGCTAATTCAGGGAGATTCCCACAAAGCTGGATACCTACTCACTCTTTTAAACTCTCCATCTTAAAGCAATCACATGCTTCTAAGGTGGGTTTATAGGTCATTTTTACACTTAATCGGAGTGTATCCACCACTTTGATCCAGAAATATATGCTGAATGCATGAATTCTCACTGATTAGCATGGACAGCTAGATGAATGTGCCCAAAGGGCAGAGAGGCCCAGGGGTTTCCGGCGTAAAGGGGCTCGTCAGGGGGTCTTGTTGATAATTGTTAATAAAAGACATGTAAAAAAAACTGCAGTGTGAGACCAAATGAGCAAATACTAGATTTAAGTAGCCACAGTCTAACATAAAAATTTGTAAAGATACCAAACAGCCAAAACTGGGCTGAAGAACAATGCAATACAATTACAAAATTAACAACATGAAACACACAAAAAAAACATAAATACCACAGTGTCACACAATGATTAGAAGGACATGTAGGATGTCCAAAATGACACTTGAAAGCACCATGAAGGGATGGAAAATGGCTTGTACAAGAAGCAAACGGATTTTACCGGAAAACCAAATGATCTCAGACCAAAGGGAAAAATGAGCTATGTAAGAAATGAAACATGACAATGTTCTTCAATGTGACAAGATGACCACAAAAAGAAACTGCATCCAAACAGGCAAAATTACCCCAAAATTTCAGATGAAATAAAAAATGAACAAACAAACGAGAAAGAAAACTAAACTGTAATATAACCACACAGAAAATAACCAAAATGCTGTTTGGGTTGGTCAACAAAACCTCCAGCTGGAACAGTCTTGTCTGTTGGATGTACATTCTTTTAGATATGACTCATAATACCTTATAACACACGGCCAGTGCAAGTGGCATGAGGGGAATACACACCGCATATAAGTGTGTCCACATTGGTGCACACATTACTGTTAAGTCTATTGTTTAACTAAGACAGAGACCAACATACGTTCAGTAAGTAACACAACTAAAACACCTGTCCCGTACTGGATGGGTTAAGTAAAAAAAAAAAAAATGGTTTGACCTAAAGTAGATGATTTTTTTATAACACCACTATCAACTTTGTGGATGCTATTTCACAAGTTATTATGGTAACATAAACACAAACTTTTTAGAGAGTGGCAAACATTGATTAAGGTCAGACATAAAGATTTCTTGGTGAGGGTTAGAAACTGCTTATAATTAGGGAAAGAATACTTTTTGTTTTTACATTGCAATTGTCACCATCACAAAGCCAATTTGACCCTTCTCCTGCAGTTTCTTTCATGACCACTAGGGACTGTGGATTCTAAAAACGCAGTTCTAGATTGTAGCATAATATATACAGAATTGTTTCCAGGAAACAGTTGTTTCATTATCCACACATGCTATTTCATCTGCCAATGTTTTCATTTGTATGATCAAATTCTAATGGCTACACGGTATATATTAAAAACTAGTTGCAATCATTGTGATTTTTTTTTGTAAACTTCCTCTTCATTAAATATACTTGTGTAAAAGAGCAAATATTTGCTTGCTAAGACAGCACTACGATAATGAAACCGGTAAACTACCTTCTACACATCAGCACTGCTATTTTCAGCGTACATGCATGGAGACATAAATATTTATTTAGAAAAATAAACAGCTGGGATTCAGTTCAACATCACAGCAGACCTTGTTACTAGAATTTCTTTTACTGATATTTCACCAAGTTTTATTCCATCTTAAATACTGTGGTACATATTGCTGTGCTTTAAAGTAGAGTCATATGCAGTGACAGAACTGGGTCTGATAGCAGTCACAGCTAAGTGATAGGAGCTGTTCTCTGCCCTGGTTCTATCAATCAGCTGCAGCAGTGGAGGGATTCACAGGACCCACAACAACACAAAGAGAATAACTGGAACGACATCAAGTCAGCACATTAAATAACAACAAAGGCAAACATGCTGGATTTCTCTTTTCAAGGCGGCATTATATGTTTTATAATACAGGAAAGGGTCCATATTCAAGAAAATGTTTTTTTCTCATTAAACATTTGGATGCTTTGCTTTGATATTAAATAAAATCCTTGGGGCCAAATCAGGGCCAGAGCTGGAATATGAATAAAAGGAACATCCATTATATTCAGAACCAGCAGAGCCTTGAGAATAGGACCACATGGGTGGACTGGAAGCCACTGAACAGCTTTGGATGAAAGGCCCACTGTGATGTGTGTCCAGGGAGGGAACATGAGAGTGCATCATTGTAATGTGAGAGTCAGACCCCCGGGAGCATAAAAAGTCTGGCCGATAACGTAATTAACAGCAGATTTCATCTTTTTACACACCCCTATCAGCACAGTTATCCTCCGTCTTCAAAATGCGTGGAGATTACCATAACCAAACCAAAGTGGTGTGTGTACATCTGGGCTTTGATATTGTGCACAGGCTAGCAAAGGCACTGACCTTCGCTGCTTCTGCAATTACATCATAGGGCAGCTCCTGCTCTCATGAATATTAATGCAGGTTCTGGAGGCATCTCCCACACCTTTGATTGCCTGGGATCTGAGCTCACCTTTGCATGACAAGTGCATCTGGACACAAAGTGTATGTAATGGTTTTCTGCTCCAGGAGAGATACAGACCACGAGCAAGACCAGATCAAAGGTGCACAGTTTTTACACTGCAGGTGGATGAGAGAGATACTGTGTGTTTGTGTGTGACTTAAAAAAGATGATGAGAATGAAAATGAGTTAGCAAGAGCAGTCAGTCTCAAATTTATTAGTGGATAGAGAAGCCTACAATTAATAGGTTTACCCAGAAGGTTAATCAGAATGATTTTTTCTCTCATTTTGTGGTGATTTTAATTTCTAAATTGGGTCACTATGAATTCATCACAATAGGAAGTGTTATTTTAAACTAGTTATAATTAGAGTGTAAGACACGCGATGCTACTACTTTCAGGAGCATCCCACGTGTATCCCAGTGTTCCCTCTACATTCATTCAGCAGTACAGGATGACAATTACAATATCATCAGAGGATAAAATTGAAATAACATATTTTAAAAAAACAAAAACCGCATTGAAATAACACTATTATTTTCTGGGGCCACTTGCCACAACCATTATGACTAATCATAAAGGAATAAGAAACCAGAACTTTTTGAATTGCAATATAAACAGTGGAAGCTGTATTTCTGATATCAAGATGAATGTGCAGAGACTCTTGTTGCCAGCAGAGGGCATCATCGTTACAACCTAAAATTTGGGTCCCAGTCATACACTTACTTAAATCCTGAGCAGAGATAATACTTTATTTAATGCCTCCGAATGTGTCTTTATGAAGGTGACAATGAATGCATGATTTATGCTCTACATTAATTAGAGGTCAAAATCAAATAATCAACAGAAATGCCTTACAAAATAACACCAACCAGCCATTGTAAGATTTTTACTCTGATGGGATAACAGATTTGCAGAATTCCTGCAATAACATATCTACTGAGCATTATTCAGTACTATAATTGGATTTAACACAATGGGAGAATAGAACAATAGACTTCTCTTCGGACTAGATGAATTTGTATATAGATCTTTATTCACATGAAGCCAAACTGCTCTCTTTCCCATAATGCCATAAAAAAAGGCCTGAAGCAGTGTCAACTCCTCATAGCTAACAAAAAAAAAAGAAAAAAAAAAAAAAAAAAAAGGAGCTTTGCTCACCAGGGAGCCAATAGGGGACAAACCATCATGTGAATGGGCTCCATTTGCTGCTGCAATGATCGAGTCATGCCTTTGCATGAAAATAATAAGTCTGAGCAAATAATAAAAGGCTTACTTAATTTTTTAAGCATAATGTAGCAAAGAGTGGATGGAAGTGAGCATGAATCAGGCTCAAACTGAATGAAAAACTTAACTATGCTGAAAGAGGATGCTCTGTAGTTACATCTGATCATTGTAGCAGTATTCTCCCCATATTAAATCTCTATAATGAGTAAATTAGTGGGTCCCCATCTGTGGTATTGCAAACTTAGTGTCACACATGCTGGTTATATTCACAGATTCCTGCTGGGCGTGTTGGTGGAGAATAAACATACAGATTATTTCATGCACGTCACAGCGGCAGCAGTACAAAGCAAAAAAGAGTGCACTATTGCGTGGAATTACTTTGTAATTCACACACTCGCTGCTACTAAATGTTGGCACTGAGAGTGTTTAATTTACAGTGTGAATGAAATAAATAAATAAACCAACAAGTTTTTCCAAGAGTTCTATTGATCTGACTTACAGCCCCGCCCCCTTCCTCCTGTGTCACTGAGTGCACTGTAACATATATCTGATTCACCACACATTCATAATTGATTCACCATGCACACACAACAAGACATTCCATCTTATGATTGCTGTTAAATGAGCCTGCTCCTATTAGACTTGGAGGAAATACTCTTTAAATTCTGTCAATCAAAATACAATTTAAAAAAAAATGTCTTAACTAACTCATTTGGCTTAGATTCAGGTTGCTCTGTTGAGTTACAGATAAATAATCAGTAGTCTATACCAGAAATAAAACAATTCAAACATAATCTTTATTAGTCATGTGAGAGATGATCAAGATGCATTTGTTATCGCCTCAAATAAATTAATAGAAATGCACAACTATAGTTTAATTGTAGATGAAGAAACTGGTTGTTGGCCAAATTTAAATGATCATGCCGGCAGACTAAATAAAGCTGCAAGTAAACGGAGGAAAAAGTGTAACCCATAATTACAGTTCCCATCATTAACACTTTTAACACTGAGTGAAACAATCCATATCCACAGTTTTAAATTAAAATTATTTATGTGTTGATTTGTTGTTTTGGCCACACAAACATCACACAGAGGGGTGTGTTGTATATGCACAAACACATATGCACATATGTGTGTCATTTTTGCCATTTACAGGCAAAACACACACATCCAAAGACACAAGTACATTTACATATCATCTGCAGCCATCTGCTCTAAATGATAGGTAATTAACTCAGGCCTGTCTTTGTCTCTCTGGCTGCTGTGCTGACATATAGGAGCTCTTCAGTGAAATATACGTGAATCAAGGACTTCAAAAGAATGAAAGGACAAGAGGATGAGTGAAGGGAAGGACAAGGAGAATGAGGAACGCATGTTGTTTGTGAATGATGCTGCATAAACCCAAGGAGGGATTGCAGGGAACCATTACAGTGATGGGAGGGAGAAAAAAAAAACACTGGAGATGATGGAAGGTGGACATGCTGGGTCAGAGAGGCCATGTGCACACACAGTACAGTATGTGTGTGTGTTGAACCTGCCACGGAGCTCACCTACAATTTTCAGATCAAGGTCAATCTATGCTGAACTTCACTGTGTAGGATGAAATAGAGAAATGCTAAAGCTAATATTAGCTCCACCTCCTTGAACTAAAAAGGATAATAAGCTCTGGAGTCTGCTTTAAACGATTACATCATATGTTGGATTTCACATTGTGCTTTGCCAAAGCAAAAAAAAAGGATATGTGGTTTTCTTGCAATGTAGATAATATTGAAATATTTCAAAAAGAAGAAATAATTAAGATCCAATTTCAAATATGAAAAAAAGAGTCAAAAACAAAATGTGGTATTTACACATCAGTTCAGTTTAGTTCATTTTATTTGACTTGGTCACACCAAGAATTATCTTGCACATCTTCTCCCTTCCATATCCTCCTTTTCCAGCAATGTCTCCTCCACCCAAACCCTCTCTATTACAGCAGTATGAGGCTATAATTAGCCAGGTATCTCCTGCAGTAATGATGAGAGGGAGAGAAGCCCTGCATCAACCTGCTGGGGCTGAAGATGGCTGTGGGAGTCAGAGCAGCGGCGGTGGTGGAGGAGCCCCGTTTCTCATCAAATGGGATAATTAGAGTGTGCATGGAGATGTGACTCTGGGTAAGAGGTGACAGGGAGCACAGGAGAGGATGTTTGTCTACACGCTCGCCTCCTCTTCTCAAATACTGAATGGACCGGGCCTGGTGTCACAGGTTGAGCAAGACAAGGGCAGCAGCAAAGGATCACAAGGCTCCAGAGCAGATAAAAACACAGATGCAAGGAGAGAAGAAGACTTAGTAGTGTTTGATATTTGGAGTATAATCTAAAAACACAAAAAATCTGTGTCCCCTCTTTTTTTCTCTTGTGTCCTGTCCTCAACACTGTCAAGGCTAATAAAAACAGATAAAAAAATAGAAAAATAAAAATGATGATGATGGACCTCAGATCCCACATCTGCAGTCTGGCTGCAGTGTCCCCTCCACCGCCTGACATGTTTGCACTGGTCAGTGGGATACAAACACACTAATGCACAAGTCCAGCAAACAAACAAACAAGTGCTGCCGTGGTAATTGCAGTGATTAGGAGATAAGCTGCCGGAGAAAACCGCTCTTTATGGAGGAAGCACCCCCGGTGAGACCTACTGCAGCTCTGAAAACGTGTAACTGCTGCCAAGTATATCTACCGGACAGGTCATGCTGCCATAAATGTGAAAAAACTCTGCAGATCTTCACTACAGAAAGCACCTTGATCTTGGCTTCAAAAGGTATTTCTAAGTGGCAGTGATGAGGCAAGGCCAGATACTTTCAAGTGGATTATTAATCAAAACCGTATATGGGTGCTGAACCCCTCCCCCCTCAAATGATCTTTTATAAATCATGTAGTTTCTTGATGAAGCCTGCTTTATGCCTTTTACTTTTCAAACAAATCTCACAATCCACTGTTTTTACACTTATTAATTTCTTTGCAGTGAAAAAAACTTCTAATCTTTTTATGCTGCATCATTAAAATTTGTGCAGAATATGTTAGTTTTGTATAGATATATGCAGTATACTAGCTATGTTGGCTCTCATTTTCACAGTGTGATTGCAAATGCGTTGCACTGAAATGACTGTAACTGTCATACTTAATTATCTATGTCATTTTCATCACAAAGAATATAATGTTTTCATTTAACTATTCTGGATGTGGCTTACTTTTGCTTTCTTGATAACTCATGCAAGCTGTACATCGCACTAAAGAGTTGACTGATTTATTTATCCAATTGTGCTAAAGGGATGGTCTATTAAAGTAGAGGAAGTCTTTTATAATAATGCACTGATTTTATTTCTAATGCACATGAGAATACATTTCATTCACTTAATTAAATATATTGTTTACAGCCTAGATATGTCATCTATTTGGCACAGACGTGTATCATCTGAAGCAAGAAAAAACTGGGTTTTAAGTCAGGGAAAAACATCTATTCAGGTCAGAGTTATGAAGATCTCAAAGCATTAAACTAGCTAAAACAAAAAAATAATAATGCAGACAAGTTTCTGATCCGACATGTGATGCATCAACACATTTAAGTGTAATCCAAATCAGGTTGCAGAGGCAGAATGTTGATCCACAATTGGTTGCACGCAGTGAAAGCAGAGGGAAAGAAGGCAAAATGTTGATGCTTGTTCTGTTTTTTTTTTTTCCACAGCACTGTTACTGATAGTAAAACTGGCTTAGTCACACATACAGAGCTGAACGTGTTGGAGGAAAATCAATGTTTGGATTGCAGTCTGAAATCCTCTGAGTGAGGTAAACACAAAATGCTATACATTCTGCCCAGAAGTGAAGCAAAAAAAAGAATTCTCCGAAGAGCGAGATATGTGCATACATACATCGGCAGAAATGCAGACGCATGCATGTACATGACATTACATGGAAATAATGAGCAGTGTCTTTGCAGTTTTCATCATTCTAACAGGGGGAGAAAAGTGCTACTTCTGATGCTTATTGGTTAAAAAGGTGTCTCATGCCCACGGAGCCCACGTGACCTTTGTCCCCACCCCTCAAGCCCCCCTCCCCGACAATATTCGCTTCTCTCTCATACACACCCACACACACACACACACCTACAGAGACACGCTGACGCTCTCCCATCCCTGCAGCTCCCCAACTCTCAGGCTATGAAATGTACATCACACCTCCGATCTAAGGGAATCTCACCCAAATCCTTCCTTTGAATTATTGAAGAGGACCAAGCCAGCTTGACTCTGATTATCCTCCAATCAATATGCCTCGCCTCCCCTATAACATCAAATGCCTCCGACGATCGATCCAGCCAATCAGAGGAGCCACTGCAGCGGGAAATGCAGTGTATTGTTCTGCAATGTTTACACTGACACCACTTTGCGCGTATAATAGGTGTGTTTATGCTGGGGACAGGCGTGATTGCTGATTGACCAAGAAGCATGTGTGTGCTTTTGCTGTCTGGTATGTACCACAGATGCCACCTGTTCATGTCATTCTTGTTTAATGGCGATTTGAAATGGTTCATTTCTGCATTGAAATACACAAAAATTTGCTTGTGTTGATTTTTTCTGTATAGATTGCGTGTTTGAGTAAGTGCCAACTGCTAGAATCATACATTTTACATCGATTTGACAGCCTGAATCTGTGGGATGTATGATGAAGACATTTTCGAAGCCTGAGAGAGCTGCATTGAGCACTAATGCTGCTCAATTAATTTCAGTCCCCAAAAGCGTTTCTTTCTCGCAGACCACGAGTGTGAGTGACTTGTAACAATTTTCATTTTCAATTATACGCTGAGAGGTAAATCAGCACCTCACAACCTTTTAACAATGAGCGGGAATGAACACAAACATACGTCTGTAACCTCACAATTATATAAGGCACACACACTTTCCCTCCCTGAGGCCCGTATAACGAGTGCAGGAGGAGCTGCTCTTTTATTTGCGAAATGGAGCACTTGATGTGTGATTGTTGTCTGTGCTTAAAAGCTGCTGGTTCCTCCTCAAGATGCTGTCAGGCTCGTGTGTCTTTTCTTCGCTACACACACGCTCCACACTCAATCTACCCTGATAATTGTGTTTTTACATAGATTTCGTGAAATAGGCCTTGTTTGCTCTCTGTTGTGTTGCACATACACAACTACTCCATTATGTTGAGAACTCAAAACGTGCAAATTGTGCCTTTGCGATGAGCTTGGACGTTTACTTCTGGACCATACACATACAAATTCCAACACTATAGCCTACACAGATCTACTGCTGCATCCTTCCACACACAGGCACTCCACAGTGGGATGGATGTATCAGCAGGGGCCAGATGATGGCACTCTTCTCTCTGTACCAGCCTGCTGGATGCCCCCACTGCGTGCTCTGACTGCATGATGCAGCTGGCCTCATTTTAATGATTTAAATCACTTGAGGTCCGCCGCCACACATTTCAGAGGCTTGACTGAATTTATCCTTGTTGATAGAGATCAGTGCCCTCAGCCCTGGACGTTGCCAGACTACAGTATAGGGAGAGACCTCTCCGACTGACATGATTGGATACAGCTCTCCGCTCTGATTTCACTTTTGATCCCACCGCTCTGACTCTGGCCCTGGGGACAGATGAGTGGAATGGAGCAGTACAGATGGAGCAGAATGCCACGCACTACTTTTCTATCTCATTGGTCATCCTTTCATACAGATGCAGGTCTAGAATGACTTCTGTTACGATGTACGCTCATATTCTCTTATGTAAATATCAGGCATCTCATGCTCTAGATAACATGGTGCACACATGCACAAGTGAACCATAGACACTCATTGCAATCAAACAGCCGTTATGATTGCAGCTTCAAGTACAAAATATACTGGCGACTTATAACACCATAACAGATGTTTGAGCAGGATTTAATTGTTGCAAAGACAGAGCTAAAAATAATGGGAGGCTGGAGGCAACTGCACAGCGTTTGAAGTCTTTCTGCAGCTGAGGTAGGTAGAAACGAACAGACATGTTCTACAGTAAGTACTCCTGTTCAATAGCAGGGCACAGCGAGGTGGTGGAGGAGGATGAGATTCAAGTATGACCTGTAAAGAGAAGGTTTAGGAGCATGGATGGTGCTATCACCATACATAGGATCAAACAACCCACATACATAAACACAACTGTGAACAACAGCTCAGGTCATCATCGAAATATCACTATTACTCTTTGCACCCCACACATTAGCGGATGTGCACACAGTGCACGTGTGACCAGCCGATGGATCCACCCAGAGGCCCCCTCCACGTGATCGTGCACGCTCAGTATATTCCCGCTGTTGACCTGGAGCCCAACATGTTATTGATTAGCAGGATGGTGGTGTTCATATGGGTGCGGTATGTGCGTTCAGGCATGCGTTCCGGAGCCATAGTGGGCATGTCGAGGCTAGCAGCTTGGCGAAAGAGGGCATGGTGGAGCGGCAAGGTCAGCTGAAGGACGTGGGCGAGCGCCGCAGAATCAGAGCTGAGAGCTGAAGCGTGCCTGAGAGAGGGCCGAGCTGCAGAGGGAGAGCAGAAAATAGCACAGCTGAGGGAAACCGAAAGACACAGCACATAAATAACGGGGCCGAGATTTCACTGTTCTCTTCATACTCTGTCACCTTTGCTTCACAGGTAGCACACCCCGTGACGAGTGAGTGCAAATTTGTGTCGCCTGGAAGCTTTTCACTGGCAGTCCCAACAGATGAGAGGGCACATTTTGATAAGGCCTACAGTGATCCTACCACACAGAAAAGAGAGCTTATATAACAAGCTTTCAATAAACTACAGGGCAAAATTACACTCAGTTTTTTATCGCATCACTTTTATAAGGATCCAACTGTTTCTTTTGTAGGCAAGTAATAACATGTCTGTTTGATGTGTACATCCTTACCCCAAGGCATTAGAGTAATCAAAATTAATTATTATGAAAATATAAGTCAGAATAATCGACAAATGTGTAAGTATCAAAAGAAAATTAATTCATTGGGCAATATAATATTCTGTGATATTAGCTTTAAAAAAGTAGTATTTCATGTTGTAGCTAATAAAGACGGGGTACACCCGCTTTTTTAAACTATATAGTGCAAAATATTTAAAACTTAAAGGGATACTATGTAACTTTTGGCCACTAGGGGCGCTAAACCTGTAACGTCCCACAGGCCACATGACAGTTTCCACCTTCTTACTTTGTTCAGCCACGACAAACCTCCGAGGAAAAAGTAGCACAAAGCAGAGCCCTCTGTGTTTATAGAGGGAGAGCTGTAAAGCAAAGTGCTCCAGGTCAGATGATCCCATGAGAGACGGATCCACTCCTGCAAAGTTACAATGTTTGGTTTCTGAGGAGGACAGCCCCCTCGGAGCACCGACACGCGTCAAACACTTTATACTGACCACAGAAATCATCCATTATAACTCACTTTGGGCTAATATTTGGGTCAAAAATTACATTCCTTTAAGATTAAACCAGTATGTGTATTGGGTATAATTTTTGGATGTTGCGAAGGATGTAAATAAAATGCAATAAAATCATTTTCAAATCGTTTACACCATATATATATATGTATATATGTATATATATATATACATATATATATAAAATCAAGAATACAACAAATACCTCATATCAGATGTTGGAGGTAAGACATTTGTAATGTATTTCAAGATTATGTACTTAATATGAAATGCCCATGTAAGGAAGGTTCAGGGGCAACATATAACATATAGTCATTCAACAAAGATTCAGAAAATCCAGAGAAATCTCTGCACGTAGATAAGAAAGCTGCAGTCTGTCAAATGCAACAGCAAAACCAAAAATAATCAAGCTCAAGCTCCAGCTGCATCATTCAAGTTCAAAAACTGGCATCTCTTCTGGCTACCTGTTCACATGACAGAATGTACAAAAGCTACGTTTTTCACACCACACAGTGTTGCATTTTTTTTACAATCAAGGCTTCAAAATTTACCATCACAATGTTTAGATCACTCATTTTGCTTTGTCTATATGTGAACATAACTTACATGATCACATTCATATTCCACACCCACCCATGTTTTCGCTATGTGGTAATACTTTGCAAACTGCAAGGTCTTGCTACATAATGATGCACACATGTTGCATACAGCTGGTTTGGCGACTTATACGGAGAAGGAGCGATAAAGGATGGTATCACACAGCTGACTCGTAGGAGATCACAGGATCAAGAAGCAGTTGACACGATGTTGTCGAGAGTTCTTTCAACTTTTATACTTTGATCTTTCTGGTAGACATAAAAATGCATGGCTTGGGTCAGAAAAAAAAACATGGTTAGGGCTTACGTGTTTTATTACTTAGAGATCAACCTTTACGGCAAAATCACATGTATGCTCCAAAACACAAAACAACAGTCAACACCTACAGTACATTGCCTTGTTAGGATTTTCCAATTCGAGTTGTGACACCACTCGTTCTGGATTTGCATACAAATGTACCCAAAGCAAAATTCTTGTGAGACTCGGCTGATTATAAACAGAAATACATCATAACACATGTTGTGGGTAACTTGTACATCTTTAATAGGATCATTAATCCTAAACAATATATGCCGTTTTTATGAGTTATGTACACCACTGTTCAGAAAAATACCTACATTTTGTTTCTGCAGCTCTCTGCTGTGATTCAACCACCATCGATGACATTTCCAACCACACATATGATGCTGACAGATGTCAAGTCTAACTCGAAAACAAATACCTTAGGCAGTTTGGGGTGGTGAATGGCATTAAGCCCTTGAACGTCACTGTCCTTCACAAGCATTACATCAGTTTGTTTGCTTTTATATTTTGCTCCTACCAGGGAATGGTAAACAGTTAGGAGTTAAAAAATACATGGGTAGGATAAGTGTTTATATACTTGGTTAGGTTTAGTTGATAGAAGTATGCATGGTTATGGTTGGAAAAATATGCATGGTCACAGACTACTAATTTTTAGTCACTGGTCAGTGTTCTAGTCATATGATGTGGCGCTACATAGCCCTGATGTAGTTGCTCAAAAAAACACCGTTGTTCCTAAATTTTGAAATCTGACGTATGAAAATACTTCGAATTGTATGTGTGGAAAAATGTTTATAATTTACAGTTTTTGGACTGGAACTGCTCTGAATACAAACAAAGTGAAATGACGCCATTTTTTATCTTCACCATTTACCAGGCTGTGTTATTTATATTTTATTTTTTTAAACAATAAACTGCACTATTCAAAATATATATAAAACTTTTTTTTTTTATAAATTCCACAGTTTTTTGGAGACGGATTTGTAATGAGGGTGGAAGGGGATGAGTCAATTTCTAAAAATAAAAACCCATGTCAAGGAAGCCAACTTCACAGCCCAACTTTATGGGCAGAGACACTTTAAGTGACTGGTGAGTTACTCTGTGGATGTGGATAATGTCCTCAGATTCTTTCTTACGTTCATGTTTTATATGTCATTTCTGCAGAAATCCAAAATGGAGATGCTACATCCATACAGGCTTTGGACAGAAACTATAACTGCCTAAAAACTGTATAACGATTTTGGTTGAATGTTTTCCTCCCAAAATACAGTTAAATAGAAACATGCAAAACACAGTAATACTCAAAATACAAATACCCCAAAGCTGTATATTAATGAAGAACTTGAGTAAAAGTGTTTGGTTATAATCACTAGTGGCTTCGGTGAATTCATAAGCTTGTTTTAATCCCTTGAGGTAGACAAGATGCCAAGTCTAATCAAAAATATTCTGCCACAGTATTTTCTCTGATTTATTGCTACATTTTATTAAACTCCTTTCCTGAATGAATAAATCAGCAACCTGTATGGCCCAACATTATTATGCTGTTCAGTTTCCACTTTCCAACTTTCTTCAGTTATGTCATTTTTTGCCTCCCTCTTTTATTGTTGCCAATCTTCTTTTTTTCAGTGTCATCTATCATGGGAAATTTGACCCACATTGTGTAATTAAACGATCGATGCTTCAGTAATAGTGAGGGATGTGTCCAGGCCAGCGGTCCAGCTACCATGACTGATTGAGATTTGTTGTCCTAGATGTGTTGATGAGAGCTGTGTCCTCTGTGGGCCGAGAGGCAGAAAAATTAGTTGACAGTCAGCAGAAAGACTTGTGAAGGAAACGTCTGGGAGACAGAAAATGTGTCTTCAGAAAGTTAAGGAGCCCAAGCAATTATAATGCAGAATAGAAAATATATTTTCAATTTGATCACTTAAATGACTTCGTTTTTTCAATAAAAAACAGCTGTAATTGGAAAAACTGTTTATTCAATTACAGTTTAATTATTCCAGAAGATATAAAGGTAAAGGCTTGGTGAATTTATTGTAGGTACTACACTGGCATCATAACTAACAAAAGAGATTTTCAAATGTACATCAAAGGTCCTCTGAAATTATTTACAACTTATAATGGAAACTATAAATGCCAAATTCATTAAGATTAATTCAAAATTTGTAAGACTGCTTTATATTCACCCATATTCTGATTAAAAACTGAATTAAGCTACTGTGAAATGAACGTTACATAATGAAGTTACACTGCATGAAATAAAGTTCACGTGTTCCTGTAGGAATAAAATGAGATCGCTCCTCAACAAGTCTGTGGGATACGGAAATGAAGAGAAAAAGGCTGCAACAACTCAACATGAAACCAAAAGGCACATGTTAAAATTCAGTATTGAAGTATAATTTTGAAAATGCCAATGGCCATCTTGTTTGTCACATCACAACAGTTAAACCTGTCTGGATGAATCAAACCTGGACTTAAGGGTTGCTATAGTAACATGTGTAATTATGGTAATCAGACCATTGTGAGCAAACCTATTTAACACTTAAATAAATATGCAAAGGGTCCTAAATGTGCCCTGTTGCGACATTATAAAGACAGCTGTGTGCCTAATTCTAAATGAAAAAGAAAACTTTAACATCTTAAGTGGTAATAATTTATTCAAGTATTAAAATGGAGCTTTTTCCAATGAATATCAAGTCTGAGGGAAAATCTAGTGTAGATGGAGAATTAAAGGAAACACTCCTCATATTTTGCATGTGTGTTTTATGGTGTCTGAGACATAGAGAAATATGAATGTTTCATTATTTGTTCCCTTTAGTTTCCCTTGAGTTAAGACTTATTTTACAGCAGTTTTATTTGTTTGTTTTCCACACAATTTCTACCATTAAAACAATGCTCCACACTTATGTGATACTTAATGACAACAAAGAATACTAATGATATCTTTAATTATTTTACCTTTTTTAATCTAAATGAACATGTACCTTTTTTCTATGTACTGGTGCAAAATAATTTAGAACTGGGCTTCAGTACATTTATAAATCACTTGCACTCAGCATGTTTTAATTATCTGATACATTCTACATAGAATAAACTTAAAAGGGAAACACTGGTTTTTAGGTCACCACTTTATCTGACAGATATGCAGTATAGCTAATAGAATATAATAAAAAGTTCAAACTAAAACTTTTCTTGTCATTTAAAAAGCAACAATCCCCGTAACATAAACAAAATATTTTGAAAAAGGTTGGAACAGGATCAATTTAACTGTACTATTGTGCTGCATCTATTGAAAAGAGTTTAGAATTTTGAGCTTCTTAGCAGCATCATTACTTGTATGTTTTTTTTCAACCTCTTGCCAAGGTGCAGAGGTTATGTTTTCGCCAGTGTACGCTTGTCCGTCTGTATGTCTGTTAGCAACAGACCCAAAAAGCTATGGATGGATTTGGATAACGTTTTCAGGAAATGTTAGAAATGGATTAAGGAACAACTGATTACATTTTTGTGGTGATCTGGATCATCGCCTGGATCCAGAAATTTTTGAAAGCATTCTTTACTTGAGGGAGATGGGGATCATTTTGCCATTAGAGCTTTTGATGAAAAGACAATGCCCACAATCATTGGCAAAAAATTTAAATACTACAAAGTCTTGGTGGAGGACTGCGCTCCGAGTGCTTCTAGTTTTATAGTGAATCAGAAGTCTTCGGTGCGGTGTTGTGCAACTTCATCCTTCTCATGAACTAGTTCAAAATTCAGTTCTCGCAGGTTAAAATAAATAGATCACGTTCATTGTTCACCATTTCAATTTGAAATGAATTCAAAATCTAGTTCAGTTAATTTTTTTTTCTAGGTTAGGAGTAAGAATGAAAGACTGAAAAGTAATGAAAGTGTTGTGTCTTGCAATGAAATTAATTATATTACACCTTAAATTCTGTCACACTAAATAGACATGCATGTGAAACAGATGTGGAAAAAGCAAAAAAATTACTTTTTCAGTCTAACAGACGGTCATTTTTTGTTTAACAGCTTTTATCAGCTTACCTCTTCCCTAAATCTAAGCAAGGAAAAAGAATGCTGCAAAATGTAGAAATATTATAGGATACCTTCACAAACTGGACAGATGCTTCAACTCCATGTCTTTTCAAATTAGAAGTTGGCAAAGCTGATGATCTGACTTGTTTATTTAAGCGCAGGTGGACATAATTTACACAGAAATGTTGTGTATCATTTTCATACAGTACACAATATTCTCATAAATAATCATAAGTAGACGAGCCATCTGTAACACCCTTCTTTTTACCTGCCCTTGCCGTTTTAGAGCTGGACTGCACTGTAGGGCTGGGCGGATCGATCCAAATATTGAGTTTCGATACCAACGCTATCAGTATCGTTCGATACCAGTGTGATGAAATCGACATTTTTCTTGTAGTTACTTTCCTGTGAATGACACCCAACTAATAGTAGGTTTTGCTTTTGTTTAGCTAATTTGCGCTGTTAACTTTATTTTTTCAAACAATTGTGTGTGATAAAAGGGAATAACAGTTTTTTTAATTATTTTTTTACAGTGTTGATGTTGTTTTATAGTGTTTACAAACAAAAAAGCTTGAATTTAAACTTCCCAGTTCGGCCATTCAGTTTGTTAATAAAAAAGTTTTATTTGACGAAAATCTATGTAGTGTGTTTTATTATGATGATAATAATGATCAATAATTAAAGGCAAAATCATCAAAGACGCATGATTCAACATTAGCCATTTTCTCAGTGACATGCCCTCTATCGATGGCTAATTCCGCATCCATCTTTGTCTCTGGCTGTCTTTAGTTTCGTCTCTTCCTCCGACAATGTCTTCTAATGTTTTTTGCTGAATCCGCCACGGTGTGCGGTCAAAACAGCTGGTTTGTTTTCATCCTGGGCGGAAGAGCAGTCGCCTACCAATCAGAAGGTCAGTGGTTCGATTCCCCTGACTACATGTCGTAGTGTCCTTGGGCAAGACACTGAACCCAACCTTGCCTCCTGATGTAGCTATCAGGGTTATGAATGTGAAGAAAGCACAAAGTATGATACAATATAAGTGCTGTATAAGTGCTGTATGAATGAATGGGTAAATGAACATGTAGTGTCAAAGCGCTTTGAGTGGTCAACATCACTAGAAAAGCGCTATATAAGTACATTTCATTTTACAATTTACCATCCGCTTGCTAGAGTGTAATGCATACGCAAAACAAAACTCAGCACATGCATCCCGGATGAGAAAGTTGTTTCTCAGCCACGCGACGCTGCTGGGCCGCTCTAGAAAGGCACATGATATACTTTTCCTGAATTTACTTGGTTTTGGAATCAATACCAAAATTTGCAGTATCGCCCAGCCCTACTGCACTGGCTGCTGTTGCTGCGGAGTGTTCCTGGTTTGTTAACCTTGAATCCACAGTGCATTGTGGGTAACATAGTGTGAACTTGGTGTAGCGCTGGGTAAATTAAAGCAGAGACTTGCATAATTTGAACGAGTTCGCGTTCAAGTTCTTTATTTGCAAACATGTTTTGTTCAGTTCAAGGTTCACAAAAAAACAAACATGTTAAATAAACGCGTTCTTTTGAACTCGTTCGTGCACACCACTGCTTCAGTGGATGATATATTTGGACAACAGACACGCCAGTTTAGCATCCTGACTTTTTTATTTTAAAGACTGTTGTTGTAATGTGTGCCAAGTGTAGTTCACATTACCTTGCTGAAATCAGCAAGATCTTCCCAGGAATATGTTGCTATGAAACCAATGTATTAGTAAGAAATAATCCTGACGTCATATATAGTATGTGCAAGTTACCCATGTCAAATTATTACTAGAGTTGGGGCCGATACAGATATTAGCATCAGAAATACTCACCAAAAGTAAGGGGATCCAGAGGCGACACCAATGCTGCCAAATTTAACACCACCAGCCTTACAAAACATTTGGGTTGCCATCACGTGAAAGAGCACGAGGAGTTTGTTGCCAGTACTGTAATGTGCAGTATATCAGCACAAAGCTGCACTTCTCAGCATTCAAAATCTTTTGGAATTAAGCCGATAAATGGTCAAAGAGTTATGGTATTTCAAAGAATATTAGTGGAAACCGTCCACTGTAAGTCCAATTAATACTGTCGATTTTTTCATTAGAAATTCTTTGATTTGAGTTTATCTGCATAATAATTAAAAAAAGGTTCCGTGGCAATCATTGTTTTCATGTGTTAATTCATGTTTTATGGTTTCACCTATGTTAAATTATAAATTTAATAGACCTATTAATGAAATAACACAGGCATTAGATCAGTACTCGGTTTCAGAAAATACCTAAATCCCATGTTTTGGAATCAGTATCGGACAGTCCAATCCAGCTCAGGAAGGCAGCTGTATTTCTGAGTCTTGTTTTTACATGGTTTTTACTAACACAGTATAATTCATTCAATCAATCATTCATTTTCTGTACTGCTTATTCCGATTCAGGGTCATGGGGAAGCTGGAGCCTAACCCAGCAATTAGGAGGCGAGAGGCAGGGTACACCCTGGACAGGTCGCCAGTATATCGCAGGGCTGATTCTTTACATCACAAAATAATATTTAGTATCCTCCCAAATTCACATTTCCAGTCTTTTGTAGTCTTTAATATAATTACTGAAAATGTCCACATTGACATCCAAGTAACTATCAATCATCACAAGAGCCTTTTTACTTTGGATAGTTAACTACATTTTGTTGATAATACAGTTGTACCATTATTTACATTTAAATGACTAACACAAGTACTTTTACATTACTGAAAATGGGATTTTACTTAAAAACTTGAGTCCATCTCTCCACCACTAATAATATGAATGACATTTTAAATATTTACTTTCTATCTTCCAGTGGGAAATCAGGCCAATTTTGTTTGAATTTAAACAACAGGCACAGCGCTTTCACTTCAAATCAATGCAAAGCTCATACAAGCCGTTACGGAGTGAAGGTTAGCATCTCCTCTAAAGATTTATGCTGCTACTCTAAAAGCCAAGCTTTCAAAAAAATGTCAAAGGTCAGCAGCAGAGCGTCAAGGAGAGGCGTCGCCTGTCACGCTCACCCTGTACACAATGACCTGGCGGGTCAGACGCTATCCACAGCAGATCACCGGGTTCTTGGCCGCATGGTCACAGAGGTCTGAGTGGACTCCATACGAGACATGAGCTACAATCACTGTATGACAGGAAAACATGGTCAATGTGTAAAGATTAACCTCTGACTTAACATCCTGTCAAGTGTCCTGCCTTAGCAAAGTTTCAGAATTACAGTAGATGTGATATATGACTGTACAGACAACATGCAAGGGCTCCATGTGTTCCTTTCAATGTTGTTTTGATTTATTGTGACATCATTCAAATGATTGATATTAGAGCCCTTAAAAAAAGAAAAAAACTTCACCACACTCGTCTACTAACCACTACTAACCATATTGATTTTCCTCCATCATACATCTTCAATGTAAATTGTCCAATAAGACTTCTCAATTAATTGAGCCACATGATGAAATAAATGTAAGCACAGTAACATTGAAGTCATTGATTTGTGAAGTGATAGATGAAAAGCATTTCTCATTTTGGAGTACCCGTGATAATTAATTGATATTGATTGAAACAAGCTGGAGAGAAATGACAACCCAACTTTGAACCTGCTCTCATGCGTCCTCAGATGTCCAGTGCTTCTCTTCATGGTTTTCAACAAGTAAAGGAGATATATATGCAGATATCTTGTGTAATTGAAGGCTATTATCATAATGCACTCACTCTTTCTATTATTCATATCCAAATGGACAAGTTTAAGCTCAAAATATTTCACAACCCTCAGCTTTGATTGCATATTGAGAGTTAGAGGATTGCAACCACTGATTTAAATTGCACATGTGAAGTGGAGGGATGAGGACTTGTCTTCAGTCTCCATCAAAAAGTTTTTGCAATTTAAACATCAAGTCATTAAGTTCAATTTTTGATGTTTCCAGTATTGCTGTTAAGAGGGACATATGAGATCCACTTGTGCTTTTTTGTAAATGGAGATTCCACTATGCATTAGGCTCCTCTCTATTATCTGTGGAAGCACGCTGCTAACAGGGAAGTCATTTCAATGATTGGATGGCAGAATTTGCAAGAGCAGCCATTAATTTCATTTAAGTTGAGAGAATAATGTCGCTCCTGAGAAAGAGGTCTTCCTTTTGGTGTAGGACATGTTGTGCTCCACACAAATGATCTCCATTTGGTGGATTCACTGTAAAACCTTTTCTTTTTAAACCACTGAGAGAAAGACCCCAACTCTTCTCAGTTCCGACAGCATCACACTTATTGAGCTCAAAGCAAATCTGCTTCACTCTTCAAGCACTTTGTCATACAGAGGTTGCTGTCGGTGCGGATTAATGAAGGTCTATCATTTCTCTGTGATTGGTGCTTCTTTTCCACCACCTCAGAACCTTTACAGATCACCGACTCATTTCCTTGACTCGCTGGAGCCAAAGGTGGCCACACAAAGGGGACTTAAACCACAGGGACTTGGGCACACATCTTGGTTATATTTATTTCTCTGGGAAATATCAAGAAGCTTAAACCTTGCTCCTGCTGACCCTCGATGCGCAGCAATCACACTCTGCAAAGCACCCTGTAATTACAAGCACCATCTTCTATTCATCAGTGGACAGAATGAAAATGCCTGTGAGTATAATGGACTGAAAGCCATGATTATAAGTAGTGTGCTATTTTTCTCTTCTTTTTTTTTTTTTAATTTTCAATTAAATACCAATAAAAGGTCAGGGAGAGAAAAAAAAAGTTTTGCTAAAATAAAGTAAAAAGCACTTTGATAACTATGCAAATTAATTACCATTTCAGTTGATTTGTTCCTTCCTGTTTTGTTTTTTTAAAGCTATGTGATTGTTTAAAAGCCAGCGAGATTCCCATGAGAAAATTTGTATAGCTCTTCTATGAGTCAACACAGTTGTCACTTTGCTAGCATTAATACTAGAAACAAAGGGAATGAGCTCTGAAGTTCCCGGTCGAAACCTCCAAGGCTCCCATAAGTTCCCCAGTTTCACCAATGTGCTCCTTCCAAGAGCTGTTTGTTCTAATGGTTTAATTTTCCCCATGTGCTACGTTCCAAATCCCTGGACAGAAAATGATGAAAATCTAAAAAGCCTGGGCCAGGATACACCTTTGACACCTTTGTGTTTTTGATACTGATAAATTTATTTTAGGACTAGTGGGTTTCCCCATGGACACACCATTTCACAAGTAGTAGCAATCAGCAAGTTCATTAAGTTAACTCCCTTGAGTTGATTGCGTTAATTCCCCTGGAATGTTTTATTAGCTTAACCTATCAGCTAGCAAAGCAAACTTTAGCTGTTCCTCCAAGGTTAGCTTAACAACTAAATGTTAGCAATTGTAAGATAAATACAGATTGACTACTCCATCCATTTTCTATACCGCTTATTTCAAGGGGGGCAGGGAAGCTGGAGCCTACCCGAGTTACTAGTCGAGAGGCAGGGCACATCCTGGACAGGTTGCTATCACAGGGCCAATACAAAGAGACAACCTAGAGAGAATTTAGAGTGACCAATTAACCTGCATCTTTGGACTGTGGGAGGAAGCCGGAGTACCTGGAGAGAACCCACGCATACATGGGGAGTACATGCAAACTCCCTGTGTATGTGGCAGTGGCATAAACAGTGGCATATCCAGGGAATTTCTAATGGGGTGGCCAAGATAAGACTGACGTTAATGTGGGGTGGCCAATTAATGGATTGTACTACCTGCAATGTCCAGCAGGATCAAACTTTGGTTTGAATCAATGTTTGAAATACAGCGATTATTGGGTGTCTGGAAACCCTTAAACAGCTTTGAACTCTTTCCAATGTCAAAACAAAACTCTGCAGATATCAAAGATTAATATACAATAAACCTTGAAAAAAGAGCTGATTGGTATTACAAACACAAAAAGTCCTTTATCTGAGAAAGAAAAGAAAAGCTTTAAATCTTATTACAGAGTAAGCACATAGAAAGAACAATGATCAACCAGTCAAAACAAGTGCAGCTGTTTTTGTAGCTGCTGGTACCTATTGGCAAAAGTGTGGCTGTTTTTAATGGTAGCAGAGCTACACACCAAAACAGGACAAGACAGAGATAAAAACAAGAATATAGTTGATAAGTTCCCATTATAATAAAACTTAACAAGCTGCCACTCAGAATTGGGGCGGCTACAGGATTGACCAATGAAATTTTCAAGGTGGCCCTGAAAGCTTTGCGATATTAAGGCTTGTGTGTTTTGCATTTATGATTTGGGCGTTTTTGATTTAGGAAACCATCGGATTGCACAGAATCCCCTCATCTTTGTTAAAAGGGAGTATTTCCTTCCCCCTGTCACCAAGTGCTTGCTTGAATGAAGCTTTAGAATTATTTATCAAAATAACCTTAAATCGGCTTTTTCAGTGTATAGGGGTTTTTATGAAATTAAACTTTAATGAAATTAAAATTTTGGTTTTGATTATGAATATTTTCCAAAATGTCACATTACCAAGTTACTCCCTTGAGGAAATACTACTACGTCATTGTATTCTAAATATTTCAAGGTTTGCTAAAACTACCTCCCCCCCAAAAAAACTAACAAACAAAAAAAACCAAAAAAAAAACCTAAGACTTAGTTTTTTGTTTTGACTGAAAAGTCATTGATACGGAATGAAAACACTGTGTGGCATTTTTTATTTCCGAAGAACATTTTTGTCATTTTCTTTTTAAATTTTAATTTGGAGCTCTATAATGACATTGTCTCAGCTGCTCATACAGTTTGGATGTACTAGAGAGTTTAGAGAATAAAAGATGGGCCTAGAGGATAGCTAAATGTGGCCAGATGTCAACAGAAAATTCATGTTAAACCCACTCAAGCAAAGAGAGTAAAGGAGCTTAGAGTACAAACGAAAGAGAAGAGGAGATGAAATTAAATAGTGAAAAAGGAGGGAGGGCGAGAAAGAGTACAAAAAAAGACCGATGTAATTTCTTTACATGTTTTTCTGTGTTGGAATTCATCCTCCTGTCTCCTTTCCATCCAAAGTTCTTTCCCAGCATCCATAATTCCACACACCAAACCAGTCCCGCATTTAATTTTATAACTCCACTGTTTCTTATCACACAGGAAGTGCTTGCTGCACAGATGTGGTGTTTTTCTTTGACATGCCAGCAGTAACAACAGCAACCATTAAACACCTCAGTTTGCTTCTTTGCTCCTTTTCTTCTCTCGCTGTTTTTCTGCTTTGATTTGAGCTCCTGCAGTGACCAAAAAGATATGAACGCAGCAACACAGCATAGCAGGCTTTCTCTGCAGCTAAATATACACTGTTGCACTCATCTCTTGTTATATTTTTAATGGCTCCAGTGCACTCATGTTGCAAAGTCTCCCCAGGCCAGATTCCTTCTCTTCCCCTCTCTTCTACGGCCCTTATCCCTCTCGCCTCGGGGCATTCGCAGGCCTGCCGAAAGAAATCAACCCCGCATCACTGGAGACATGCAGACACAAACCCTCCCTCCCTCAATGCTAAAATAAACTGCTCACCTTCTCCCTGTATTGTTAGCCCATGAGTCTTGCTTTCAGGTGAATGGGTTGCTTCTTCTGTGCTCATGGGGTTACCCTGTGGGTTTTTCATTTTTGCACTCGAAGCATCAGCACGCTAAAATGAATGAGACTTTGTTTTCCGATACAAACACCAAGTGGCATCATGCTCCTTCCACTCGAGCGCTCCCGTACTTCTTCCTTTTGCAGCACCAAATTTTGCTTGGATACACCTGGGGGCTGAAGAGAGCACAACATGGTCACAGACTACTATAAATGGATTTGGTGCAGCGGTTTTGTCCCCGCTGATGTCCTGGACAGAACTCCTCCATTACGCAAAGCTCCATACAGCTGTTCCAAAATGGCTGCCTGTGTGTTTCTGTTTGTGTGATGTCAGAGGACCGAGCAGGGGAAGAAAGTATGTGCTGCAGCAGATATATACAGATTAGGATTAAAGCATGAGCTGCAGCGCTGGGGCCTTTGTCATTAACAAGCAGTTTTAATCAGGGTCTGTCCCAAGGCTCTGCTGCTTGCCTCAAGAGACCTGCAATCCTTAGAGAGCAGGGGAGGAAGAGGATGAGGAGGAAACAAGGAGTGAAATAGAAAGAGGATGCAGGAAGGAGGAGAGGATGAGGAAACGGGAAGAAAAAAGAAGGCCCCATGTTATCACTGGGAATAGTGTAGGGGAGGTAGTGAGAAAAGCGCGGGGTGGTGGATGTGTTTTCTGCATTAACATGCTCTGTAAGCTATACGGCTGGCAAGATGGCTGCTGGATGTGCAGTGCTCCTCATTATGTTTTCTCGATGTGCTATTGATTTTGCGCCGGTCCAGTGTCTGTGCATTATTTGAATGTTAAGACATCAGTGTTGGTAATCACCAGCTCTGTTAAAAGGCAGGCAGCACAGCCACAGAGCACGGGCAGGTGAATGAATTATTAAGGAGAGGATGAGGTGGTGGGACATTTCCACCGTCACCCTCACGAATGTCATCCCACTCAGCCGGGAGACACACAGGGACAGGCTGGCTTGACAAAAATCGACAGTGACTTCCTCCTCCCCCCACCCGGAACCGGTTTGATCCTGATTGCAGACACTGCAGCTGGCAATTTCCAGAATAATCTGCAGCTCCAGCCCTGCTTGCCCTGCCCCCGACAGATCCGCCAGCTCTTCCCACCCCCACCCTGCCTTGTGCCCCGGCATCCTCCATGGCCCTCCAGCAGCATCGATAATATGGACAGGAGGAGAGGCCTTTGATTTGCTGAATCAGAGGATCCCAACTCACCTCCCCTGTGTGTGAACATGTTGATGAGAGGGCAACAGAGTGAACACATGCAAGCTAATGGCTGCTCAAAAAGTCAATAATGCTACTTTTTTCAGCTTTAACATGAGTGATCTCATAGATATCTAAATGATAAGAAGCCTGAGTTAAGAAATGAACTGGTGACTGTAAAATAAAGACCACTCGAGTAAAAGGTTTGTGTAACATTGAGGCCATTAATTATGCTGCACGCATACTAATCAATGAGCTAAAAATAATCAGTGAAAATATATTAAATAGTTGACACAGGATTTAGAAATTCATTTTTCTCCAGGGCTTTCGTCTTTGCTTTAGATAATACAAAGTATGTGTAAATCAACAATAATTAAATATGAATTTGTCAAATCTGAGAAAAATGTATTATTAGCTACCCAGCTATATTCTAATGATGTAAAAATATTCAAGTATATAACATTTGAAATAATGAAAAAAAATAGCTATTTTCTCCACCCTGAGTGTTGAAAGTAGGTGTAGATACAAAATATTTTGTTATCAACTATAATAAACACACATGTCAACTTACACTCATTAGTTTGCATGTGTTGTTAATGATGCAGAGGCAGTTTTGAATCAGACTGAATGTCAATATTAGTTTGGGCAAGTCATCAAAATTAGGGCTGGTTTGAGATCAGCCTGGCAGTAGAGCCCTGCGTGGGACTGTTATTACATATACTGTCCACTTCCGTAATGTGTGTATTCTTTTACCGCCTACTGCGGCTGGATTTCAGACCATTACCACCCACATAACAGATCTCAATCTGATTTTAGTCAGGCTCACACAATTGTTCAAATTGTTTTTCGCGTCATGAAAGCATACTGCATACTTCAGCATCTTCTCTAAGTTTTAGGCCTCTTATACATCAAGTCAACAATTGACCATTGGGCACATGACATGGTGAACAACTTTCTCTGGTATTTTTGGTGTTAGTGCTCCATCGCCCACTGTTAAAATCCATGGGTCTCTTTTTTTTGGCCAATTTGACTTGTTGAATCAGCGCCCTGTCTGCCACTCAAAGCGTTCACTGTGGTTGTTCAACGCAGCAAATAATAACAGGAGAAAACAGGCGTAGAGACAGCAGAAAGTTAAATGCTAAATTATCATGTCACGAGAAATCTTCTATTTTGTCATCCTCGTTTCTCCAAAACAAGCAATAATTTCACAACTGTGGCCGTGCTGAGTGAAGGAAACTGAAGGTGAGACCATCTCTGTTTGACTGAAAAATATAAAGCACATACTGTTATGTTTACTTGCTTTTTTTCCAATTATGTCTTCCACTCTCCTAATAATTTAAATCGAATCAAATCAAATTTAATCTATAGAGCGCTTTTCATGCCACAAAGCAACACAAAGTGCTTTTACATCGTTTAGAAATATTCTAGTTTCTCTTTCACACAGTCACACATACTTACGCACACGTGCGCGCGCACACACACACACACACACACGCACACACACACACACACACACACACACACACACACACACACACACACACACACACACACACA
>JBBBVU010000019.1:12743445-12753728 GCA_037177055.1 Atherinosoma microstoma
CCCCCCCCCCCCCCTGTTTTGCAAACAAAAAAGGACATACTAGAGACAGACTTGTGACTGGGGTTCAGAAGTGTGCTCTTCCGACCTTTCTCAGGAAATTTTATCAAGAAAAAGTTTACAGTTGTCAGGTTTTCATTTTGTTGAGGTGTTGGAGTCCCCCCCCCCCCCTTTTTTTTTTTTTTTGGTGTTTTCTGTAAAAATGTCAATTTTTTGGCAACTTGTATTTAATTTGTCACATTTTTTGTTTTGCATTTGTGTTTCCTACAATGTTTTTATTAATAGTATTGACCTCAGGGCCTCCATAAATACAAAAAGTAAAGCATGTTTCCATTAATCAAGTTTTAGTTATTAGCTTCTTCTTCCAATATTACTTTCCACTAAACCAAAACACAAATTAACCTTTGTAAACTAAAAGGTCCGTGCACCTCTTAAACCAGAGCTCACACACGTTTCTGAAATAAAAATTACAAGTATAAATTTTATAGCTGAATAAAGTCTCAACCAGCTTTCTGAAATATTTATAGAAAGAAAAATATGGTAATAAATTAATTTATGAACGGTTTCCGAAATGCTTTGTAAGGCGCTTGTTTCAGATAACTACATACGTTCCATGGGACCGAGCAAACCTGGTTCATTCATTTTTCAGCAAAAACTAGGTTACAGCACTGAGACTAAAACTGATTAAAGCTCAAGGTACGAAAGAGACAGAATAAGAAAAGTGGAAATCACCCCCATCCCTTATTTGGGACACCTGAAATAGGCCAGAGGCTGGTTTCCTCCTATCAGAGGAGCCCTGGGAAGCCTGAGAGACTAGAGAGAAAAGGGGAGGGAGGTGGTGGTGGGGGGGATTCAGCGGGGCCTTAAGTGTGCTATCATAGGCGTCTCTTGTGCCTGCCTGCTTTATTTGCAGTAGTCAGGTTAATGAGTCCACCAGCCCACTTGATGTTGAGAGGCCTGCCACAAAGAGCTGCCTCATTAGAGCTAGCCTGGCATGCTGCTCTGAGACAAAGGGACATTCACGCCTCTGAATGCCTTTACGCTCCTAAATGCTGCCAGTCTGTGAGGGCCAGTGCCATGGCATAGCCCACTGCACACGTCCTGGCGCCTGGCCAGGCACACCACGACCCTGAGCCTGGCTGGCTGGACTCGCAGGCTGCTCCAGGGCAAGTAAGCGCTGGGATGAAAGAAGACTTTACCAGCCTGCTGTTATGGTCTAAATGTTTTTGAAGCAAGCACAGTAAAAGCCAGTGCAGAGAACCAGGAGACAAGCTGCACAGTCAACGATTGCCATTGCTTCTTCTGCTCTCAGGCTGCATGACTGAGGCCCCCCACCACCACCACCCACCCCCCACCGTCCCACTCACCCACTTTGCTCCCCTTGTTATCTTCACGTTTGCATTAAGCTTCAACTCCACATTCTTCACTCTGAGCAAACCACCGCGTTCAAACATTTCCTCACTAACAAGGTTACACCTAAAATATATTCCCAAATCGTCTTAAACCTACAACTGCCGCCTCACCTCAGGTTTCCAATTAGTGTGACATAATGACTGAAGTGCACGATTCCTGTCTGTGATACAAGGTGCTTTATCAGCCAAGGTGCAGGTATGACCTATTTAATGAGAGCTATTGCACAGTATTCAAATGTCACTGCTCTGTGTAATTTCATGCTTCACAACTAAAGGCTGTAAACTCTTTTTCTGTAATAGGAACAAGCTTTCCAACAAACATTGTCATGAACTATCAAAGATATAAACAATAGAATATATTTATTTGGTCAGTACTTGCTTGCAGAGTTAAAAATCTATTGGTTAGCATATCCTTTTTTAAGAAGTTGTATTCCTATTTTACAGCACAAGCTAATAAGATATTTCTAATTATTCCAACATGCAGTGCACAGGACTTACACACAATACTGTAAGGAACACAAATTGTTCATTTTTGCTGCACTGGCATTGATCCAGTTCTCCACTTCAGCGTAAAAAAGAATAAAATAAAAAATAAAAGAGAAGATCTCTCAAGGCTTCAGGTCAGGAGTTAAATATTTTCTGCATAGGCAATCCACAGTTTCTACCACACTATTTATAGAGCAGACAGAAACAGCTGAGCTGACTGCAGTGATGTCACTTGCGCTGATGGAATGCTTTGTTCCACAGCATGTGCGCATGCCACCTGGGTCTGTGTGAGCTGCAAGGGGAAGCTCGATGGAGGAGCCAAGATGGCTGACGATTGCCCTATTTTTGAAGCATAAAATGAAGAAAAAAAAAAGAATTAAAAGATGAATAAAAGGAAACCATCCCTATCTCTGTGAGCCAGGCTGTCCACCTCACCAAATAAGCTCCATAACCTTATAAGAACATTCGCCCCTCTGCCATGGCTCTGTGTGTTCATGTCATGAAAGGTATCGGTATTTGTTGCTGCCATTTGGAGCAGAGCACTCATGTCAAAGTAATGTAACATCAGAGTCGCCACACACTACAGCTGAATGGAAGAAAATGGCATGCACGGTCTTAAGTATTTCACGTTTGTCGTTCTGAGCACAGCATGCATACGGCTGAGGCGTTTGAGAAGTATTATACCCATATATATTTTTAGTAAGCCTTTGGGCTTCTTTCTGTGTCCCTAAAAGAGCATGGTTGCCTGGCAACCATTATTGTTGCCATAGAGATTCATGTGTTGGCAGCTGCTGCAATCAGCATTAACTCAAGGCACATATTCTCATTCCGATAGTCAGGCGATAGGAAGGCAACTAGGACGCAGTCAGAGAGGGATAGTAATCAGTGTGAAACATATGCTCATCCATTACTCGCTGCATTAATACAATTATATCAAAAAGTAATTTATGGCTGTGCTTTGCTGCAATGATCACATTGCAGACAGAGGCATAAAATTCAAACTCATAACTGATCCCCACTTTCATTTAATAAATGGCACCAGGCACTAACACAGTGGAAAACAATGCAATTTTGCCTCCAACATGAGCAACAATTCTGCCTAAAACATCTCTATTGTTGGTTTCAAATGAGAGAAAACACATTTGTTTCTTCTTTTCTTTCATAGCAGTAAGATAAAAAAACAGCAACTTGAAAACCTGCTCATAATGAATGTTTTAAGACAATGGGGATGCCACTGGGAAATATATGAGCAGCATTTATAAGAGGGTATATTATTCATATATTTAACAATTTGTTCAGGATCTTTGTGACAAGGTGAAGTGAACACACTGCCTGATAGATAGGGAAGGTCATATATGGTGATACATTTCAGCATAAACTCTGCTGCTGTTTCATTTATACCTGTTAGGGGTACAAGTGATATTTACCTCCTTCAATTCTTTATATGGGAACGCATCCATTCCCACTGGAACCATTTTAGCCCTGTTGGGAGTGAAAACACGCAGAAATCATAATAGCAGTTATTTCCTCTCAGGGCTTTTTTTTCCTCCCCTTTCCGTTCCAGCTCTCCGTCACTTCACTGTTGACATCACGGAGAGCTATGTGGGGATAAAGAGGCAGAGAAAAACAATAACAGACCCATTGACCCCCATTTCACAAACCTTGGGGGTATAAGAGAAATCCACTTACAAGGCTGGAACAGACCTGCTGATTGGGCTTCAATAGGCTTTCTATTAGGGAGCAGTGGAGGTGCAGCACGAGTCCTGACTGCTGCCTGTTTCTGAGTGAGGATGCTTCTGTGACTGATACAGATTTACATCTAACCTCTTGAGCACTTTGGGTGAGTTGCAGATGCTGAAGTGTATCTCAAATCAGAGAGAAGCAAGTGGATAAGCATGCAATGCAGCTCTTGAACAACACAAAAATCCACACCGTGCCTTGTAAAATCAGCGATCTCATCATATCACTCCTGCTACAGCTAGTCTAAAAAGAACAACTGTGATGGAGCCAAGTGAGGCAGCAGTGCTGCACTTTAAGTTATTAGAGCAAAATGATTTCCTGAAAGGTGAGCACCTGTATCCAAAATTAATTCATTTGTTTCATTCAATTGTTGTTTTATGGTCACACAAGTCAGATAAGATGTTTCACTACATTAACTGCTGTTATCACAAACCTTTCTGAAACAAATTAAGATTAAACTCCTCATCTCGAATCGACATTAAAGCGCATAGTCTTCTTTTCAACAGAACAATCCTGCAACCATATACTTGACTAAAAACAAGAAAAACCTCGGGTTAATGGTTCTGTAAATTTCCCTTCTCTTCCAGCTTTAATTGCCCTGCACAAGGAAAGCATGGCTTTGTAAGTAGAACGCAATAATCTCCTGACATAAGCATTAGAATAGAGGCTCTCCTTGCTTTGTGTGGATGCTGCTGGTTGACATTTAACATCACAGAGAGAGGGAAGGTGGAGAGCCCAGTGCCCTACATGCACATTTGACCCCCTGCTAATGTCAGAGGGGGAAGGTCCCACACACTCTTCCTTGCTTCACTCACACAAAACACTAGTGAGGTGCAGAGTACAAAGTATCCATCCCTGTAGTCACCTCTTAACATTCATATGATGATAGGTACAATTTCATCCAACATAACTAGAAAGCAGGTAATTGCATGGTGGAGGGAAAAATGGTTTACATTGCCTTCAATGTGGAATGTTTTTTTTAATTTTTAATTTTATCTGAATATAAGCAGCACATGTAGATATTATTTAAAGTAGTTTCACTACTAAAAAAGTGCATCTCCTTATCAATATATCCATAAATTACAGGTTATTCTTACATGTGTAAATTCAACAGCAACTAAAAACCACAAAAGAATTTTTATTTTTATTTTTCACATTGAGGGAAATGTACAAATGTTTGTAGCACGTTCACGTTGGATGACAGTAAGCACAGCCAACAGGCCTGTAACCCAGTGCATCTGACCTGGTTGTGCTTGCACGCAACCATGAAATAACAACTGCTGTTTGGTGTTTGATGTTAGCTCGGGGAATGTACCGTCCCTACTCGGGTTAAGCAGGCAAATGTTACAGTCAGGATTTTTTATGATTTTTTTATTTATTTTTTTTACAATGAGGTCAAGTCCTATAATACTGTAGAATCTACATCTGCTGGATCGTTCTCTAAATCTAAAGTCTGCTCATTGCATGTCAGGACTCGAGGAACATGTTACATTGCAGCTCACAAAGACTAATTATTATTTTAGCAAAAAACATCTGACAAAAAATATTGTTTGCACACAAAAAGGCTGATAAATGTCAAATATGTTTAGATGTGTGAACATCTAGGTACGTCAAAAAATATGCACAATTTTTGTACTCAAGTAGTTTAATAAAACAAGACACATTTAGTAACAACAACCTTTTGCTGACAGTTATTGCTACTTTAGAGTGTGAAAAAGTCCTCAGAACAACCACACAGACAATGTTATACAAGTAATATTGATTTTCACACATTGTAAATTGGTTTGTGTGACTTAAAGCAATAAATGATCATTTGGACCAAATATTACACAAAATGTAATAGTTTTAAATCAATAAAATGTTGAGAGGGCAATAGATAATACACAGACTTACATTGTTATGATTGTGATATTATATTAAGCAACAGCAGGAACTACATTACTTAAGGTACATGTTGCCTTATAATTCAGCCACCACTTATTCTAAATCTTTCCCCACAAACTATGGGACTACACAGTATGCCCCCCTATTGTTAATCTGGTACTGCAGTTATGTTGCTGTTTTGTTGATGACTGACATTGCATCTTTTGATTTGTGTCAGAAAACTAAAGCAATCAGATTTTTTTCCAGCTTTTTCATACTAAGATTCAGGATGCTGGTAGACCAGCATCATTTAACCACATGCACTACGAAATGAAATGAAGGAAAATGAAAAACAATAACAACAACATAAAAAAAAGCATTAAAATTTCTTCAGACAACCAAAACTGGTTGATGTTACAAAGCTATCAAGAGCATATTTCAACACGTAAAAAATATAAATAAACAAAATGTAAAAGATAAAAACATTCTTAATTCTAATCTAAATATGACATAAAATGCTCTACAAAAAACAAGGATCTGAAGGCAACTAAGCTGTAAATATAGCTTTAGACAATTAGTGGTATGCTAAAGACTTTTAAGTGTAGATTTTTTTAAGGATAATTTTGGGAACACAATACAAGAAACGTCGTGCAGTATGTGTGATGTTATGCCGGGTGGGATGGGGGTGGGGGGCCTGATTTATCGTTCAAAATATGAAGGGGGGGGGGCTCACAGAAAAGGCATCGGTTGAAGCATATCGATGCAGCTACAGCATTTCCTGCTACACAGTATCCTACTGCTGTACATTTGACTTTTAATCCAGCTCCAAATTCGTCACACCGACTCCCAAAAAAACGACCAGCACCGTTGGTGTCGGTGCTATAATGCCTTTTAAACTTAAATTACTGATCTGTTGAATTAATGTATAATGTTTGTAGTGAAGCTGCAGCAGCAAGGAGGCCTCGGGATTCATGATCATAATTATCTCTTTGTTTTGTTTTGCTTTTTGGGTAAAAGATATGGGCCATTCTTAGATGAAGATGCTGAAACAGATTTCGATTCGCTTAAATTCTAATTTTATATTCGTTAACATGAAGTAGAGCTGAACATATGAGGCGTTTCGATGCTGCAGTTTCCGTGTGATTTGACAGCAACGGATCGCTTTTAACTGTGACAATGCGTTGCCGCTATTTTATGCAGTTGTTTCAAATCGGATGAATTCTGTGCAGGCGGTTTTACCCCCCTTTTTTTTTGTCCTTTAAGTCCTCAGGTATGGAGAAGAATGTGTCTCTGTGCGACAGAAATCCCGTTCCATAGGTGATGAATGTATATCCAATAGATAGCAGGGGTACAATTTAATATTTAGTCCAAATCCAGTCTGACTTGGCTGCGTGTTTTCATCTGCCGACAGCTCGCTGCAGAGTGGCTGCAACTTTTCCAAACTTCCTCTTCCCAAATGATGGAATGTGCATCTGCAGCCACTGGTAATTTCTTTCTGTCTCCACCACTTCTTTCCCCCCTTTACGCCCCTATCTCCCACCGCTTTTCTTTTTTTCAGCAGAGGGGCCCAGTGGCTGGCTCTTGATTAATAAATGTTTATGTGTTTTGAAGTGCGGGACAAAAGGGGGTGGCCTGTGACCCCTAGGAGCCCCGACCTTGTGCAGGTTTATTGTGAGGCGCTGGGAAAGGGGCTTTGGGACGGAGACCCCGGGCCACTGACCCACACACATCCCAGAGTCTTGCCATTCATGCGCGCACCGCTGCATGTCGCCCCGCAGCTTCCATTGTTTCAGAGGGAACAATAGATATACCCCCTCTCTGCAAGAGAAAAAGCAGCTTTCAATCTTCCCTCTATATGACGCCTGACGCAAGCCCGGGCACAGTTTCCCTCCAACCGTCAAACTAAAGAAGAAAATTGTTTGACAAAATGCGAACCCTGTTCGCGGTGCGTTCGCTCGAGTTGCATCACAACGTTGCATCATTGCACTGACTGGATTCATGCAGCCGTCAAAGGCCAACGCCGCAACAGAGTGAAACAATAAAATAGCAACAGAGCAGATTTTTAGGACACAACAGAAGAAGAAAACTCGAAGGAAAAAAAAACGTGAATATGACCTGCAGGCTATTTTTAAAGCTGGAATCAGATATAGGCTATATTAATAGGTTGGAGGTAAGTAGGCATTAGCAGGGCTTGTGTGTTCCGCCTTGTAGGGTTAGTGAGGTTACTCGAATGACATCATCCATGGGCCCTAGTCTCTATTGGATCTTTGCCTGGGAGTCAATCAGGGCAGGAAGTGAAGGGGATACAAACAAGCAGTGTGGGGCTGCCACTTTCTTCAATCAATTACTGCCTCAGTGCTGAATGCGCCACCGAGATAGTCTGCGCTTTTGCATGTCAAAAAAATGTGCAAAAAGAAAAAATCTGGCCTGTTAAGGAAGGGTTCACTCGGGAGAAGTTTTAAGCATGACTACAGAATGAGGAGGCGCATTTTCTTCTGTTCTTCCAATAAATTCTCCTTTATAGTATCTGGGCAGGTTCAACCTACAATTGCTTACAGAATTAGGGTTTCAATCCGATGGCATGATGCGTGAAACTGCAACGCACTAATGGACCTCTCCAGACAAATGGCATTAAACATGATTAATCGTAGATGGCGAGTCAGCGATCCGACTACTCAGTTAAATTTAGCTTTACTATCGCACACACACAAGCATTAACCAAAGCGGGACTTATTGTGCTATAACACACCGAACGACCGTGTAGCATTCATGGAAATAATAAACTTAAATCAGGGCCAATAATCATGTAAAAAAAATACTGGGCATATAAGGCTTCCAGAGCGCGCATATTTGCGTGTCGGTGTGAGCGAGCACGCATTTCTGTGTATAAGCTCGTGGGTGAGATCGTGCGTGCGAGGAGAGAGCGAGAGAGAGGCTGAGAAAGAGAGCGATTTTACTCATTGTAATGCACAGAACGACCTGCCCTCTTTTGGAAGAAAAAAAAAAGTAGCGAGAAAGCGCAGCCATGCTTTGCAGAGGCTACAGCGTCGCTCTCATTGGTAGTATCAGCCTCTCGCCAAACGGAGTCTTTGCTCGCTCGCCGACACACGAAAGAAACCGGGAATACAAGCGTCTGCCTCCGTGACGAGAAGAGCTGCAGTGAAGTATTAACGCTTAAAAGAAGTGAGAAAACAGCAGGGCACGGATACATATTAGCACAGTGCGCTGGGATCCACCATATGGCGTGGACCATACCACGGTAAGTATCTTATGCTTGTATTTTGCTTTATGATGAACCTCTTCATCAATTATGTATGATCAGAACATGTGTTAATGCTTCAAGGTTTGGTAAAATATCAGTTGAATATAAGGAGAATAATGATCACACTTCATCTGCAGAGACATAACGGTCCTGTACGTTTTCCCATCCACGCTGCACTTGCCATTGTTATTGCAGGCTTTAGGGAATAAAGCACCACACTGGGGGGGGAAAGCGAGCGAAAAGCATCAGTAAACCTGCATACGCTGCAGCCTATATATCGATTCATGTCGACAGTTGCATAATCAATAGGAAGAGTAAAGAAGGACGTTGGATTCCTTAGTCTGATCATTTGTTGGCTCCGCGGCGCTTGAGGACAATAGGAGTCGTTTTCTTGTCGGTGGGACCCGAAATATCGCCTAATGATGTACTGACGAGCATCTGAAGCTCCACAAACGACGATGGGCGAGTTTCGACCGGTTATGAAGGGATGGGGATGTTTCCGTCTAAAATGGCGATTCCCTTTGTTTCTGTATAGAGCTCCTCTCTATTCTAGCGAACGGGGTATAATGCATTGCGATTACCGTATACCATCCTCCGCCTCTTCGTTACTACACTGCTTTGCACGCAGGGATTTTGCTCTTTCACTGGAAAATATGGATGTGGTCCTCGATTGTGATGCGTTCAAGAGCTCAGCAAGGCTCAGACAAGAGAACAGGTAGACTACACTCTTGATTTCATTTTGAATTTAGACCATTTTTAAAATTTACATTAAATGAAAATTGACTGGTTTGACTGTAGTCTGCACCACAGCAAATACTAGATTTTAACCGTGTCTGTCAGCCTCTGATACAGTCCAGGCGTTTAAAAGGAAATAAATTGACCTCTTTGCATCTGAACACATAATGAAAGACACATTTACATCACATTTATTATGCACGCCATCATAACGGATGCAACCCCAGTCAACGGTTTTATTGAATACCAATGATTTCACCTCTTCTTTCAGGTACTTAGTAATCTGTAACTCATCACATCAGGAAAAATGCTGCATTTGTTCACGCTCGTATCTTAGGCTCGAAACAGGAGTATCCTTTTATCATCAGTATGTGCGAGGATGTGCATGAGAGTACGCGTGTGCGCATGCCCAAGTGATCCTGTATTTGCGTGAGTGTGGTGCGCTTTCCCCCCCCCCCCCCATCCTTTTTAAATAGTGCAATGTTGCATAACTGTTCACAGTTAATGCCAGATTTGGGGCTTCACAATTTGCAGCTCCATTGTTGGCATTTCCTCTGCCGGTCGTTCGCGCACACAAGAGTTCACCAACCTATAGACAGAGCCATTAACACATTTCAGCGATGAGAGTTAATATTGGGAAGTCGTCAATTTCCCTCCTAGTTTCAAGGACGCACGGTAGTGATGAGGAGGACGCTGGGTAATATAGAGGAACATCTGTTTGCCTGATGACGTCAAAAAAGGGGGGGGGGGGGGGGGGGGGGGGGGGGGGGGGGGGGGAGGGGGGGGGG
>JBBBVU010000019.1:12765095-12810390 GCA_037177055.1 Atherinosoma microstoma
TATATATATTCAAAAATAGATTTATTTTAAAATAATTTTAACGACAAAGCTGCTTTATTTGTGGAAATGTACAATATTATCCTTGTTTTCTTATGTTTGCCAGTCTCCGATCTAAGCTTTGTGTGCGTATGATGAGCTATTCCGACAACAGGGTCATTACAGTGTCCCATTTAATCCCATCACACTCCTGAATGCCTTGAATCTTCAAAGAATGGCCCTTAATCAAGAATGGGACTAACAGCAACTCCTGTTCCAGGATTTAACTCAAATATCTTACATTTGAACACAGAGATGTCTTTATTTTTTCTTCTTCCTGCTGTTAGAAACTGAGACTTTACAAAAAACATTAATTATGCAATATTCATTAATGCACAAATGACTGGAGCATTTAACCCATACTAATATTCACATTAGTCCAGAGGAAGAGATTCCCCAGGGGTGAGACTAAACCATATGTGTGTGGAAAACAGAACACAACCTCCAACAGACAACAGCAAAATTATATCAGTTCAGAGGTGGAGTAAATTTTAAAACTACAACAGGAAAAACAAAGTGATGCATTCATAAGCAAAACACATTACATTCCCCTTGATGTGGGAGCTACTTTCTGCCAGCCGATGAGATATCATGTACTGAGAAGGGTCCCTGATGTGTAATGTTGGACTGGGAAGACGTTTTGTGAAAGCAGAAAAACCAGGATGCTTTGTCAATGGCTACTGAACACAGCCACAAGTCATAGAAAAAAACATCATTTTTATTCATGAGTCTAATAAAGCTGAATCTGTCTTAAAGGCATTTACAGGGGGATTCAAGGCTCATGAATAGAAGTGGAAGATAAAAAAACCCACCTCTTTCATAAACCACAAAGTGTCCAATTTACCATATCAAGGTCCAGCAGGGTGTCTATTCATAACAGGGTGGTGATGTATGCTAAAGATGATAAACATTAAAGTCAAAATATACATAAGTGCACAGAATTGAAATGTCCTCCTCATATCAGTAACAGGCAAAACTCTGGCAATCGATTCATCCATGCTGTGTCATACATTGTGTATAAAGATATATGTGCTGCACTGGCTAAGGTACCGAATCAACCTCTGGGTGGTAATTCATTTTTGTCAGGCCACTGATAGCAATGCATAATGTTGTCTTCATGTTGTGCACACATAATGCAGGCTAATACAACTGCAACTGAGGGGGTCAACTACTACAACCCAACCTTTTTTATTGTTTAACCTCCATTATCAGCTGCACTAAAAAGACGCAACGTAAAGAAAACATAATGCGGATCTTTATAAAAGGATTTCTTTCTTCTCATTTAAATAGTTTCTTAAAGCAATCTAGCTTCACTAGTTCTAATTGATACTTAATGATCTTCATTAATAAAAACAGTAACTCAGTTATTGTACAGTTTGTTTTCAGTAGACCCCCTAGGTGAGTTGAAGCATCTTTAACTGTAATAATGATAAACTGTCCCATTTGGATTTTCAGGTTAGAATAATATGCAGGAATAAATGCTTAAATGGCACCAATAATGTGGTCCCAATTTTATTGGAAATGCTTGTATTCGTCCCCCTTATCCATTATTAAGGCAGTTTTTTGTTTTGTTTTTTCAATTAAGGCAAGTCTGAAAGAAAACTCTTTTCCGCTCACATTTTTGTTCAATTTTCCAGATTCAGAAAAACCTTATTGAAGAAGTGAATTTTAAAGATTACATTTAGAGATAATTTGCTGTAGCTCAGTAAGCTAAACTGACCACATTTAATTATTTTTCCCCTTTTTTTCCCCTCCTGAAAGCATAACACTGACTCTCATTCCGGGCAGCTTTCCTTTAGATAGAAAAACCCGACCAGTGCTCATTTCTAAATCAATATATGGGAAATGTTTGTTTTTTTCTCTTAGGATGCCCTGGGGTCAGGTAAACATATGTGTGCTCAGCCCAATAACAGGGGGCAAAATGACGTAGTGAAGTGTGATTATTTTCTCATCTGGAATACTACTTTTGAGTAACATCTCTAATATTCCAAATGCCTCCATATTAATCAGTTTAAAGACCCAATCCTCTAATCCCTGTTTACAGATGGCTCTGTTTTTACTCTGTAATCTGATGTTCTTTTATTCCTCTGGGATTAAACTGCTCACAGCAGAGCGTAGTAATTTATGGTGTTGTTGTGGTTGGAGTGAGTTATGCTGGTTTACAGGTTGTTTTTATTCCACAATAGTTTAGCACAGATTTGAACAAACACAAACAGGTGCAATGAAATAAAGTGCTCATGTAGTACAAAAGTCAATCAAATGATGAATGCTGTCTAGAGACAACTCTATTGAATTGTTTTTTATTCTGCGCTGCTGTTGCTTACAGCCTTCAAGCTTTGTTTCCAATCCCTATTTCTGAGACATACATCAGGATCAAAAGAAAGACAAAGAATGTGTTTATTTTTCATTATCATAATCATGAGATCATCTAAGTTTGATGAAACAGTATAAAACAGTGTATATGTAAAAAAGACTGCGCATTGATCAAGACAGCTGTGAACTTTCCATTTCTGTGACCTTAACATTCAGATTATGTGCCATTGTTTGATTGGAGTGGATGTGGAGCCCACAGTGACCCAGCAGCCACTGTAGATCATGTGAGCTGGCGAAAAACAGCACTAAGCTCAGCTGAACGCTGACGTAAACCTTTAACACGTTCACACCTTTAAAAGATAACGAAACCGCGACTAAAAACTGCTGCACGATGAAGCCTCTGTCTGTTCTGTGTGCCTTGCATGTGTGTGTGTATATGAGGCAGAGATCACTTGTCCTTATCAATATGCAGATCCTAACCCTCTCAAGGTTCATTAAAGTCAAGGCGAGGTGGATTTCATCTTCACTCTGTGATATTCATTAACTCTGGCTTCCGCATTAAAATAAAGACATGAGGATGACACAATAACAGAGAATCACTCACTGCTCATTTCAACACACATACACACTTTTTCTTTCACACACACAATAAATAAGACATTATCTACTGCAGCCACAATTCTGTGCTGTGATACAGACAGCTAGCTTAGTTATTTATGTGTTGTTCAAACAACTATTCATTACTTGATTGCTGGGCAGGTTTCAGATTGGAGTGTAATCTGAAGATTAGATGAACAAGGTCAACCGTATTATAAACAAAGACATAAAAACATACTCAAAACATCGAAACAGTGACTGGATTTTAGGTCAGTTGCATATTTTCTCTGGAATCCATATGAATCTTTGAAGTGGATTTAAGTCTATAACATGAGAAGGAAAAAAAATGGACAATCCGCTTCTCTCTGTTGAAAATCTGTCACGTTACTGGAGCATAAAACCCCGCCGTTAGTGTAACACTTGCTCGGCTGATCCTCCTGATGTGCCGAGTGCTACTCGAGGCTTCAGTGTATCTGTCTGAGCAGAGGTCTTTAACAACCATGAATGCCAAGCATGGGGGAGGCAGGCCAGGCCAAGCGTAACCACAGCGGCCCAATGTCCTTGGCTCCTTGGCGGCCTTCACCTCACACTCCCTGCACAGTGAATTTTATGGCTAATTTCCGGCAATTTATCCTGGCACTTTCAGAGGAGAGATTCCTGCGGGAATAATGTGCATAATTTGCATAAATCATCCTGATAGAATGCATATCAGCATGTAACCCCCCTGTCTGATGCTCCAGCGTTTACTTTATAATCAAAACTGACTCTTTTCCACCAGCGGATGCATGAGAGCCACGAGAAGGGGGTCTTGAGTTTAGTTGAGTAATTACAAAGGAATGAAACACACATACAGATGCAGAAATAGCTTAATCTCCACTTCTCAAGAGCTACAGTTTAGCATAAATATCACGCTGTAAATCATGTAAACATTATAAATTCTGTGATTTCTTCCCAAATAAGCTCTTCACTTTGTCTCATCAATGCACTTTGAGATGAAGTTCTCCATTTGAAGTACTTTTATCTCAGCATTTTCTCATGTTCAGAGTGCTGGAGCAGCGAGACATCAACCAGAGTTTGGTCCACGGGCCTGTTTGCAAAAGCTCGCTCTGTGTAAGCAACCAATTGTCTGAGTAGAGGAGACGGGGGTCAGTACAAGGCTACCCCACTTGCTGTGATCTAATCTGACATACAGTTACAATGTGCATATTCTCTTAGACTGCCTTCTTTAAAATAATCAGCCGCGGTCAACTCGACTTCGTTGGTCGAGGAGGTGTGAGACGAAAGAGGGACACGGAGCACAATAGAAAGAGGAGCTTTCAGAGACAAAAGGCATGTGGCCTGATGGGGACGCAGTAAAGCATGCAAGCTGCAAAAGAGGCAGAGGGTTAACTAATCGGAGCAGACACACAGACAAAACATAGCTACACGGAAAGAGCGCTGCACTCGCTACATGCACTCGATTTTGTGACTGACAGGAAAGAAGAAGATGTGTGTGTGTATTTTTGTGTGTGTGTGTGTGTATTTTAGAGAGGAGCCATCATTGGAGTGAGTAGTTTTGTGCTGCCAAACTACCAGGTTCTTCCACTGGCCCTCATCCCAGAGTCTCAAGATCTCAGATGGCATCACTGGTGACAACAGGACAGTCGTCCGCCGGGTGGACGTTAATCACAATAATACTGGGCAGGCCAATCACGACTCACTGATCAAGCGCTTAATGACGTGCCTGCCGTACCCACTGTAACCAGCCTGCTGCAGAGGGATTCACAAACCAAGACTAGCTCTTTTGTGGGGGCAGGAGAAGGAGGAGGATGGTGGTTATGAGGGTGGTGCACAGCCATCCAGACAATAATTACTCGATGACTGTGGTCACATTAGGGATCAGTCAAAGCAGATTAATTTCGACTGATAGCATTGGTCCCTCCTAAATGCAGATTTTCTTAATAAGAGTGAAATTGTGTCGCTGAGAGGGTTGTGGGCTGTGAGGTCTGCAATAGGGGGGTAACTACAATTACTTATCTGGATTGACAATGTCTTCTTCTTGGTATGAATCAGACTGTACTTCTGAATGTCAAGGCAACATTAGCGAGCAAACGTGTTTTTCCAAGTCCTCTGATCTGGTGTGTGTGTTTGTATGCAGAGACCGTATGCACTGGCACAAATGAGGCTGCATGTGTGGTACGGGTAGGCCTTTCAGTAAATACCCAGAGACCCCAAGAATTACCCAGAGCAGAGAGGACAGCATCTGTTTGTGTGCTTGTGCCGAGCAAACAAGGCAATTTAGAGAACACCAAGGGAGCTGCTAATAAACACAACCTTATTCCCCCTTCTTCCTGCACCTGGCTCTGAATATTGCTGCTCTACAGTAAGGATGTCTATCTGTCTTTGTATGATTGTGTCTGTGCGTGATGTCATGCCAAAGCCTGATTGACCTGACTAGGAGGGTTGTCTCTGTGTTTCTGCAAGTGCGCCTATAATCGAGGGTGTATGAAAGCATGAGCAAATGTGTGGCACGTGTGCGCACCCGTTTTATCATTCTACAGTGAGGGGCATGCAGTGCTGCTGGGAAATGGCAGGTCTGTACCCCATCACATACTGGCATCTTTTGTCTGTATGGTCAAAGCTGTGCCAACATGTCTGCCCTGAATACCTGGCTGAGAAGCAGTGCATTACTGTACACAAAGGCGAGCGAACACTGGCCTGTCAGACGCTGGTAGATGCAAGTGGCAATGGCCTATATGCAGTCACCCTTTAAATTATTAGAAGCAGCAGCAAACGTGTCCTTAAAGTAATTTAAGTTATGTTTTCCTTGCTAACCCCTGCAACTATAGCAGTAAACATGCTTTAATGAGACCTGCAGCTTTGCTCACCGCCACCATTGACTGTGATAAGTAGCCAAAGTGACACCCAGTGAAACCATGCATCAGACCAGACACAAAATGGCCGTCTAGTGCCAAACCCCGCCTTGGCTTTCACTTCACATCACACCACAGAGCCTGGCGGCAGAGTGAAAGCTTTACGGAGCATTTAGGGGGAAAAACTCACTGCCCTCTGTTTACATCTGTCACTAACAGGTAACATTAACATTCACACTACAGCAACCTTGTATCTGCACACAAGTGTTAAAAATACATCCATTATCACTTTTCAGAGGTATGTCTTGGTGTCTTAGTTTGGTCAAAGTCCATTAGGGTGCAGAAAAACCCAACCAGAGATCATGTTTGCCCTTTCAATCTGAGCGCCTCAAGGTCTCCTAGCTGCTCAGGTCACATACCTGGCAACTTCAGACAACAGCCCACACTCTAACAGCCTTTGAGCCTTCAAGCCAAGAATATTCTAAAATAAGAGAGTCAGAGAAGATAAGTACAAAAGGAGATTAATCTGAGTTATTACATTGATTAGATTTCCAGAATGCTAATTAAAAGATGTTAGGACATGGGCCTAGACAAGGATCAGTGGGCACTAATGAGGACCAATAGGCCTCTGTAATCTGTGCTGTAATGAGACTGGTTTAAATGTAAAGTTTGCTGGGAGACAAGAGAGGAGGTAGATAGGGATGGAGAAAACAGTCATATTCCGTCATTAGGACCTGTTTCAGTGAGAATTCACAGCCTCAGCAAAAGGACAGGAATAAAAATCAAGATGAGGGGAAATGGAGAGAATTTCAATTATATAAAAAGGGCGTTTGCACAATAAAAACATTTTATTATTAGACAATTAACATGGTGGTTAAATGGCTCAAGGTCACTTACACTCTTGTCTTAGATTACAACTGGCCTATTTTAAAGTAACAGGGCAATATCTTTTAATGGGAAACTATTTAAAGAGGCTGATTTTCTCTTGTTTTTTTCCTCCAAAAAAAAAGAGTAAAGGAACAAAGGTTCCACGTTAAACAAAGTACTGCATGTTTTCTTTGTCCCAACTTAAATGTTTGGATTCTGAATACCTAAGTTGGTAAATTTGGAGAAAAAAATTGGTATGACAAATTTCTGTACACTAATTAACCACAAGTAAAACCATCAGTGATTTTGTCTGTAAAAGGACAGAAAACAGCTAAAAAAATATCCTTTATGAGTTCACAGAGCCCAGTGTTTATTAGGTTTTTCTTATGGATCAAACAAAAAAGCAGGAAATCTTCAAATATGAAAACTTGTAATCTGCTTTTGAAAGTTTATCATTTCATTAAAAGAACTGACTAAAAAGAAACTGGTAACATTTCTGTCAAATGACCACAATCAGCAAGTCATTTTAGGGCTAATCACCTGTTAGACAACCAACTAAATACAGAAGGAGGGATGGCTATGAGCACAATATGAAAGGAGGAATTAATCTGCAGCCAAAGAAAATGGCAGAATAATACAAAGCAGACGGTTAAGGAGTCAACTGAAATTAGAGAGGTCGTTACTTATTCAGTGAATGGTCGTTATAAACAAATGAGTCTTACTGACAGGTGCATCACACTCATTTACAAATAGTAACACATCACTTTAATCAGCCTGCTAATTCATCGCAAATAATGAGTTGCATTGAAAACAGGCTGGTAAATACTTGACGAGAATATCACCCTAATGGGTCTCACCTGTCACACTGTTTACTGCTTCTGGTGTGCATGTTGGAAGTGGTTCAAATAATAATAATTGCATTATATGTATCTTCACACTGTTGTGGACAGTTCCCTACAATTTATTTGCTATTGGGTTTGTGATTTGTAAGATTTAAACTGCTTTTAGAGAGCAATTCAAGCTCAATGCTAACTGCTAGCAAGTGAGTACAATGTACAGCAGATCTTTTACAGATACTTGCTCAGGTTTTATTTTCAGATAATTTGACCAAATTGTGATCAGAGCCAAAAAAGGATTAATTAAAAAGAAATTATGATAATCGAGAATGTGCAGAACACATTTCAATGGCAATGAAATCTTATTGAGAGCATGAATGTTACGCTTACAATGACACAAAAGGGCAAATCAGGATCTCCACGCTGAATTTGGTTCATCCTTTGGAGTCACTAAATATAAAAAATTTGATGGGTATCCATCTGATAGTTTGTCGAGACATCTGTTACATATGGACAGATTAGCCAACTGGTGAAAGGATATATTGGCTGAATATCATCTTATTAAACATATGAAAACATACTAATAAAGTCTTTAAACTTCCTCACTGGCAATGACACATGGCAGCACAAGGCACCATGTATGAGTGTGTTTAACCAAGCTTGGGGCCTAATATCCAACCCGCCTTATGGTGCAGAAAAAAAAATTACAGCAGCAGTATGACAATGCTGATAGGCTATAAAACCATGTCATTTAATACCCCTTCTCACTCCTCCCTCAGAGTGGTTGTGTGGTATACCCACCATTAAGCCAATTCATCACCTCTTAGGAGAAGGCCGTGAGACAGATTCAGTCGATCGTTCACTCTCTTTCAGAGGTGGTTAATGCTCTGATGATCATGGAAGAGAATGCTGAGGCCATATAAACAATGATTTTAGAGAAAAGCTTGAGGCAAAAAAGCTCTTTAATGAACAGTTAAGTTTGAGCAGCCCTCACCACATGGGTGAGGCACTGATGTAAGATTTCCTATGCCACTTGGAGCCAGTTGTTTGAGATGTCACTTTTCTTATGACCTCTTGAGAGAGGAGCTCGAATTTGCATTTTTGGCCCTTGCTCATGTAATGAAAAAAGGTAGACCGCTGCATATTTCACCGAAGCTGTCAAACCCACTCACGCCTCTTTGCAAAGCACTCAGAAACTTCATTCCATTGCCACCCGCTCTCATGGCCCCACTGTAAAATTGACTATGACAAAATTAGAAAAAACCTGGACTGCTTGGACACATTCCCAAAATAGGGGTTTTTCCTATTTTCAAAATGCAATGTAACCCCAGAGCATCAAACATGAAGTCTCCTTGAAAGTTGTTCAGTCTCTTGGCTGCGAGTCCAGTTATACATTTATGTAATCGCATGCTTGTTAGGGAGATTTCGCTGACTTATTGACAGTGATGCGCGCTGGGGTTTGGTAGATGTGACATCTGGGAAGCACAGTTCTGTGGCACCACCTCGCAAAAGCAATTACAGATCTATATTCCCAGACAGGTCTGGACTTTGTTCTGTGGTGGAGGGATACACACATTTGAACGCTTTTATTAACATGACATGCATGTCCCATAGATGGTCTACAGATGACAATCAAAAGGTCATCACTGAAAGTGGGAGGCAATTGGTGAAATTGTGCTCAATGTACAAGTCAGAACATCAAAATGCATTTTCCAAGTGAAATGTTGGCAGGATTTTAAAAAAAATCTGTAGATATTCCCCCCTCCATGTAGGACCTAACTAAAATAACACCAGCTATCACACAATGCTATGGGTACTGTAAGGAAGCAGAGCTGGATGGTTAATTAGAAATTAGTCAGTTTCAGTCGGGCAAGCCCTATGCTTAAACACACACCAGTTACTCTTCAGCATTAAATGAATGTCAACTGGCTAAAGTAATTAGTTCAGTCTATTAATTACTATAATCACCCATTATCATGTTGGCCTTTATTTGAACATGTTTCATGGATGTAACGAGTCAGTAGTGACCCTGTTTTCAGGGTGCATTTCAGTCTGAGTGATAATTACGTTGTCATTAAAAGATAAAGCTGGCCTTATTATAGAATCTGACTCCTTAACCCGATTTTTTTCATTAGTCTGAAACAAAAAATGCTGTACTTATTTGAGTTTTTTTTTTTTAAGAATAAAAAACAGTACAATATGATACAATTTACCAAATCTTTTCAAGTGTCATCATTTGTAGAACTCTCTCCCAGCTCTCCTTCCACTTTTTTCTCTACTACCTGCCCTCACAAACTTTGTACCCCCATGAGTGAGAACCACAATCTCTGGTTCACTTTGACACTTCCAACACCAGTCACTTTTATTATATAGACTCGACTACTTATTTGAACAGTAAAAATGCCCAAAAATATTTTTATATTTTGTTCTACAATGTTTAATCTGTATATTATTAGTTCACTACTGTTTTATGCAGTATAATGTATTGTTTTACATTATTTAAACATTTTAACGTACATACTAAAGTGTAATATCAGCCAACCGTTAGTCACACTTTCCGATTAGATTTAATGAAAAAAGTGTGTCCAAACTTTTGACTGGTAGTGTAAAATGTATTTCTTTTTATATATTTCTATATACTTTATATTTCCTATATTATTCTAATGCCGAGGAGAGAGAAACAAAATTTAGATTCTCTCTGTGTCCTGCACATCTAGCGGAATAGACAAATAAAGTCTCTCGAAGTCTTAAATACTTGTGATAACATAGAAATTGGTTAATAAAAATTCATATTTCTCTTGTCAAAAGTTTTGGATGAAACATCATGTTTAACTTAGTATATGATAGTGAACAACTATACAGTTGTAGCTTTGCAGAACCCTTCAAAAAAGCCCTCTCTGAGTTGGGATTAAAAAAATAAGGCTGGGGCTTGAAGAGATGGAAGTGGAGTGCAGTAAACAAGGCGGCCCTGCTCCCAAGCTGTGAAGGTGACACAGGGACGCTACACGCAGAACAAGCCCTTTTGATTAATCACAGGATATTTACTAGCTCAGATCTAATCAAGGACCGCGGGATCACAGGCTACATCATACACGGCCCAGGAATTTACACAGCAGAGTTAACCTGTCACCTGCCACTGTCCTTTCCTTACATCTATAAACACGGTGTGTATAGGTCGGCTGGCAGTTACACACCAAAGGCAGGCGCCCTGAAACAGATCCAAAAGTGATTGTTTTATGTCCGCAGCAACAATATAACCTGCATCTATATACTCAACACATGTCATTTGATATAAAACCTTATGGCAGAGGGAAGAAAGAGCCATTTATCTCAAGGTGGTCATGGTAATGGGGATACAGGAACGTGAGTAGGTTAGCCACTAAGTAAACTACAGCATTATGTGCAGCAGACTGTAATGCCAGCCTCTAGCTGTGGGATTGCTACTTCCAGGAGAGGACATGTAAACTGAGTACTAATCCAAGATTACAAGTGAAAAGGGATTATGTAGCTGTGATCACTGACAGTTTATGACTTCTATAATCAATTTGACATTCAAAAGACTGTTAATTTCAATGAAGGCAGCTTGTAATTTATAAGAGACACATTTGGGGATAATTTATACAAGATTTATCCAGCCATTTTTATGTTTGTGCATTTTTTTTAGTTGGGGGTAAGTTTCATCTTTGCTCAGTTAGAAAGCATAGACATTTTAATTTAACGCAATCATTATAGACACCTAATTTAATTCAATTTCCTCCTCCCTTAAAGCATCTTTAATTATTTCTTTTTCATTTGAACAGTGACTCAAACATCAAAATGTAAATGTGGAAAAATATGTAGATTAGTTTGCTGATGTTTTCATTTGACAATGTGGCACTTGACCCTCAACTTTATGGTTAATTTTGTTGTTTTGTTTTACTCATAATCAACTTCATTTTTGGATCCACTCATTTGGCTTTTAAACTCATTTTAGCAACAACCATTTAATGTAAAAGCCATTGTATTGCTGAGTATTGAAAAGCAGATAGATACAGTTAGCACAGCCAAAAAATAACAAGGTTTAATAATAAAAACTGAAACTCTATAAACATAACTATAACTATTTTGTGCAAGCAGAAGGGAATAAATTCAGAAATCTGTTTGGCTTTTATTGCACAGAGGGAAAAAGCTAAATCTATTAAAAACCAGCTGTACTTTGACTGCTGTAAAATGTCTGTAATTTGATTAGTTGGAGCCAATATGTACCAATACTTACAGTATATTCAATTTGCAAGAAGCAGTAGCATGAAACTATATGAAATGGATACAGACATAACCTTTAGTGTGACCTGGGTCCTGTCCTTTGTTGTTAGCACTTATACAGAAAGAGACAGAGGCAGCGGTAGAAGTGCTGCAGCCCTGCCGTGTTTTTGAAGGGACTGAGTGTGGCTTGCACCACTGTGTCGCCTGGAAAATGTCACTCCACAGGGGGGCAAGTCTCAGTTCGAACAGGTTTAAAGAAAAACACTGACACATAAATAAGACATTTAAAGACAACTTTGATTAAAAAAAGATTGAAAATTTTTTTTTTTTTAAAAGGTGAAAATATATTGCATCTCTCCTTCATCCATACAGATGTGATGAGCCCCTGAGTGGGTATTTGTGATAAACCACACTTGTGCTGAATTACAAGTGATCTGAGGTGTTTGAGCAATAGATCACTTAGCACTGTTGAGCCAGATTTCTGCCACATGAGCCCTGAACAAATAGTCTATTAGATGAGAGTGTTTTTGTCAGTCTCACCATCTCACAGCTATTTCCTCAGAGCGACGAGTCACATTAGAAGCCGGGAGGGGGAGTAATTTCTGTGTCACATCCCTTTAGCCTGACCTCACTGACAATCGCCAACATGAGAGCATTCTCACAAAAAATTAATCACATTTGCCTTTTTAATGGCATCCCTCGTCGCTCTGCCAAGAATTTACAATCATCTTCTGGCTATTGTATTACAAGCAGCTCTGTGTCTCCTGGGGGTGACCAGTGATTTCAAGGAGTGTATCAATACTTACATCACCCCTCTGGCCTTTTCTCTTCAGTGTTGACACTGCAGCACTCGGAGCCTGGCCCAACTGGCAGGAGGCCATCCGCTGTAGACATAAACACACAAAGATAGACAGTAGTGAATTTTTTAAAAGCTTTTTAACACATGGTGAAATTGCAAATGATTTATGTAAAAGCAAACTGAAGCAAAAGCAGATCAAAAATGCTATTTCATATCAGTTTTGACTGTATATCAAGTTCAAACTCTGGGCAGAATCATATTGATTTTGGAGTGCATTTCCTAATCGGGAAGACAATCCTCATTTTTAAGTCTGAGGATGCGATTAGGTTACTTATTTCCTGATAAACAAATATACTGATGATGTTTCTTGAAGTGAGGGTTGTGCATGAATGAAATTTCTTCAGCAATGTTCTAATTTCAACATATGCAGAATGGTGGGCAGTGCCAGTTCAGGACAGTGAATCTGACCAAACAGAGCTGACTGGGATTTTTGGGATCAGGTTAACCTCCCTAACTTTTGTTTTTACAGGAAATATTCAAATATGTGTAAACAAATAGTATCTCTGCTTGTTGTTTCACAGGAACAATGGGCATTTTGTTAATAAATTACAATGGAATAAAGCCAAAGATGTACAAATTAATGGTGCAAGATTCACCAGTCCACTCACCACCAGGGAAATAATTTTACCTTTAGAAATAACATTTAAATATCACATAATCTTAGCATTTCAGTATCACTCTAATCTTACACATTATTATGTATTAAGACATTATGAAAAATGTAATGGGTTTTGAAAGACGATAGAAAGCCTTACTTATTCCAGTGTCATAGCTTTTGCCTCCAAATGTGGACTTATTTATTAGTCATAAGGCTTGTCCATGATGCAAGAGGGTTTTGATATGATATGCCGACATAATAAGTGATTATTGTTTTACTCTTGCAACTGAATTTTAGTGAAAAGGTTTTTACCTAAAGATAAACCTTCGGGTCGCAGTCAAACTACTAATGATGAGCTTTGGGTTGAGATCACATATATTAGACTGCAGCTACAAGCAGCCAAACTGAGTTTCTTGGCTGGGTTTAGCCTTAGAGATGTTATAGGGTTATAGGAGCACCAAGTAGAGCTGCTTCTGTTCTCCTAAGTTTCTTGCTTTTTGGGGGCATGTCCACATTGGAGGAAACCCCTTGGTGTACATAGAATTTTCTGGAGGAATAAAATATCTCATCTGGCCGATGAACAATCCAAGATCCTCTTGAAGACTATAGCTGTCAGAGCGGCATACACTCATATGATCACGTGATATGATTTTTTTTTTTGCATTTACCTCGTATCAAACTCATTAGATATGCTTTTAGACAGTCATATTCAAATATTCAACATCTAATACAGCTCTAGATGCTGTCAGTTAAACACAACATGTCTCATACAGTTGTATTTCCAGCAAATATGCCAAATTTTAATTGTTGCATTGGCTCTCAGCTGAATGAAGCTTTTAAATGTATGCACAAAGTCTGCAATTCTTTGTAAGGACTGAAGGAATTATCTACTAAGACATTACACTGGCTCACTAAGGCCTCCTCTCAGTAGGAACAGTTTTCTCCTGCCTATCAAATATTCAGACAGACTCGTAATTCCTTGTGAGTGAGATGTCCTGTAAAAATGACTGGAAAACAAAACACTTGTGGTAAAACAAGGTTCTGAGGACATTCTGTCAGATTCTGCTCTTTTTTACAGATTTCATCCCTGAGCTGTTGTGGCGTAAATGCTTTAAAACACTTTGACATAACATGCAGCGTCCAGAGACCCTCTGTGTGAATAATGAATCTGCAGTATGTTCCGAACAGCTGTCTTCTTGCACAATGCTTTTCCTAGGCTTTTGGTCACATTTCTCAAGTTCTTTTCAAGTCACCTCCAATACAAAGCAATCCACCTGGTTGTCGCCCTGACAACAATTAAACAGTGATTCATTTTCAAGCTAACAACAAGCTGTGATTGGACAAGAAACACAAACAAAATCCAGACCATCCTCCATTCTTGCTGCCCCTACTCTTCATATTTAATTCAGAGGTTGTGAATTTCTTTAAGATTGCAACATCTGTTTGTGCCCAGTGCCAGCTCTCTCTGTCAGCCACCCTCTGTTCAATAATTCCTGTCCTAACCCATGAGAGCCTGTGACATCACAACACCGGCTGCTGCTCAAACTTCACTGGAACCAGACACAAAGAGACAGGTGTCCACATGCAACCAAATCATTTTACTTATAAACCTGGTTCACCTACTGTACACAGATCAGTGATTTTGTGCTGTTGAAGACAAGTTAACTCTCTTTCTCCTTATAAAACTGCTGATGTGGGACAGCGGAACCTTCAAGATTTTTGTCTCAGAACAAAAGAAGCTAAGTTTTTAATGTTAAATTTGAATATAAGGACCAGTAAGCTTTTTCATCTGGAAGAGAAAGTAAATAATGTAGTTGCAGGCACTTTAAAAGATTGTATGTACTGTAACTTTAGCTTTCAAACAACAAAACATTGGTCTTGTAAAACTAAACACATTATTTCTTTGTTGTAACTTTGCTTCTTGGCAATAAATCTTATAACGTTGGAAAGCACGTTTATTTCCCTTTTAAAAAAAATGGTACCACATTTGTAAGAATGCATTTGTGGGGTGAGCAGATGAGTTGAGTATGTGGGTTCCACCATGAAAAACTAACTTACAGGGGCCTGTCATGGCTTTCAGCACACCCTTGGTCAAGTTAAAGTAATTTAATCATCTAAAACATCGAGGTATTTTTGTTAAATAAAAAAAAAAAAAAAAAAAAAAAAAAAAAAAAAAAAAAAAAAAAAAAAGGGTGAGAATGTTTAAGTTAACATAAATCAAATTCAGGCTAAAACAAAATGTGTATTATTCAAGTGAGTTTAAAAACATTTGGTATACTAAATGTTGCACATATAACAAAAGTCTCTGTAAAAAGATACAGTATCTGAATCCGATAAATCATATGTGGCATCCTTTAAATTTTCATTTTGGCAGAATTTAGATTCCTGGAGACACAGGTGATAACACATTTTTGCCCTTTTTCTAATTTTCATCAAATGTTTAGAATGTGAAATGATAAAATATACATATTGCACTAAAGAAAATGCCATATTTCTCATCTTGTTTTGGGATTGTTATAGGAGTCAACCTGAGTTTTGGTTAGCACACTATGTTTATGTATTACTAAGAATCATAAAGTGATTGTTGAGTGTCACACTGTGAAAGTGGACAAAGCTGTCTACATTTTGATAAACTACACATGTGGAATAGGAATTATATGAGTACAACAAGTTTAACATCAAACAACTGAAAACCTTGAAATAACACAAATTCTTGAGACATTTTTGTCAAGGTTGTGGGAAAAAGACAGAAAAGTGGATCCAAATGCAGATACAGAGGTGGACTGAGGAAGGAGGTACAAGTTTATTGTAATTCGGTAGTTAAGGACAGCTTGGGTTCTTGGTCCAGGTCTCTTACTAGGGAGAAGAGAAGATGATTAATATCCATCCAGAAGGAGATGATAGCCAGGAGTGAAGAATGATTTGGTGGCTTACTGTAATCCAGTTGATGACCGATGGTGGAATGATCTCAGACTGTGTTGGATAATGAGGCAGTGGGCAGGGCGAGCAGGCAGGCAGTAAGAGCTGGTGGCAAGATGGAGGAAGTTCTGAACTGGAGATGATTAAACAGCATCCAAAAGAGTCAACATGAAGGTACTGGGATGTAAAACAGATTATGGTCAGAAACTACAGTACAAAAACATTAGCAAAACCACTGGTGAAGGCCTGCGTTAACACGCTGTTCAGAGAGATAATCTGACAAAGTCTGGAGCTCCTGCAGATCCTTAAATAGCTGAGGAAATGAGCTGCAGCTGTGAGCAATGATTGCTCCAGACTCCGCCCTGAGCCTCCAAAGCAACCTGCTCAGCCCCACCTAAAATACAAACAAAAACACAGCCAGAGCAAACCATGAGAATTTTATTCTGTCAGAGGTGATTCATGTCACCTGTGAAAATAAATTTTGATAATGACGTTTAGTTAGTTTGGAAGTAATCAAAAGTTTTTTAGTTTGTGTTTTTAAAGTTTTTGGAAGGAAACTAGAGACACATAGAAACACTCAGATGCACAAGTGGAGATGTTTCTGGTAGGACCCAGGAATAATGGCTGAGTGACTGTGCCATCCTGAAAAGAATATGATAACCAGGCAGAGTTTTGTCGAGGAAATGTAGAGATTCTTTGGGTGCATGTGGAAGATACAGGGCAAAAATATATAGAGGAAAAATGTAGGGTTGAAAGCGTTGGTAAAACAGGAGGGAGTGGATAGAAAAAGCAGTGAGTGTGAGAAAGGAAAGGAAAGAGGATGAAGAAAGTTAGTTGGAAGAGTGAGTTAATGTTGATGCACCCCTTAGCTCCTGTTTGACCGTAGCTCCTTGCTGATGGCTCAATCACAACTCTTCCTTCGCTATGTTACAAAGCAGAGAAATGACCAGCTGCAATATGACAGCAATCACAGGACATTTTAAAACTCCTGAGGGAAAGAAGTTTTCATTAACAGTTGAATCTATTGACAGCGAAGAATTTGACCCATCCATTCAAATGGACCATTGTACTTGTCCCAGTTTACATGTTCAAGAGGGTAATCAAGTTATTTCCCTTTGCTTTAATACTTTAAGTTTACTGATTCTGTCAGATGCTGCTGTGGTAATAAATCCTTGAGAATATTGGAGCAAAGTGACAGTTTACAAATTCTTCACATGACTACGAATTACCAGTTATTGTTTTCATAAAAAGGTTAGAAATTTGTTAGAAATTCATTAGAAGGATAACCCCTTGAGATGCATCATCTTGTTTTCGAGGGTGTCCTCAAAGTGTCCTTAAAATTTCCTTTGGGATCAATAAAGTATTTATCTATCTATCCATCTATCAAAGAGGTGCAAAGGCTCAGTGCATAGGCTACATGCAGAGTTTATTCAACTCCCACACTGATTTTTGTGGATGTATTCATTTTGATAGCTTTAATTTGATTTAATAGTTTTTTTTGTCAGTCTTACACATTCCTATTCATGATAAAAAATATGGTTTTGTTGGACAAATACAGTATTAAAAACAAGTTCTGTTACAGGAAGAGTAAAAAAGTACACAACTCCTGTCATTTTAACATCATTTTGGCAAGGAGAAAGGCAACTGTGGTAAAGAAAGAAGTCTAAACAAACCACTGTAATATTTCAGGGGTCAAAATTTATAACAATATCATCCACTCTAGCACAAACATTTAGTGCGATTTACGCCTATAAAAAACTTTAAACTGTGGCCAGCTTGAACTGTAATAGGCCAGAGCATCATAACTCATGTAAAGTGTGGATGAGGTTTCGAATGTAAATTGTGCCGGAGCTCCTAAAGCAGATGGATTTCTCGCTCATCGTGCTAATTTTCCCTTGTGAGAGCTATCATTTGAAAAAGTCATCAGTATAGGAATAAATTTGGGCAGATTTAATTCCATCAGATCTAATGTTTGTCAACACTTACAGTTAATCAAAGTATATTGTCTGGTTTTCTCAGCATGGTCTTTGTTGTCAGACACACTGAAGGAGGTGGTGTCTTTAACAGATGCTACCCACTGACCTTAGAAACATCATGGAGGGGCCAGATGTTTGGATGACCTCACAACCTTGGGACCAGCTGATGTGGCAGTGATGAAGATGGGTACTGGCAGAGGAAACTGATCTGGTGGCATCAAAGGTTCCCATTTTCCCCACTTTTTCTGTGCAAAGTCTTTACTCCCCAAACAGGGCAATCCTGGAAGGCAGGGAAATACGGAGGATAGAGCAGGAGAAATATGTAAACACAAAAGAGAGAAGGAGACAGAGAGAAGACTGGTCAGTGGTGCTGACGGTTGTCACAGATGTTGAGTTCAGCACAAAACTCTGCCAGGAGCCATCATGTCAAAGCTAAGTTAGCTGAATGAACAAGAACAACTCCAGGCCCTGCCACTTTATATCTCATTCAAAATTCAACAGCTGTTTCTTGAACGAATGCAGATGCAAAATAATGATAATAATGCTTACTTACAGCTCCTGCTTAGAAGTAAACAATCCGTCTTGACCACACCCTTTGCACATGGTGTCTCATTAGCTCTCCACTGCGGCAGCTCTTTTAGTAGATTTAATTTTAGAGGCAGGAGGAGGTTTTTGGTAGGCATTACCAAGGGCAGAAAACAAAGAGTTATTTTTGCGCTGACAATATTATCAGTGAGCTAAAAATTCTACTGATTTTGAATAATAAGCAAATGATTTACTTTTGGTTTTCAAACACTAACTCGACTAACATGAGAGCTTTACACAGTTGTCATAAACAAAACAACGCATCTTCCTAAAATGTGTCTCCAGTGTTGTGGCCGCTTCAACATCATTTCTCCTCAAATCAAAACTAGTGCTTGTCAATTCTGGCATGTGAAATTCTTAACATTTTGACTGGGTGCATCTTGGCTCCAAGCATCTTCACTCAGCTCAGAGAATGTCTTTGTGCCAAGGCCGCAGCCTGTGGCGGTTTTCCTGGTGACAGATGAGCATGTCAACATGTTTGTGTGTGCATGTGTGTGCATGAGTGTGATGAAACAATAGGCCCAGTAAGCTGTGAACTGTGCTATTAGCGACAAAATGTCAGACTATCCAGTAACCAAAACTACCAAGAAACTGAGCAGATATTCTAATTATACACACACCTCAGAAAGAATGAGATACAGTACTTAAACGCAGACAGATACTGACACGAGAACACTGAATTACAGATGTGCAACTTGTTGACTTTGACATGTTACTTATCCCCAAATAAATACAATATGATTCCACTTTATAGTCAGTTGAAATGGAAAATAACTTTGCATCCTTCAGTCAGCAGTAATCTAAACACAGAATTAACCTATCTATCAACATATTTTCATACCTATCTAGTGTAACACCCAATGAAAAAACATTCAGATTTCATATGAACACATACTGATCCTGATTAAGTACAAATAGATGTGTAAGAGTTCCTCAACCTGACATGCTTAAACTGAGGGAATCTAAATCCCCTGTTTATCGAAAGGAGTTGGTACTCGTCGTTTAAGATGAGGAAAATCAGAAATAGATCAATAACATTAACTTGATGTCATCACTTGCTTATTAATAAGTTACCTTCAGTACAATTTATGAACATATATGCTCACTACAGTATTGTTAACAATCCTAAAAAGCACAACCCTCACCTATAACTCCAGAAACTAAATAAATAATGATGATAAAAACAGAACTATGTCATGTGGATCTAAATCTATCCATCCTGTCTTCAGGCCTGTTGGCAAAGGGCAGCTCAGCTGTAGCAGACAGATTGTGTGAACAGCAGACTATGAACATCTCTCCACAGGCCATACCAAGGTGTCTAATCCAGGAAACACTGTGAACACACACCCCGTGGGTTCCCACAGTGCACTACATAGCCTAGATCCCAGTATACCACTGCAACAAATCTCCCATCTCAAGTGGCAAGTTTCTCTATTTCCTTAGCCGCAAAATATTGAACTCTTAAAAAAACATCACATGATATTAGAGTGGAATTATTTCCATAAATGAATCAGTTTGTTTGTGAGGGATGAGACAAAAAATACTTTGTCATAAACCTTGATAACGTTTTGTTCTTTATGTAAAATGTGTGAGATGCGGCGATTCCTTGGCTGACATTAAATTCGAACTCAGCTGACTTTTTCATTTTTGTTGAATGATGATTGGTTTTTGCAAAAGTATTTAAAAAAATCTAACTATGATAAATTTATTGATTATTCGTTTACACATTTCAGCACTTTACCTGAAGAAATGTTGCCAGCTTGCTGAAGAGTGCGTCTGCTCTCCAGCACCTGTCACAACGGCTGAGTGTCACCCACATCACAGGGTGTTGCGAAATGACAGCTCCCAATGTCTGCAAAGATGAAGCCTCGGGAGGGAAAAACAGGACAGATCTAAATTTCATACTCCCAAGTATATCAAAGTGACTCCCGTCAGCATTGCATCAAAGCATAGAAACAGGAACTGTTCATTTTTACAGCTGAGAGCGGGACCGTGGAGGGGGTTTCTGGGGAAACGGGCGTGAAAGGTGAGTGTTATAAATTACATCGGGTGACTTACAGGAAAAATGATGACAATGAAAAGCACCTTGTCAAACATCAACATTTGGATTTATGACAGCAGAGTGAAAATAGGGCTGTGACAGAGGGTGAAGCTGAAGTGAGACTTCTGAGACAAAGAGGGACAATGTCCATGTGGAGCTCCACTAACACCGAGTCTGCTGGTAGCAGTGCTGCCTGAATGGTGCAACACGGTGGTAACACCTGTGATGTTGTCTGGCATCTTTTGAGGAAATCCAAATTTCATCATTTTCTCCCCCTGGAAGCAGGTAGTACTAGTAAAATTAGCACATTTGTATATTTTAAAATCTGCAATAGTTAAAAAAATTTAATTGACACCAAATATGAGCAATGTAACCTTACAATATTTTAAAATTCTTAATAATAAAAAGGGGTTAGCCATTTCAATGGAGGAGAAAACAAGTGCAGGAACAAAAACAGGATCAGAGCTCAACATAAAATAACATTGACAGTTACCATGGGGCAAGCCTTTTTACCTTAGCAGTCTGAATAACAAGTGAGTGTCTTTGCTTGTATAGGCCTACAGTGCTGCAAGATACAGGGATACAACTAGTGCAGAGATGACAAATATAAGAGACTTAAGGCTAAAAGAAAACCAAGGGAACCAAAATCTGTTTTTGTCCCAGGGCCAAGCCCTGCAAAGCACTGTGGGCCACTTCTGATTTCTGCACTAGCTGGTGTAACGCAACCAGCCATGCATTAGCATTGGCCCTCCAGTTAGAACAGGCTCTTAGGATCCTGTCACCCGGACTTATCATACACTCTCACACACATACAAACACAAGTGAACATGTAAAAGTAGCTTGCTTGCTGCAGCACTTTTGGTTTACAGAGCACAGATTTGTCACAGTTTCTTATACGTGAAGCACCCGAAATCTTTTAATGCTTTGCATATGCACAAAAACAATGTACCATTGCTCTGACTATGGAAACCGTTGCAAAATCTGAACCAGTAACTGGCAGCAGGGATGTCACTCTGCACATAAAAAACCCCCCAGAATTTCCACATTAAAGATGGCCCATCTCCCTCACCACTTAGAAGGGGGTCCAAGCTCACATACAAAGTTCAACAACTGTGAAGAAGGAACTATTAAAGAGGACACACAAAGCAGTGACCTTGACTGACAAGTGTTCTTCATTCTGGCCATAAACAGCGGTGGGGCCTGATAAGTGTTCATCGGTGCAGGGAGTAATGACCTATCCGTCAGCAGTGGTTGGGCCATGTGAGGTAGTATAAATGGAACATACATAATGTACAGCAATAATACCAGCACGCTCACAGTCTAATGTATTATCATTATTCTTGGGGACCAGAATTTTTTTTCCCTCTCCTCTAACCCTGTACAGTGTGCCTCAACAAGGCGGGTAAATGCCTTCCGGCCACGATTATTTCATTCTAATCTTTGTTCCATATTATAATTTTCATGGTCAGAAATACACCAGGAAGCAACGGCACTTTTCTATCAAGGGCTAAACAGAACACAGGCCATAACTGGGGGTTTTATGTGACTGTATAACAGCTCGATCCCAGTGCAGCAGTCAATTTATGATAAGAATGGAGAAGGCTGTAAATTTATGTGTGATGGCCCATCTTAAACAACATCATTATGTTCCCAACTAGCTTCTGATAGTGAAGCTCAGCATGCTTAAGGAGGATATCTGAAATTTCTATAATACAAACATTAAAATACATGATCAAATATTCCTACATAATTAAATTGAGCTACACACCTTCTACATAAAAATCATTATTCAAATCAAGGGTGAAATATAAACAAAAATTTGAACACGTTACGCCCTGAATGTAGTTATTTAAATGCTTGAGGGCGGAAACGTCAACATTGTATGCAAGTATAGCTGAATTCCCTGCACTTAAATGGGGATTTAGTCAGGTGATGCCACAGTTATAAAATCAGGATTTCAGGATCAGGAGAGGCAATCTAGAAATGTGACCACAAGCTGACACAGTCTTTAATATGATGCCTTTTTGGTCGCAATTTCTGACAAGCTCAGCTGTCTGATCAAAAAAGGACAAAAAAATATGAAAGATACTGGTTTTTATGGAAATTCTGGCTTCAATAAATTCACAATAAGGCTTGATTTTTTTTTTTTTACAAAAAGATCAAATAATATGGGAGTTTATACTTGTGTGGTACACAGAGGCCTCTTTGAATCTATATGCAGGAGTGATTCAACCTCCAACCTCATAATCTGGTTGTTAGTCTAGTTTTGAGAGCTTTTTGAGCAGCTCCCAGAGCTTGGTAATTATTGAACAAACATGACAGTGATGGCTGTAGAACTTTAAACTGGGCCGATGGACTACTGCAGGGCTGGTCAAAAGTAAAGGACAATTATATTTGGAAACCAGTCTACAAGGAAAAGAATGGTTGATGTTTGTTTTGTGGCTGAAAGTTGTAATATACGACTTTTATGGCTTAAAGCATTTCAGGCAAAAAAATATAAACTTCCAAAATACATCAAGAGATTCTTATTCAGTTTTGTCCCTGCACTTGGTCTGCTGTGAGTTATCATGTAACGGCATTAATTAACAGGAATTTCTGAAGCCTCCCACACACATATTGCATCAAAGTCACAGCCAGTGTCCTTGTCCAAAACTCATCTCCAAGCTAAAAAAAAAAAAAAAGGAAACAAGAATATACAGTGCTACTATGCAACACAACATTCGTATGATACTGCATACTAAAAGGTTTTTAAAAGGTATTAACATGTATTTATTCTTGGTGGGGTGGGGTATTTAAACAATGCAGATTAGGATTACAGAGAAATTAGCACTGTGTATGTCATATAAAATCGTTACCTTGCATCAAAATTTCATTAAATCTCAATTGAGCCTACACCTCTCAGTGATACAGGAGTAATAATAAGGATTTTTTTCCTCCATGATTTACAGGCTATATTTTAAGCATTTTAAATATTGTGAGCATTATTGTCTCCTCTCTCCAAGGTATCCCTACAGAGCAGAGGAAAAATGAAGGATGCCTCCAAAGCTTAGAGACAGTAATCTCTCCCATGGAGGTCAAATCTAACATGGCAGGTTAGTGTCTGTGGAGATTGACAGCCTGGGGAAATACTGCTGCCAGGCACCCACAATGCACAGTGACAGTGAACACCTCCCAGGAAAAAGGCTGGTTACCAAGCCTTATAGAGCGACTGTCAGAGGGCGCCTGTTGTCAGAGCTGCTGCCAACTCCACACTGACAGACTCTGTCAACCTATCTCTATCATATCGAAACCATCTCAATCATGTAAACACCAACGTGTCTCGCAAGTGTACAGATCTTAAGTGTGCACATCTTCATCAGAAGCATTTTTTTCTGCCATACAAACTAGAAATCTAAACCTTTTTCATAATGTTTGGACAAACTATTATTTTTCATCATTTTATATAAGTTCCTTGTGATCTATTCAAAGTAATGAAAAATATTCTGACAGATAACTTAATGAAACAAAAATGTCAAACATATAGTTTCCATTCTTCACAAAGGAGATTTTTGCTCATTTTCTCCATTTAACATTCATATAATTAAATCAATAAGATAAACTGACTTTATTCAATTATTTTAATGTATTTTTCTTCCATTTTGCGGATTTTTTACAATTAATTAAAAAGTTATAAGAAACTATATTAGAAATCATCAGCTGCAGCAGCATCCTGTTTATCTGAAATCATGACATCATTTTGCATCGCACAATATTAATTGTAAACTATTATTTTGTGTTTCTTCATTGTGGGATATAATTAGTGTATAGTCAGTCATTCAAAGTCAAACAAACAGAACAAATTTCATTTCACCATTAGATTATAACAAGCTTTTTTTATTTGTTTTCACACGATACAGCTGGAAAAAGAACTATGCTTAAACTTTAATATATGTTGCTTACTGTGGTGTTGTGTACAGAGATGCAGAACAGCAAACCACTAATTGCATGAAATATGTTATCTTACAGGCTTGTGCTGTCTGCCTTTCATAAACAAAGGCTGACAGATCATGCCCTCAACCAGTGACCCTGCTGTGAGCATATGCACTAATGCAAGGTCACACTGGAGACTGGCCACATGAGGAGAAAACAGCCATCCAATTTGCCTTGTGAACCCAGCAGACACAAACTCCTGATGTAGTCATCATGCCCCACAATAAAATGTCAGTGTGTTAAGCAGGGCCCTTTTTCATTAGCAGCTCTAATAAATGGCACTTGTACTGAACAGAGGATTCCCTTTATGTCTGGGAGAGGGAAAAAATGATAAGTGGCTATCACTGCCAAAAATCTGTTCCACACTCAGTGTCAAGGAGGCTTTGTTGGCTCCCACAGTGCTCAGCTGTGTGCAAAAGCATGGCAGCCCCTGATTTTCATGATGACAGGTGGCCATCTTTAAATCTGAGATCTACATATAATACCACTTATAACCCACAGTGGCTGGCATACAGTTAGGTCCATAAGTATTTGGACAGTTTTATAGTTTTGTCATTGCATACAACAACCATAGATTTGAAATGAGATAAAATGTGACTAATGTGTTCCTCCTTTAAGTCAAGGGGATTAAGACAATAATACATTAACCTTTTTGCGCCCAGAGAACTCCACTTGTTTGATCAAGAAATTCTTTAGTTGCATTCAGGATATGTTTTAAGTAATTACTTGGGGTTTTTTTCCCCTGTATGGTGACATCCAAATTAGTTTAGTAGCACATATCTAAATATGAGCACAAAGCTGTAGTTACCGTATATATTTTAGATGATCTTTGCAAACGAATCTAGACTTTCTGTTCTTGAACATCACCAGCTGTTAGCCTTTGAAGTAAACCTGTTCTTATATTCACTCAGGTATTTGATTGTTGACTTTATATTTTTTTTAAACGGTTTTTCTTCACTTAGACAAGAATTCACTTAATCTTCAGTGCTCCTCCGGGCCATTTGGTGTCACTGAATGGTTGTCAGTGCTTCAAGAATGCACCACATTGTTGATTTAGGGACTCCTTGAATTTCTGCAGGTCTTTTTGTTTTTTTTATCAGCAAAACAATGACATCATTTACTTACAGACACTATATGAATGATGTTTATATAGCAGTTATATCAAGTATGTCACTGTTTTAGGGTCCTGATACTTGAAGCAACATAAATGTACTATATGATGCAACAGCTGTAACATCTAAAGATGTCTCACTGGTTGAGTCAAAAGCATGGGTGGACGGTTTGTGGTTGACATACTATTAGGAGGGGTGACAGAGGTTGTGAAGGGGGTTGTGGGTGGTGGAGGCAGAAAATACAGGCAGACCTATAGCCTGACGTCGTCCCCCACCATCCTCTGCTTGCCCTTTGTCATGCATCCTCACCTCCAGAGCTGTCACTGGCTTGTCAGAACCAATCACAGGATGCCATGCTGTCTGCCACCCATGTACCAGTTTGGACAAGATGACATCAAATTTCTGGTGCTATGTGTCAAGGACCATATGAAAACAGATGTCCTCATTACTGCTTCGTCCCATACTTTAGAAATACTGCATACATACTGAACTTTTCATTAATTAGAGGGTAAAGACATATCTTGAGGTTTTTCTGTTCATTTGTCTACATTTATTACATATTTGGTTTAACTGAAATGTGCCTAAAACGGTTAAAAAGCTTAGGCAAGCAGTCGCATTGCCCTAATCATGAATCATCTTCTTTTCTTTGTTTCATATTCTGATATAGATGTGCAGAATCAAGTAAACAGCAAACTAAAATCTAGTCAAAGCCCACTCATGGTGTGATAAAACAGTGACATGTCCAAGCCTAGTGTTATGAATATATGAGGCCCTCTGAGATGTGGCATGACAAAAGTAACTTTATTGAATGGGACAGATCGCTGCTTGTCTGACTGACTTAATCTGTTTGATTGAGCAACGGGACGCCTTCGGCCTCACAAGTCCTTCAAAGGCCGCAGATTCTGCAAGTGTGAAAAAAGAGGGAGGGAAAAAAAAGACAAGAGAAAAATCCCCTCACACCCTTTCCTCTCCAGAAGTCATCCACACAGCCCATAACAGCTTTTAGAAGGTTTATTTATCAGCTTTAAACATTTTATTCATTTCCCCACCACCCGAGCCCATTCAGGTCATCAGCTTCTGACAAAGACTGCAAGCCTGGAAAATCTGTCAACTGTCAGTGTCATTGATTAGGAGCAGAACTCTGGGAAGAGGATGAGGCTTCATTGAGGAGAATCACTGAAGAGCAATAAAGGGCAGAGTTTGACGAATTTGTCCCTAACAATAATACTGCTGCTGCCGTTTCTTCTCGACTAAAAAGCATGCGCCATTACGGACCCATACATTCATTTGCTCATGCTTCACGACCTTATTATGGAGATCTAACTTTCCACCCCACCCCCTTTTTTCACCAGGCTGTCCAAACACAAAGCAGACCTCAGCTATCATTGTGCTTGATCTGAATTTTATTTAGAACTCCATATGCTTCTCCAGCCTATTTTCAAAGGCTGGTGTTGATGCTTGGCCTCTCTTGGCCCTCTTAAGCTTTAAAAAAAGGCCATTCTATCACCACACTGCCTATTGTTGGCACTTGAAGTTAACAGACAAAAGTGTGAGATCATGAATGAGTGCCTGGCAGTCTATTGAAGGTTTCCACACAACTGAAATGAGAATATTCACCTGATGCAATTCAACCATAAATGTAGAGGGGAAAAAGGGGGTTAACTTTGTTTCCTGGAGTTTCCCATTTAATGACAGGAGTATTTAGTCATTTATATGCATCTGTTACAATTACTTTAAACATCTCTGTAAAGGAAGGACTCATCAGTTTGATGGAAATGGCGCGAGGGATTTGCTTATTGTTTTCTTACTTTTATGTATCAAATGCAGCTAAATACCCAACCAGAACTCCTGGGAACTTTGAGACTGAATTCACTGCATGAGACCATAGAGTAGCTGCATGAAACCCAAGAAATACTCCACACCTCACAGTGGGTAGAAGACAGAATTACTCTTTTTCTATTTCCTACTCTGAACACACATTTCCCTTCAAAATATCCAAAGCTGAGTCTCTCAGTCTCCAGGTCACCCCTTAGTGACAATTTGTCCACATCAGAGAGCCGTCATGCCTAACAAGATCTGACTTGTGACACACAGATGGGGAGGGGCTGGACACGGGCAGTGCTAGCGCTGGGTGCCTGCCTGCCCCGAGGCTACAGAAAAACGCCATGCTCAGACTGCTGTGTGAGAGAACACAACTGCTTCCTGCTAAACTCTGCTTTACCACCATAAGCTCTACCAGCCCACAGCGTGCATCACTGGACCGCTGCAAAGCAATGAGATTCAGTAAGAGGACCAAATGTAATGCTGCTTGTATTTGTATACACACAGTGCAGGGGTCAAGCATTCAGGCTTGTAATAGCCTCCTGGTCTATGATGAAGGATGACTCATCTGGGCATATCACTTTTTCCCTCATCCTTGTAGATTATTGCATATGGGTTTTACACCACTGAGCTCACAAAAGTACACACACCACATAATGAAGGCTTAATGCTCTACAACCCTACAACACCATGATATCTTCTGTGACTTGAAGCAGAATTGTTCCACTGTTTTCTAAGATAGCATAAATACTGGTCATCACATTTACTGATGTCTCTGTTGTGGCTTTAACTTAAGAGTTACAACAGAAACAGAAACCAGTTGGTTATCTTTTTGACCAAGTCCTACCATCTATTTCTAAGAATCATCATTTATTGTTTCTCTACTTGTTTATTCAGGTTCTCACTTTAATTTGTCACCAATCTTTATGTTGATCTAATGTCAGGTTACATAAGACACAGACACAGTGCACACTGTTTACCCACCCCTTCCTCCTCCTCCCACGGATTAACCCTGTATACTTAAAAATCACAGCCTCTCTGTTCCGGTCAAGTGCATCAGCAAGGCCTATATATGCAATTAGGTCATGCTGGCCACACAAGGGGGATAACAGTCATTGTCAATTTTAAGTAAAAGTTAAATCAGGGTGGAAGGGAAACACTGCTTGGGAGAATAGTCTTCATAAAGCCCAGATTCATAAAAGTGGGGGCAGGAGTGTACACACTCTGCTTGACATGAAGGAAATTGTTCTCCAATAAAGTGTACCTACCCTGTGATGGGCCTTAATTTAGGTTTATCTAACAAACCCTTTAAAGAGGGCCCTTTTAAGCATACTTTAGGTTAAACACAATGCCACTGCCACATCAAATCTTGTCATTTCATGTTTCAAGACCCCACAAATTTATTTAAGCTCAGTATTTCCCCAACTGCTCTTTTATATATCTTGAAGGGTGAGTTTTATATTTCACAAGTAATACACTGTAGGCTGAGGGGTGGACCGTGAACTGGGTGTTTGTTAGGTTTAGGCAACAAACAAAAAAACTAAAACATCACAGCTGGGCATCAAATACAGCCTTTTAAAAACGACTATAACTACGAGAGAAAATAGAAATTACACTATGGCCTTTTGGATAATTTTTTGAATTATTCCTTTTACTTCTACACGTCACAGTTTTCTGTCTTTGCGTCCACTCTCTCCTGCAGTATCTTCAGCTCTGCTGGTTGCTCTCACCTCTCTCTCCTGGCCCTCTGGCTCTTATCCCTGGCTCTGGCTCCTGACAACCTCACCCACTGAGCTACAGATTGGCCGGCACACAATGCCCCAGATCCCCATCCGCCAACAGAATGCACACATTGGCCATACACCTTCCTTCTTTTTAATTTTCTCACCACATCCTCTCTGGCCATTTCCTTATTTTTTCTTTCCCAGTCATTCATTCTCTTTGTTTAATTTCCTAATGCTCTCTCTCCAAGTCCATCTCCTTGCTCTGACTGTGTCCTCCTGGCAGCTTGGTGGTGACTGGTGGGGCAACAACAGAAACCGTCTCCCGCCTTGTTCCGTAGCAGGGCAGCATGAGCGAGACAAGCCAGAGCTCACAAAGCCGCTGCCGAGCGAAACAAAGGTTGTGTGCTCCATCATTCAAACCGGGGCCACTCCGACAGCTGCCTCCGCCACGCTCACACTGACAAACGGCCAGAAAAACAGATGGTTTGTGCATTCATGACCAGTTTAGTGGAAGCCCAGGAGTCACCCCCATTCAAGGGGAGGGTTTTTGTCAGCTATTCCATGATAAAGCTTTTCAGTCTGGTAGAAAATTAGAAATGCATTTTAAAATTGTCCCTTAATTATTGAGGTCATCCTGGCCCTATGGAGTAAAGAGGAAAGAGGAAAGGGCTGGGGCTCTGGCTCGTGACACATGACTGATCTGAAAAGATGGGCTGCCTCATTTCACTTTTTAAATCTTGCCAACACATTACCATACATTTGTCAGTTGCTTCTGAAAAGCAGATGCATTGAATTTTGGAAGCCAACAATCCTCCATGGAGAAAGAGTTCATCATCTCAGCATCTGATCAATATTAGCATTGAAATATTACACTAAACTGAAAAAGTGGCTGAATGAAGATACTTTGTGAAATTCCACACGAACAAAATCCTCACTGACTATTAAGCAATTTATTTAGATATGCGTTTTCTTACTGTTCCCTATAGCTTGGACGTCGTCACCTCCTGTCACTCACATTACATGAGTTTAGACACATCTGCACCATAATCAATAAACTTCGAATTCTTCATCGCCCTTGCTTTTACAAACACATGTACTGTAGATGAATTATGGCCCAGGGAAAATTAGTATAGACTCTGTCTCTTCTGCCTGAGTAAATAAAGCTTTGTTTCTCTATTCTGAAAGCCTTTGTCTGAAGTTACAAATTTAGACTGACATCTGCACTTTCTACAAATTTTAATCCCTCGAGAAGGTCTCGCAAATTCTGTCAAGATAAATCGAAAGATTAAAATATTTTATAGACTGGTATTTTATTATTTTTCAATGCACAAGGTTTTAAAAAAAAATGAATTAACAAGAAATAAACAGGTATATGAAACTAAATCAACCACAATAATGGTGTGTGTCATGTAATTAAAAAGAGCTTAACGATTGCTTTAAAGCAGTGAGGCGTGAACCATACTGGGCTTTTGAGCATCATCGTCAAGCTGTTGGCAACACGTCCCAAAAAGTCATTTCCAATTGTAAGAGAAAACATTCACCATGTTGCACTATATCATACACAGTACTATTTACACAAATTAGCTAAAATGCCAGCAAAAGTGACACTGACGAAACTTAGTTTGTTTGTTCCTCCATATTAAATTAGTTGCACATCTCGCAGTGCCCTGAGACAGGGCCTAACGGCGCAGGGAAAACGGCTGAGCAGATATGAATTAAAGATAATGCCAAGCCACCGCACGTCTGTCTCTGCCTGGAAACCATCTGGACGTTCAATATTACATCCTTGTCTACACTTTTCACACTGATCGGGATCACAGTTTTTTGACATGCCTTCGTGATGCATCACACCCAGATGTGGTTGCTGACTGAACACATTTGTTGACGTATCACTCAGTAGTCATGCTATGGCCTTAAAAAGTTGTGTCTACGAGAAGTTAGAGCTGCAGCAAAGACAGCAGTGACTCACTTCTTAACACACACATATATATGTACATATGTAAATTTCCTGATGAATATCATCAGCTAAACCTTGCTGAGATATTTTAAAAGAAACTTAAAAATTTGTTTGCAAATAAGAATGATCAAAATTATATTCATAATAATTTCCAGACAAAAATATTGCTTTTTTTTCAATAAGATGCTGATTTTTGATGTTATAGACAATTCAAATGATGACCACAAGCATATCTTAACCAATTTGTGATCTAACGTGTTCTGATCATATTAATAATCATGGGAGCTCGGAATCATTGCACTAGACTGGTAGAGTCAAATTAGCATAATCATTGTCATCATTAGCATAATTTCTGTGCTAGTTTGTCTGTATTACTTACTGTAATGTATAGAACAACAGAGACACCCAACAGCATGTTACACACTGCAGATAATAGAAACCACACACTCTTACTGACCTGTGAGAGACCCATATGACTTGCAGAATATAAACAAGGATGCACACAACACCTTCGCATAAACCCACACAACTTCACACTCATGAGGTTGATTGTACCCCGACAGCTTCTGCTTTGTTTCCACTTAAGCACTGCCCTCCACTGACAGCCCACGGAAGTGCATACAGTCAGTACAGAAACAAAAATACTCTCAGTCATTACATTTTCCAAAGCACAGAGGCCTTTTAGATTAATTTCATTGCTCGAGCATAGAGTGCAGTAGGTGGATGAGAGGACCCCTCCCCATTCTAGCCCCCCCATCCAGTGCCATTTTGTTGTTGGACTGCACCCCTTTGGCACCAGACAGGAATCACTTCCTCAGAACATGATGTGGGAGGTGTTCAAAGATAGACGCTGACAGAAATCCACTGCCGTTGCCAAAAGCGCTGGCATTACAATGACACAAGCGATGACTCTCAGATGGACGTGATTTGATCAAATAAATGTGACAAATGACTGAATTTGGACAAAAAATAGCAGTGAGATTAAAAATAAGTATAAACTAGAGGTGGGTATAAGCAACTTGGAAAATAAATCACAGTATGTTGCTATGAAACAAACAAATTTATCTTTCAACAGTAATATATAAATATATATATACGTGTGTGTGTGTGTGTATACAGTATATGTTGCCAGCTTAGATTTTTGGTAAGGTTTTTATTTGTGTTGTTGTAATTTTAAGCTCAACCATCTGGTTACTTCATGATACTCAAAGTTATTTTTCTGGCCAAAACAGATTAATTTTTCATCTTTTAAAAAACAAAACAAAAAAAACTGAACAAACTGCTCTTCAGCACTTGAGCAGAACATAATTAAACTCCCAGCAGAGTCTAATCAGCATTCATGAGTGGCATCAGCGCTAAGTATGATATACAGTACAATCACTGTCAAGGTGATTTGTCATTGCTCACCATGGCCATCCTTTTCACATACATTTAAATGCACATGTGCACACACACACACACACAAACACACAAACACACACACACACACAGCTGCTGTTTCCCGTCCCTCCCAAATTAATACTCACAAGTGAAACCATGACCTGCAGAAGGCAGCCCCGACCTGTCATACCAGAGACTCTAGCTGGATCCACCCACTGAGCCTGTCCCCCCCTCGGTCTGCCAACCTTAAGACTGAACAAGGACAAGAGCTTCACGAAAAGAATACAACTGCAACTTCCTTTTAAAGTATATAAACAAACAAAAAAAAGCAATAAAAAACAGTTTTATCTGACACGTCCTGGTATAAAAGATGTTAAAATAACAAAAAGATTTGAATATGAATTAAATCAAATTGTTTACTCCACATTAACCCTGGTTATTTTGTGCCCTGCATGGTCTGTTCATCATTAAGAGGATGCTGTGGTGGTATGAAAGATCCAACTGTGGCAGGACCACAGAAAATGAGGAGACTCAAGGCCAGAGAGACAATAATGGTCCTCTTCTATACCGTCACCAAATGGCTACTGCTTGGTTAGCTGTAAGCTCCATTTTGGGACCTTTGGTTCCCACATTTAATTAAAACTCCATTATCACCTCTCAGCATCGTGAGCAGCACTTCAGCCCATACTACTCAAATCTGCATTCCTAATTGGTCTTAAATGGCTAAATAGCTCTTTCATGTATTCACTCTTCTAGTTTCCTAAAAAGAAGAGTTAAAGTGTTGCAAGTGGTTTAAGTTCTTATAAAAAAAAATAATGTTCCCCTCTAAATCTGCAAAACTTTAAAAGTTATCAGCATAATAACCAATAACTTTTAGGCATTATCTTATACAACACACTGTGGTCCAGACCTTGTGGCAGACCTTGCAGGCAAACTGTTGTTTGGGTGGTAAATTAATATTCAAAAGGTGATGCTGCCAAAGCACCTTGAGCAGATGCACACTGGCACTCATTGATGGCCTGAGTGTGGGGATGCAGAGAGAGAAAATGGTTGATATGAAAGAAAATAGGAGATTAAATAAACAACAAAAACAAAGGAAACATCAACAACAAAAACAAGATTTCAAAAAAAATAAAACAAAACAAGTGCTTCATCTAAAGTAAAAGGAACAGTGAGAAAGATGAAGTCTCCTTCACATCCCAGCTCCCCTCTCCTTCATTGTTACCTCGACGAGTGCGGCCAGGCCCCAGCTCCCCTGGCAGAAACTAAGTGGCTTGCTGGCATATGGTGTAACCTCCATTTGAGTGCTAAAAGCTGGATATTGTTTTTGTGGAGCAGATGTTGGCGGGCATGGCGAAAGCCACAGCTGACTGGGCTACGCAGCTGGGAACGGTGTGTGTGACCCACATACAGGGGGAGCAGTAGTCAACTGAGAGCCACAATCTTAATGGGGAATGGCGAAACATATTATGGAGTTTGTCCCTCTATTGTCTTTACAAGCATGAAGTCGACAATGAAGTCTGTTTTGGTTGTTTTTAGCTTACATTCAATTGCTTTTTCTTCTGTCGTAACAACTCAGTGATGGTGGGAATGCTACCCACGAGGCTTATTGGTGGCAACACTCTTATCTAATTATATTAGAATGACCTGATGATGTGGGGATTTGATTTTAATCTAATATCTCATGATGCTACAGTAAATACCCTAGAAATGTGTCAGGAAGAAACCTCCGTTAGGACAGCTACAATTACTGATCAGCCTTACAGATTGATGGAAGCTTGATTTCTCTGACCTGTTTAATTTGAACAGGTTTATTTAAGCTAATCACAGCAGGATTGAAAATGACCTCACTTCTCTGTGTGCCTCTAAAAAAACCAAGAACCATCATGTTTTAAATTAGAATTAAATGAGCTTTCATGCCAAGATTTGAGCTGATGGAAACGGAATGAGGACACTTAAGAGTCCTGACCGATTTCCCAAACCCAGGAGTGTCCCGATGCCAAAAGTGGACAAATGAAGATTATGCTGAGATTATAATAAGGATGCCAAAGCCATTATCCAGTCTACTTTGACAAATGTTGTGCCTCTCTGTGAGCAGATGGGACCTAGAGTTTGGGTGGAGAAATAGGCAGAGTATCCTTCACCCAGTTGGCTAGTAAATACTTGGATAAACAGCAAGCTTGGGCTCTGTCAAGAATCCCCAACATTACACATAATTTTGTGCACCAGCCTTCACATTTTGTTTATTTCTCTGTGTTTGATTAAAATTGACCTGCTAGTACAACAAATAATACTAGAATATAATCAAGAGTTATTTGTACTTGATTCCCATTATCTCTCCAAACAACTTAAAATAAATAAATTACATTTGTGCATTAAAAAGACGTCAACAACCTCCTGTTCTTGTCACTCAACGCCAGCCTATAGCCTCGTGTTTGGCACTTTGGCCTCAGCTACTTAATAATGAGAGTGTTAAATGCCATATGTTGTGGGCTGAGGCTACACAAACTGACCAGAGGCTGCTACAATGTTTTTTTTTTTTTCCCTCGTGAGAAAGGATTAGAATAGCCTGTCACTCAGCAGGGTCATGCAGAGCAGGGGCACTACTTAAAAAGTCATTTAGAGAATTAAGATGCCCCCAGTTGGCCTGCGATCTGGAGGAAAAGAAAAAAAACTCAATAAAAAACCACCAATAAATACTCAGAAAAGCCTTGAGCCACTGTTGATCTGTCTCCTGCTAAGCATTTTGTTATGAAGTTCTTTTTCTGCAAGGCTTCTGTGTGGCGAGGTCTGATTAATTAACATGAGGTTCCTTGACTGCACACTGATTAAATGCCTCCCCTCAGAGGGAAAAGTTAAATCTGGGTAACATTTACTGTACACGGAGTCCAGAATATCTCCTATTAGAGGTTTAAATGTATTTGCTAGGAGGCTGCTACAAAAAATAAGCACATTTCCCAATAAAGATAATGCTTCTCTCAGTATTAAAAATGCAAATGTCCTGTTGCTGGGATGAACCAATCAAATATTTATATATAATGAATGATTAAGACAACCAAGCAATCATGGCTAGGCTTTACTCTTAGGCATGAAGCCACAGAAATTCAAGCAGGTTACAAAGATCCAGGTTACTGAGCACTGTTAAAGCTGCCGCAGCAGACTGGCAAGTTTGGCTGAATGGCGCCACTTTAACAGAAGTTATAAATACAGATTGGACCTCATAACTGACAGGCATTACTGATGTACGCTCAGGGCTTCTGAGCCTGAGCAGATGATTTGACAGGAAGACATGGAGCGTTGCTACTACTGAATAGCTGGTAAGTGGTACAGTTTGTTTAGATATACTTCAAAATTGTCACAGCAAAATCTTGAAGGTGGAAAAACTTAGTGGATATGATTTCCAGACCAAAGAAATGTAATAATGGTGGACCTGAAGTGCAAATCACAACAACGTTATAGGCTTTGGAAATGTGACATTTTATGTTACAAAGTTGCATTTTGTGTAATGTCGTGATTGTTAAAATGCATTCCTTATTCTAATGTGTAAAATATTGTCTGTTTGGAGAATTTTATGTTGTTTGATTTGCTTTTATGTAGTATGTTTTGTCTAAAACTTTCAATTTCAGCACAACCTAACATAATAAGATATTTAGTAATACAGAAGAGTAATAAATATTACTCTTCTGTATTTTTCTTCTGCTCATCTGTTTCAAAGCTTTTTAAGATATTTAGGAGAATCTCAGTGTTGCGAATGTATCAGGTGTAGATGCCCTGGTGCTGATGCTGATTACATTTGAATCAAGAACACCTTTGGGCAAGTTTAGAGTAAACATATTATGAAATAATCAATACAAACTTCTCGGAAGAACTTCTTTAAAATATCTTTCTTCCCTTTTGAAAAAAAAGAGCCTGTTACAATGAAACTGAAAAGATTGTTACACTACATATTTGTATCTATTGTCGGCTGATATTTCTTTTGCTCCTCACTTGATACCATAACAGTATGTCCAGGGGGAGATACTGTAGTGGTGTCTGTAACAAAATCATCTGTGCTAAAACTCTCCACACACTTTATTCAGCAGTATACTGTTACAGTATATAACAGAATCAAGAGATCCAGAAGTTTCTCCACAGTCAGTGTTGGCTGATGCTCAGTGACAGTTTGCTGTGCTGAGACTGACAGTCTGATTCCTGAGCTTGTACATGACTCAGTCCCACCCTTCCATTTCTCGAGCAGGCCTCAGCCCTCACGCCTCATATCAGCCTGACTTTGATGGACACATGCTCCCCCTGTGCTTGGCAGGACGGTCTTTTGAGGAAACTCAACAAAAATGGCAACAGCGATTTGGTCGACACACACCAATGCCCACAGACCACATCTAACAAAAATCACAGTCATGTTCTTACTTGCTCAAAGCTTTTTTCTGCCAGTTGATGGACCATAATGCACTCTGGCAAGACATGTGTGGCTCAAACACGCCTTTAAAACTTGAGAAGGTTTCAGATCATTTGAGAGATGCAATCGATGTTCCACTTTCATTTGAAGATTGTGTTAATAATCTTAGACTGCAACCATGTTTAGTCATTTGCATGTTATGAAACAACAAAAGTCTTACTTGACGAAAATGAAAGAAAAAAAGCAGCCTTGTTGAGTCAAAAGGGGAAAAATTCTGCTCAATAGACTGTAAACATTTAACATCATAACACTGAACATAACTTCCAACACATCACTCCCAGTGCTAAAACTCTTTACACTCTTTATTCAGCATGGTGGAACACTTGACTGAAGCAAGGTCTACTCCTTCGCCAACAGACAAAGGGAGTCCTGCACTACGTCTATGTCAGTCTGCTCATCCCATTATATCCACGCTGCTGCTCCCGGTCATCAGCTATGACGAGCCTTCACCTGAGCTGACAGGTGACTGTCCTGAGGCACCACAGCACCCAACAGGGGAGCCTTAAACTGCCAACTATCTGTCAGTCCCCCAAAACCACCTCTGTCATGTCATCTCCTCCATGCCAATCACAATGACACATCAAGTTTGTGTCAGGAAACAGTGCTGGATATTACAATCTAATACAACATTGCCCTGAGCAAATGGGAGGAGTAGGCAATTATCATGACACAGAGACAATAATGTAAATGTTGGCAGTTCATGCACAAAATATTACAAATACAATATTTCTTCCTAAAGGCTAAACTTTTAATATGATTGCTCGTGCAATATGATGGACCCAAGAGGGCAAACTGATGACGAGATGAGAGTCTGGGGGGGGGGGGGAGATATGAACAAAACGTAATTGAAATGTTGTGAATTCATCCTCTGAGAATAAGAGAACCGTAAAAAGATGGTTCACGTGGCTTCAAATTCAGTTTGGGAATTTCTAAGTTTTCAGTGTGAAAATGTGTTTTTTTTTCAATTCCACATGAGAAGCAGCAATTAGCTGATTTAGTTCATTCAAGATAAGTTAAAGCACTTGTAACTTTCCAATCATAAAACTCTGCACTCAGTGACATTTATCATGTACATTTCTGAAGCCGTTGCTGCCCAGCAGTGCCCTGAGGCTGAGAAACTACTGCTACTGCTACTGGGACTACATGTGAAGTTGCAGCTGAGTTTCGCTTTACACACTGTGTCACTTGCTGGCAAGCAGATATCAACACACCAGCCATTTTAAAAGCCCAGAGCCCAGGAGTGTCCAACTCTGGTTTTTGAGGGCCACAATCCTGTAGGTTTTCGATGTTTCCCTGCTCCAACACACCTGGCTGAAATTAATGAGTCATTGTGCAGAACTTCATAGGCCATTTCATTTGAGTCAGGTGTGTTGGGGCAGGGAAACATTGAAAACCTGCAGGACAGCAGCTCTCGAGGACCGACTTTGGACACCGCTGATGTACAATAACATGTAAATTAGCTATAGTTGACAGCTTAAGTTGTTTACTAAAGTACTTTTATATTCCAAAGTCATTTCAGACCAGAAATTGTATCTAGCTCCTTGAACTGACACATAGTTGTAACTTTCTTTTTCTGGTAGACTGCTGCTTGTACAAATTCATTAAAAGTAACTTGTAGTGTGGAACTTCTCTTGATCAAAAAGCAAGTTTGTTTTTCTCATGGAGCATCAAAATCTTTTCCTGGATCACTTTTGTATTTTGTATTTTTAGTTTCTTGTTGCCTAGTCCATCCATGTCAGTGTGGTTGCTCATATCTTCAGCTCTAGCAGACCAATCATTGCCTGTTGAAGAAAAACAGACATTTTAAAAACTTTTGTCGAACACATGGCCATCAGTGCACCATAGAAACCAGATTTAAAACTCCAACTGACTGCAAAACATTAATTTAACTGGCCCTGATATGGTTAATAAGTATTGTGTTAAAGCATTTGGAAAGGACTTGAATGTAATATTCATTTAGGTCCTGTTTCAATAACAACGCATAATGAATTTTCTTCTTATTTGCCTCCTCTTTATCGTAGGACACAGTAGGCCACCACCCAGGGAAGCATTTACATTCTCCCCTGTTTTGTGGGAAATCAGCTTTAAGAAATACAAGTTAATTTCTCTGTTGTCCTTCGCTTCTGATTAGACTGAGATTCATTTGTGCAATGGTAAAGGTTGAACTGACCTAGCCCTGTAATCACAGATTTTTGAATGTTAGGAGGGGGAGAAGCCGTCTGTGCCATATGGCTAATGATCACAATAATAAATCAGTTTCAGCCACCCCATCATAATTTATCCAAGAAATTATGAATTTTTTCACTCAGTTGTTTCCAGTTGGTTGTCGTGGCATTCCAGGACCTCATCTGAAAAGTGGCAACAAGGCTAGCAGGCAGAGTTTTAACCAACTGCTGGGATTTTTCATTGGGCTAATCGTGAAGCGTTGATTGATTTAAACTCTGTTATCAGTGGATATTTTCCACCCCCCATATGTAAATGAGTAACCTTTAGGAGGGCTCCAAGTGGCAACAGTGGCAGATGGGCAGTAACTGTAATGGGGTGGAGGCTGGCCTGAATTAATATCCCATAGTCTGGAGCTTACCTGCTTTATACACTGCCCAACAAAGCTCCAAGACAAAATGAGTCTATGACAAAAGAAAGGTTAAGACAGAAGGGTTCAATAGTAATAAAGGAGGATAAGGCAGATTTGTTACCCATACACAATCAGCCTTTATAGTAAAGCTCAGCTGTGGCTGCTGGCTGTACCTTTATATCCAATAGATTGAAGGTTAAGAGTTTTCTCAGTATTTTCCATCTAAGTCACAGTCAAATGCTGAATGAGCTCATTTCCTAAAATGTTCAAACTTATGCTCAAAGTGACATCAGAAATTTCTTTGAGGTTACACAGTAATATAATTTACTTGAGCTAATACCACAAACAGTAAGGTCTCAATGCAGCATGTCCTGTTAATTTTCATTTGTGCCACCTATAATTAAGCAAGTAAGGTTTATTTATCAAACCCCTCTTTACAGACAGTCTCAAAGCACTCTACATAAAAAGAATAACATAGATAAGAAAGCTACGTGCAATAATCGCCTATGAGAGAAAAGCCGTGCAGATGAAGGCATCAGAGAGATCTTACTGAAATGCTTCAGAGACAGTGAAAAGGGAAGAAGACAGAGAATAAAATGGGAGAGGAAAAACGAATAAAGACAGACAGAGATTGTGATTCTGGGACAGCGATGAAGAAAGAAGAAGCTGGAGAGACAAGGTAGGTCACCCTGCTCCTGATTTGGAAAAGTAGCAACACAAAGAGCAAATGAAAACAGGACAGCACAGACGTGGACCCACTGTAGGGCATTTTCCTCAGCAGCCTTAAATTAACATGACAGCCAGTGGCTTCTTGTTGAAGCCAAAGTGAGTGATTAGTATTATCGTTTAAATTGTAATTTGGCAGTTAATTAAAGTGACCTTGGTTTCTGTAGCTGCATCTGTAAATGGGCGACCAGAGTGTCGTTTCGTCTCTCACCCGTCTGTGAGGTCGCTGTCACCGAGGCCCGTTACAGGATTAAGTCACTCTGGTGAAAAAACCAAATTAAGCAGCTGTCACTGCCTACCTGCAGCTCGGAGCTTAAGATGATCAACTTATGACCAGTCGGGGAGCAGTGACTTTTCCTGCTCTCCTTCCACCCATCAATATTAAGTAATTTATGAATAATTTGAATATAGTTTTTTTCCATCTCCAGAGACCAATAAAAGTGAGATGTTAAAAATGAACTACATAAAAACCTTGGTGGCACATTGTAATGTTTTATAAAAAGATCTGTGCTACCTTTAAAACCTATGGAGTGGGTTTAGTTGATGTGCAGATCTGAGTGTGGAAAATTGTTTACTGCACTCTGAGTCAAATTAAGCAGAAAAAATAAAAGCACAGAAATTAGAAGTGAAATAAAAGTCCTGATATTGTGAGAAAAATTGGATGAGAAAAAAAGAAAAATGAGGCAACCTTAATAGGATAAGCAAACTCTATTCAGTCAGGCATAGTGTAAATATAATTTCATACTGTCATACAAATTTTTTTAAAAATATATCTAAATAATGTATCCTTGATGATATCCTATGCACATATATTCATCCTTCTGAGAAAAAAAAATATTACTACTAGGACTGACTTTAAGCAAATCTTAGTAATGAAAATAGTGTCTTTTTGCATCTTTTTTTCCTGTGTGACAACTTGACTACTTCTACTTTCTGAGTGAAAACAACCAACATGGTTTCTCATATTTGTCGTGACAAACAACAAAGAAGAAAACTCATTCATCTATTGGTTAATGCATGACAACTTCTGTTGCCACCACATACGAGCAAAACATGCGCTGCATCATATCCAAGGAGTCTTATGTTGACTATATCAGAAATATTACCGTGTTCATCCACATCCGACCGCAAGACATTCCTTCCGGCCAGAGCAACCTATCGAACAACACACGCATTTGTTTCAGTTGTGTTTATCTTCAAGGCCCTGTGGGTTGTAGTCCGCTTCCTGTGTTTGGTTCACTTGAAGCCAGAGTTCGCTTCTTTGATCTGCATCACATTTCGGGGGGGGGGCATTCACACCTCCCCAAACGTAATGGACTTTCTGAGCAAACAAAGCCAGTCTTAGAAGCCGAAGTAACACACTAGCATTCGGATTTTATGCTCAGCCATCATGTCAGTTATACGCACGCCATAGACGGTCAGGGTGCTGCAATTTCGAGTTCTGCCTTTTGCATTCTTCAACATTGCGTTATTAACAGTTAAAGAATCAATTTTCTAACTTATGTACAGTGATTCTGAATCATCCACATCCCATCACGATGCATTTAAAAACGACTTTTGCCCCCCCCCACCACCACCACCACTAATGTATAGTATGTGCCATTCTCATGATAGCCCAACTTTTGCCAGAATGTTTGTTTCTCCAGGGAAGCAGACATCCTTTCTACTTTTAAAACTATTATAAACCGTTCACTTCTGATACAGCTCATGATTAGGGCTGCTTAATCATTCTTCTTTGAATTAAAGACCTCACATGTTGCACTGAGCAACTCTCCAGTCCACTCTTCTGTTATTATTACAGGTCAAATTATGGCTAATTAAAACAGGTGTATAAACCCCTAACATATGGTCCATATATGGTCCATCCAATTTTTTATCTGACCTCAGCTCTGATCAGCTGAGTAACTGAAACAACCTAAATGTGCAGGACCTTTAACATTACTTTGTCACATTTACACACAAAGCAAAATCTCAAGCTACGGCTATCTTTCTTCTGTTGTCACAAATGCAAATCAGCCCCATTATCCTCCGACTGACACTGTGTTTAAAGGATTTGTCTATAACAGGCTAGCTACCTGACATTGGAACAACTTCTCTTGAGACTCATCAACCTGAACGACAATTTGTAAATCTGGTGTTTGTTAGCATGCAGCTTCACATAGCTAAAGTTCAAACAGGTGGCAGAAAATGAGAGGACTGTGTGTGTGTGTCTCTGGGTGGGTGCAGTGAGTACGATTAGGAGACATCTCAACAAGCACTCATGATGAAACAGGCCCATACAGACTGACAGCAGGTAAATTGTATGTCAGCAAGGTCTGCATTTCAATCCTTGCATATTTTCAGAAGACACAGATGAAAAACCTCCCTGCATCGCTGCTTTCAAACAGACTGATTCAAAGCTAACTGTTTTTGATTAAAACGTCAATAAGGCTGTGGGCTCCTTTCATCTCTAGGGCCCCAAGCTGTCTGTCTTCGGAGCCCCCACCCCCCACAAAAGGGGTCCGGCTCATGACATGGGGGGCCATTTATCTACTCTGGGAATTGTGTCAGGTAATAAGCCCCGTCTCCAGAGAGCATTTAGCCTGATAGGAAAAGCTGATTGGGACAAAAAGCCCTCTGAATCTCATTTTGGCTCTCGCAGTACCCGTTGACTGCAGATGTAAACACACTTCTCTCGGGATGAAGTTAGCATGAGGAAGGAACGGTGAAAAACTCAAACGATGATAGAAAGTCAGCGTTTATCACAGCAGCTGCTCTGAAACTAATATTTAAGAATGAACTAATTCTCCATGCCAACATGATACAGTGGAATATCATAAAGGCTGCACGATATCAACATTACCAAAACATTCCGGCATAAAATAAGAGGAGCACAAGTGAATTAACGAGGGCTGAATTCCATTTAGAGGAAAATCTGCTTTTGCACACGTTGTATTTCTAGCAGGCGCAGAACTGGAATGTAACCCTCATCAAAACACACATTTAAGTCTTTGTTTATACATTTCAAGTCATATTGTCACCTCAATATATAATGACGATACTGCATGTTTTTCTGATATTGTGCAATCACACTAAGCAGGAAAAAAATATATAGCATGACTTGATGCTATTAACGACTCAGCCCATTATAACACTTACCCAGTGCGGGGACATGAGGATGTTGTCTTGTTTGGCTTTGTTTGTTTGAGCCTGAGAGAAACAGAGAGGAGAAGGCAGGACGGTCAGAGCAAGCAGCAGCTGTATCCACAGATGCTCATGTAAAAACATCCTTATTCACATGTTCCCCTCCACTTGTTTGTTTCCTAGTAATTTGGCCCTTCAGCATAAGAAAAAAATGCTGCTTTGTTTTCATACTAACAAGGCAATTAGCAATAATTACACATTTCCACAGTGGGCAGCCTACAGGCAGATAACGGGAATGATTTACCAATGCATTTAATCTCCAATTTATGCATTTCTGTCTACATTTACATTATTATTAACACAAGAGTAAGACATTCATAAAGGTTAAACTCTTGGGCTATCAGTTTATTTTTTACAAACACTGATTCTACCTCATTTCACCTTTTGTATATAGTATAAATGATTCATGTGTCTAGGACAGGTGCAAGCATCGGGCCAGTTGAAAGGTACACTAGTAAGTTGAAAATTGGAGCAGACAGAAGGCACTGACACCAAAAGAGCTATAAACCCTGCATCCGACTCCCCAAGGACAGTCTGTCACACTGTGATCAGCGATAACACCACCAGGAGACTGAGACCAGAGGGAGTCAAAAGGAGGGGAAGGAAGAGAGAAGCAAAAGAGATAACATGACTGCACCTAAAACACAAATGGTTACACCTGATGGAGTAATGCTGCATTTGATGTAACTAGAGCAAGACAGACCTCGAGTTCTGTGTATTTGATGATCAAAGTACCATTAAAGTATCAAATCGTGGCAGCCTGCAACATGAGTTTTTCTTAAAAAATAATTTGGTGTTTTTCGTTCAAAAAACAAGACTCTTGACAGGAAAAAAAGTTTTCATTGTTAAAGTAAATCAATACTTTCAAATGAAATGTTTTGTTTAATATTAAAAATATTTTTTTTTGGTTACTGAATGTAAACGCCAAGGCAAGGCAAATTTATTTATAGAGCACATTTCATACAGGACAATTCAAAGTGCTTTACAGAAAAGCACCTTAAGACAGAAGAGAAAAATCAAAAAATAATCTAAAATCAAGATTAAGAGAGGACAACAGATTAAAAACATGATCAAGTTTAAAATTCCAGCTTAAAAGAAACGGTCCAGATTTGGTCTTTCAGATAAAAACTATGTAAATGCAGCAGAGAACAGGAGGGTCTTTAACCTGGATTTAAATAAACTGAGTGTTTTTGCTGATTTGAGACTCTCTGGTAGTTTGTTCCAGACATGTGGAGCATAGAAGCTGAATGCAGCTTTCCCATGTCTGGTTCTGACTCTGGGAACTGATAAGAGACCAGATCCAGATGATCCGAGTGGTCTGCTGGGGTCATGCTGGGTCATGAGGTCACTGATGTATTTTGGTCCTAAACCATTCAGAGCTTTATAGACCAGTAACAGACCTTTAAAGTCTATCCACTGATGGACAGGCAGCCAGTGTAAAGACCTCAGAACTGGACTGATGTGGTCTACTTTCTTGGTTTTAGTGAGGACTCGAGCAGCAGAGTTCTGGATCAGCTGCAGTTGTCTAATCAATTTTTTTGGTAGACCTAAAGACGCTGTTACAATAATCAAGCTGACTAAAGATGAAAGCATTGACTAGTTTTTCCAGGTCCTGCTGGGACATCAGATCTTTTAACCTTGATATATTCTTAAGGTGATAGTAGGCAGACT
>JBBBVU010000019.1:12839038-12872176 GCA_037177055.1 Atherinosoma microstoma
CCCCCCCCCCCCCCCCCCCCCCCCCCCCCCCCCCCCCCCCCCCCCCCCCCCCCCCCCCCCCCCCCCCCCCTCCCTTACAGAGAGATAAAAAGGGAGGGAGGGAACTGCAGACCTTCTGTTCAGCAGGCCTGCCACAGACCCAGCATTACACAGGCCTCTGGCTTTCAGTTTAACATGGAGAATTGCTTTTGTCCCTCAATGTAAAGGTGAGCTTTGGATCCATTAAAGATGGCGGAGATGGGTCATAAAAATCTTTCTTTCACATAATTCATCAGCACATTAAACCACGAGCTTTGAAATGTACAGGCACGATAAATGCTTACAGTCATGTACCATGAAACCAAATGTTATCTTTCTTGCTATATTTTCCAGGTACCACTTGTATTAGCTATATTCAGGCTTCGAAATGGCACCTACAGACTACATCATGTTAACACACCAGTTGGAGGAGAGGGCACAGCAGATGGGTCCATTGCTCATCACAACGTCCACTTGTTCTGAAGGGGAAAGCGGGGGCTTCAGATAGCATGTCTTAAGTTGTGTAATAGGCTTTTAGTGTCTTAAATGAAAGTCACACATTTGTTTTTTTTTTCTCAGGTTGCTTGTTTCTCCGAGATATTTGCTCACACTGCTCAACAGTGTGATGAAAATCAAATCTGAGTCAATTGCATATCATATACCAACATAATCTCCTATAGGAAAGCAAAATTAAGGGGAAAACCGTAAGATTGACCACTTTCTTTAAAATTGCCTTAATCTCTAATGAGTGACTACGGTTGCCATGGCAGGCATGAAGTTTCTTCTTGAATCACACTCTGTGCTATTTACCTCTATAATTGACAGTTTTCCTGTTTTACTTGGCTCCACGAGGAAAGAAAAATAAATCAGGCAGTTCTGGTGTGTTTTAACAATCTCACCGACTGTATGACTGAGTCACAATTCATATTACAGGTCAGCGTTACGGTGTTTAATTATGTGCCGGCTGCTTGGGGCCCTCTAATAACCTGTCATTGAGGGGAATTTGAATGTCACACCACTTTGTTGGGCCCTAATGGCAGCAGGCAGATCCACTGATGAGCCGTTTTGGGACAATTACAGCGGATATTCAAATCACAGGTCTGAGTGTGCCGAGAAAAAACCTGACAGAGGTTTGACTGAAAGTGCACGTGCACACGCACATATACGCTTGTTGTATCTTGACCCTGCAGTTCACCTCTCTTGACACACAAAGAAGCTGTCTTTGCCTCCCCGCCGCCACCACCACGTACACACACACCACACACCGATGCAGCTCAAACAGTTTCACTGTAGGCTGAAAGCTTTTATTATCCATCTAATCCAGATATCAGCGATTTCATCAAGCCGGGGAAGATATGCATATCATGAATTATTTTGACACTGGGACCTTTTAATTTTCGCCGGCAATATTTCATCCCACCAATCAGTGCCTGGAGTGGTTGTCGCCGGGGCGGACGCAGCGGTGTCAGAGGACGAGACTCCCTCCGGTGGATCCAAATCATCCGGGGGACAATAATGAGCTATGGCCACAATTATGAGCCGCCTGTGTGCGCATGCATCTCATCAAGGGCCTCTCATGCAAGCGGCTGCAGGAAGGGCAGCAGGCAAAGCAAAACAAGACATATAGCCTACATCAGATTTAGACTTTGCATAACAGATTGTTATTCCAATCCGAAGTCAGATGGCATAATAGGTGAATGGTGGAGACTCAGTTTACTCTTTGCATTTTACTTTTTACACTGTTGATCAGATTATAGTATAAGTGGTACATTTAAAAAAAAAGGGCTGGAAATCCGTTAACACATAACACAAATATCTAACTCATGCGCCATTTTGGAGGCTTCTTCCACAGTTGCACGTTTAGGATTTCACATTTATTTATTTGCTACTTGTATCTTTTTAAAACCTGTAACATTTTAATCAAATGGGGTCATTTTTATGTTACAAATTAGGTGTCAGCATTTTTCATATTTGATAGATTTATTTATTATGCATTTTTGCATTCATTTCTGTTGATTTAGAGTTTTTTTTATGTTAACTGCATTTCTACACAATGTTATGCGATTGCTTAAATGATATGTCAACATCATATGGAGCTTGCTTTTAACGGAATCGTTCATCTACAACAATCTAATGCTGGCATGTGTCATGTAGCTACATCATGTATTACTTTTAATTCAAGCCTTTTTACAAAATGATGTTATAAACTTGTGATTTTACTCAAGCACAAATTGGTAACACTTATCTTGATAAGGCATCATCATAAGGAAATGTTAGGACTAACAGCTTTCTTATACTTATTAAAGCTGTTATGAATGAGGCAGGTTGCCAGGTTGTAATAACTGCAAATGTAATGATTTATTGGAAAGTGAGAAACTAGTGCATCTGGTTGCTGGAGCTGTAGTTTATCAAGCATCAAAATATTAAATAGTCACCTTAAGTTAAAACATCCTCTTAGCTGCTTCTATGAAGTTTCAGCGACCAAATTGCAAACTTTTTATTCTCTTAGAAAGACTACATATGAGCCCGGAGATGCATTACATTCCTATATGGCACTGAGCTTGCAGGTCTGTGTGCTGTGTGTGCAGCCTGTAACTTAATACTCAGCTCCCTGTAGAGTGGGTATTACGTGAGCAAATTGGATGCTCAAACAGTCAGTCCGTGACCTTCCCTCATCCTGGATGTTGACCCCCGTATAAAGAGAGACATTACATCTCGTTGCACAACAACACGGCTCCGGCACTTCGCTCCAGATAAAGAAAAATGTCTCAATTAAATCTTCACCGGGGCCCCCCGCCGAAGAGTTATCGCTGCCCTGGTAGCGCTGATCGCTACACTCACACATCCTCAAAAGTTATTTGACATAAATTGCCGGAGTCACATCATTTCCTGCCACAGTGTGAGTGGGATTTACGGCTGATCCCATTGACTGGGAGCTGAACCTCCAATAAAACTCCTCAAGAGCTGCAGGGGCCGCGTGAGACCCACCTATCTGTGCTCCTCCCCATCAGATCCCCTCCTGCACGCGCAGATTAACCATGCAAATACGCACAGGTGGGAGGGTGATACCGACAACACATTTATGCACATGTATGCAGCTGGGCTGATATGGGAAAGGGGACTATGCACAAGAGGGTCTGATTGTGTTTTATCAGATGGCGGGAGGTGAGAAAAGGAGGCTTGTTTGCTGGTTTATCAAAGAACCCAAGAGTGGAAATTATTTAAAGCTTTTATTTGAATAGGAGAGGTGAGTGCTGCCTGTACTCTGGAGGTTATAGGTGCAAAAACTTTTAAGCAAAGTAATATCATTATGAAACAGCATATGAACCCTTAAAGAAAATCATTTGAAACTGAAAACTGCTGAACATTAATGCTCACTGAGGAGAAAGGTGGAAACTATATCAACCACAAAAAAAACTTAAGGCTGCATTACTTCTGTTAGGTCTGATTGAGGTGAATAAAGCGTGTTAATGGCTGCAGTCGGTTAATGGTTATGATGATTCTTCCTCAAGTTCAAACCCACCAGATGGAAATGTAGTTTCAGCATGGGCTCTGAATAATCATCTCAGGTCATCTAATTACAAGTGTTCTCATCACATGTGATGAGATTATGGTGTGGACCACGCTCATTCTTTCTCTTTTGGACTCTCTTGTGAGGCATACTGTCTCTCTCTAGTGGTGATGCGTGAGAAACATGAGCCTGAGAAGTCAGCTTTCTAATACTGGGAAATCACATCCACACACACAGTGTGTTTAATGACTGAATGCACAGCTGTCTGTTCTTTGCAGTATAAGGAACAACAGGTTGAATGAGTCTACTGTGTAAAGTGGATAGTTTTAAGGTAAGTTGGAGATTACAAAAGGGAGAACTAAAACTCAAGCTTTAAAGAGTATTAATGTTCACTGGGTTCTTTTGCCATTGCTTTGTAGTTTAATGGTTTTAAGGTAAATAAAAGCTAGCTGTATAAGCTTATCAAAGGGGCCAGGAAGGTTGAGTAATTATTACAGACTGACAGAGATCTTCAGACTCTATATATTTTCCACATATGTCATCATATTGCACACATTTTATAGTCCATTTCACACTATTGTTATAAACATTTTGAATTTGTTTTTCTTTGATTATTTGACGTTTGCCTGTAACCAATGTGCTGATACTTGCATGCTGATGCATTCCAAATACCAAGCATCCCCAGAAAAGGTACTAAAAACTTGTCATAAATGTGTGGATCAAAAGTTCCAGAACATGAGCAAAATGGACCTGAAATATAAAGGAAGTCCGTTTGGTACCATTTTCAGATTAACAGGAAAAAAAAAAGGAAAAAAAGGCTTTATTTCTAACTTTCTTTTTTTTTTAATTCCCAGTATTACTGAAGGTTTAATATAAAAGTAGCCTCAGGAAGTTCACAAGTGTGTGGTCAGCATTAACATTAAACGTTCTTTCTAGTCACCATCCATCCGGATGATATGGCAGATAAGTGAAGGCCTTCTGCACAGCTTGGCACAGCATTTCATTGGAGCCTCAGCAGCAACATCAGCAGCATCAGTGGCTTCAGGGCTTCCAGCTGGGGGTGGCTGCTGCCTCTGTCTGCCTACCAGCACCACGACTGGGGGAAGTGGTGGGCAGACCACAGGATTGCCCCAAGGAACCTTGCTTATGCACCAGTAAAGAAAACTGAATTTTGCCTCTCTGTGCTAGGAATGTTTGCTGCCCTCAGCAATGTGATTTGACAAAGTGAGGTCTGGAGAACTGATGTGAGGACACTGCATGCTATCCACAATACTCGGAAATGAAAGGTCAGCACGAGACAAAAACAGACAAAAATCAGCTAAAAATAAAAAGCGCCAAACCAATTTTGTTTAAGTTTATCATTGTTTGCATTAACAGTGGATGGGAATCTACAGTTTTAATTATATTACATCTGCTTACAGTGGAAGTCTGTACACAAGAAGTTACATCTTTTGAGGACTCTAATTCTGTCAACTTTACAGTCGTGTGAAATGACTTCATCAACAGAAAAGGACAATTCTGAACAATTTTCAAGTATTTCTTTGCAGTATGAGCTAAAAACACCAAATAATTAAAAGAAACTACACAATGCAACAAAGACAAACTGCAAAAATTGACAAATTAGGAAGATGTAATACTGCTGACAATTCTTAATTTCAACTACCATCCAATGACATAATTTTTTTATGGTGTTGTTGAGCTACAATGAATACATAAAATGCAAAAAAAATTATTGCTTTTTCCAGAGTATAGCAACCAACAGTTCAGGCTATTTAGTGCCATTTGACTTCAACCAAGTGTGACGTCTCTGTACCATCAAACAATAAAAGTGGCCTGGTCAGCATTGTCTGTAATAACTGTTAATGACACACGTCAGATTAACTAAACCTGGACTAAGTCACAAGGTTGTAAGAGCTAAAGAATCAGGAAATTCCTCACTAAAAACATCAGCTGTTACAACCTAATGTCATGATTTGTTACTTAAAATGCAAACCAGTACTACTAAAACTGAAAAAAACAAACAACCTTCACATATCTGAGAATTTTAGGGAATGAGGCACCATTTACAAAATGTACATATAATGCTCATATAATAGCATTAGTGAGTCCTCTGAATGTGTGAGAGAGTGCACCAAAGTGATCTTTGCTTTAAGGACACTATTGGCTAAACTGAAATTTAAAATAAAGCGCTTACAATACTGCAAAAATGTCAGCAGAATTTCATGTAACGGTGAGACATTTTTTTTTACAAGCAGGCAGCTAACAGGGTTATCGTAAACCATGCTTTTTCTGGGTTTGTTACTTAAAATGGCAGAACATCACAATGCTGATGCGAGATAAGAGATTGTGAAAGCAGAGGTAGCCCAAATTCTGTGCAATTAACATGAAGAGCTGTCAGTCAATTCACAGCCAACCACATAGCTCACATTTGATTTCTCCTGCATTATCATCATGATCACCACCACTACAAGAGCCCTGATTTTTGAACAAAACAACTAAACACACGGAGAAGTTGTGCATTTATCAACCAGCAACTCATGTGAGTGAGTAAGGGGCTGAACAGGCTGCGATCTCTTGCTGGTGTCTAGTATTTCTACAGTGAGCTAAGCCGTGGCTAGGAAAACACACATATTACACATGCTTGGAGCTGTCAAATCATTTAAAAGAATGATGAATAAATAATTACATCGAAATGTTAAAAAGGCACACACAACAATCACAGATGTAGGCATCAGGCAAAATTGGCACAAAAAGAGTAATAATAGCATGCTAAAAAAACTGAAGAGGGACGGAAAAAAGTGACACAATAAAGGAAATTATAGGATGAAATATATGTGTTGAAAAAAAAGGATGATAATTGGGAATAGATGCAAGCAACCAAAATCATGCGCACACACACACAAAAAAAAGAAACTCAACTCCCAATTTTCAGCTTCAGAACAGTTATACGCACCTCTCCCATGTCAACTCAGTCAATGTCGCATTAAACATTTCCACAAAGCTATTTGGTTCTGTTCAGTATCAAGTCCTCTGGCTATGTCTTTTGAATACATATGCAGTTAGTATATAGTTGTGCACATACAGCCAGTACTGGGATTTGTAGCTCAATATATACACAAGTTAAAGTTATTGCAGGTTCCACTTGGCAGTCCAACACTTGTTGCACACATGACCAGGCTCTGTGTGCTCTGGAGAGGGGGTTCTAGACTAGTGAGACAGGGCTTAGTCCAAGACTAGGCTGAGAGATGCTAAGGCTGCAGCTGGATGGTACCTTTGATATAACAGGGAGCAAATAAAGAAACGTAGGAAGCCGTCACCAGTAGAAAGAGCGCGTAAGGAAGTTGGCGGCCGTGCTGAGCCACCCCATGCCGTCTGTGATAGATCCTACACGTGTGACAGCCTTGTCCTGCTCCTGGGATGGGCTCTCATCCTCAGGCAGGTAGTCTGGGATGTCTGTGTTCTCTTCTACCAGCACTGCAGAGTCCTCCTGGAATGGCATCATCAGCTGCACAGACAGTGGAGTGAAAATAATTTTTCAGTAAGCATAAATGCAAGTTATTCATCAAAGAAAATCACCTTTATCTAACATAAAGCTCAGTTCTTTGACAACAGACTAAATTTAACATCTGAAATGAATCTACTGGGACTGGTCTGACCCCTGCTGGACAAATGATATACTGCACCTCATGTTACCTTTGTTCCTCAATTATTTAGGCAACATTCATTCAATTTTTCTCTGTTTTGGAATTTCAGCTCAGGTTTTCATAAATATTGGACCACTGTAGAGTATAGAGAATCAGCTTGACACTGGTAAAGCTTTAAAAAGGTGCAGCTGGGACTAGCTGTGTCTCCAGTAAAAAAGAACTGGCCTACAGGCCGAGGCAGAGATGTGACTAGCTAATCATGTCACTGTGAATAAGTCTCAGCCAGAGGCACAGGGGCTACACTTCCTGTACACAGATGCATACAACATACAGCAAGTACATTGACCTATCATCTGACTTCCTCTGGGTGGAAATTAATGTACAGCAGTTCGAAGGAAACAATGCAAGTCCTCACCTCGTCTCCATCCTCTGTCTTCACCACCTGCTGAGCCGTCATTACTTTGGTGGAGTTAATTGCTGTTCCCAACGCCTGCGAGAAGAGATTTGTTTTCATTTGCATTAATCAGCACATCCATTTTCATGAAGTATATTGAGGAAATTTAACGCTACATTCAGCTGTTTATCATTAATTGGAAGTACAGGAGAAACCACAATGACAGCTGTGTTCTTCTCACATATACAGCACATCATACTGCAGGCGTCTTGTAATGTTTTTTGTTTTTTTACAAAAACTAATACTAAAATTATGCAACCTAAAAATTTGCTATACTTTCATCTATTATAGACAAACCACTTTCAAAGAAGGCAAACATATTTTTTCCATCAGTCCTTTAGCAGTAAGTGAAGGAACATGATACCAATTTTAATAACATCAAAAACTATAAAAGTAATTCATCAAAACAGCTTATATGAAGCTCTTTGTATCCAATAGACTGAAAATAGACTCAAGTTGTTTTCTGTGTCTGGAGAGATGCTGTACTTACCTCAGCTTTAAGGTCAGAACGGATCCTGACAACACATCGTTTAACAGCCATCTGGAAGGTGAAACTGATGACTCCTCGAATCTTTAACAAAGCTTCCTCACACAGGCTCCTTCGAGTCTGACACAGGGAGAAGGCAGGTGAAAGTTGTGAGCAGATGTGTAAAACAAGTCTTTAAAGACTTCAGAAATATCTGCATCTTGAAGGCATACTATAAAGGTATAAGTTTGAAACTATATATAAAATGTTAAATGTGTAGCTAAAATATGAAAAATTCAGCTGCTGCATGCAAACTTGGTTTATAAATCTGTGGATTCCAGCTGCCACAGTGTTGTGTGCTTGTGCAGCCCACCAGAGGCCGTCTGTCTGCTGTAATGTAATCTGGCTAGGTGCAGGCTTCCTGCAGAGTAACACTCAGGTTCAATCTTAACATCCTGCTGTTCAATGGCTGACATTTACAACCTGAACCCTCTGCCCTCCTTTGAAGTGCCAGATAGACACCCCTAAGATGCTTTGGCAACACTGTGATTATGACAGCAGTAAACGACGTGTTCTGAAGGGAGATTTTTGCGCATCAATAGATGCCTGGTGTGTGTGTGTGAGTAGGACACATGTGTAGCAATATACCATGTAAAGTCATGAATGTGCACTATGAATACTCACAGAGTCGTCCAGCCCATCAATGTGAAGCACTACAGTTTTGGCCCTCTTGTTGTTGGAGCCCAAGAAGAACTGGGCTTTGCGTCGACAGGAAGCAGCAGCAGCCTCAGCCTGTTCAGCCTGTTCAACACCAGCTGACTGCAAAATCTCATAGATCTCAGAGGCCAGCAGTTTGGTCTCTCCAGGTGATGTACTCCTTTGGTGTGAGAGAAAGTAAAATTAAATTACAAAAAAAAGACACATATGAAAAAAAAAGAGACATCTTAATATATTATTTGCACATGTGACCTTTGTACAAACAGTTACTCAGTGCCACTCCACTGAATGGAGTTATGTGGTAGTGTTTGTTGACAACTCTGCATTTGCATCTATAATACTAAAATTTGATTCAGATTAATCAAAGTTGCAGTATTGATTCCATTTCTTTATATTTCGCTTCCAAGAAATCAGACTTTCTTGTAATCTTTTAAAGTGATCTTGACCAATAGTTCTCCAGGCTTTCTGAAGGCAGCTTTTCTTTAGGAAACTAGGAGAGGTCAGTGGCAGCAGTCATGCAAGAATTGATATTTTATGAGGGACAGTGGGAGAACCCTGCAGGCTACACTGCAGTATCTGTCACCAAGTCATCTGTCTTTCTACTGTAACCTCATACGACACTGGCTGTCTGGCATAGCTGCAACTATAGAATCCTGTCAGCCTTAAGGCAAAACTTACACTCTATTCAGATGGTTTATTTGTCTAATTAACACTTTCTGCACAGAAAAAACAACAAATTCTCAAACTTCAGATGTTAAGTAGTTGATGCCTTAATGCCAAACCTAGACTAAATGAAGTAACAGGCTTACTATAGGACCAGCTTGATTACGGGCTAGAAGGTCCTACCACAAGCCCTCAGATAAAGCTACTTGGAGTATAATGCCTTGCTACAACATGACATGGGTGACCATAATGTCTGCATCACCCCCCCTTCCCCTTTCTTTTTTAAAATAAACTTTCAAATCATATGCAGTGATGGTTAAACATTCTCCAGCATCAGTCAAAGCAGGATGACAAGACCCATTAAAATCTTTAGCATGCACAAAAAGTATTTGAAGTTATCAGCATCCATATGCCAAATTCAACTTGAACCAAATTCATCCTGATGTAGCAAATACATGTGATGCCATCCTGTCTATTCTGCAGACTATCAAGAAAAACAAATAATCGTGGGTTAAGGTTTTATGAAAAAGTGCACTGTTAGCATGTGTGTGTGTTTGAGATGCGGTGATGTGGTGGCAATGAGGACTTGCTTCTGCATGACATTCTGCAAACTCAGCATCATGCCCAGCTCGCCCTTCATCTTCTCTCTGTTGGCTCGACATTCTGCCAGGTAACGGACAGCCTGCAAGGACAAGGGCAACTGTTATCTATCCCGTGGTAAAAGCTGACCATCGCTTTCTGATATTAAAGCAGAGGGCCCTTTTAAAAGGGGAGTACCGTGTGCAGTGGTAAATATATTATGTAAGAACTACAAATACACATGCACTGACTTTGTGTTTACACTTCATAGGTTTCTGTCAAGAAGCAAGTGTTACATAAAGCCGCTTAAATGTGTACTCGCAGTACAAGTCATGTCCTGAACAAGAGGGCGGTTGTGAGGGAGGTGCAGAGAGGAAGCACTGTATTGTGTTTACTGCATATCAAAACAAACAGCAGATGTCACCATTGCACAAATAAGTCGCCATTATTAAACTACCACATGTCAGATTACAAGGAAGAACTGGCCTTCGCTAAAGCTTGTTGTGATACTGCTGGACAGTAGGGGGCTAGAAAAGGCATGAGTTGTTAAAAGGTATTTCTACAAGACATTTTAATGTAAACCTAATTTATCTCTGTTTGTATCATGACAATGAACAAACAAACCAACAGATCGCTTTATACACCACAAAATAAATCGATGTTGCTTACCAATAGTGCAGAGTAGACAACCTGTGGGTTAGGATGGTCAAAAAAAAGGATGAGACCAGGTAGACAGCCTTGGTCTTCAACGATGGCTCTTCGGTTCAAGGGGTCTGCAGCAAGATCTCGCAGCTGGTTTACCACAGTCAGTGCATCCAACTCTGCACTCATGGTGCCTCTTGTTTTGATGGCATGCACATCAAACCAATCTCCTCTCTCTACTGGAAATACGAAGTTAGGATAAATCAGCAAACCGGTTTCTGTGATTAAGAAAATGAATATATTATGAACTAAAACTTGTATTTGCAAATTAGTAGAATGTTTTTTCTGACCACAGGCGAAAACCCAAAAGCCCCTCTATTTAAATAAACAAATCCATTTAAAAATATAAATAATATTTTTTTTTAAAGAAAAAAATTAACTAAACGTTTGACCTTTTGGCTTTACAAATGACAGGAAAAGTAGTTGTCCAACACTATGATGGACATTACAATAACTAATATGAGTAAACATATTTTCACATAATTAAGCCCTATGATAATGAGGATGAGTACAAAATTGACTTTATTAGTATAGTGCCTGAAGAGTAGTTTTACTGAACTGTTTAAATGTCTGTAGTAAGTCTTATCACAAATGTATGACATGTGGTACTATACTAACTGATTATTGACCAATGATGAAGTTAACTGGTTTTATTTACACACACTGATTAAAATACAATTGCCAATGGAACAAATAGCAAATAGCTAAGCATGCTGTGACAACTTATTCTAAAAGAACACAAGTAAAACCAATGTACCACTGTTTACTCATTCAATTCAATTTCCTAAATTCAAATACAAATGCTCATTTCTGCCCAACACACCTTTTTTGACCCCCAACCTCACCTCAAATCAAGCCCTGTAGTACACAGCCGATTCAACAGCTAGGCTAAGCTAGCAATCGTTACTTGACAATTATAGCATACCTTTTGGTTAGTTCTCATAAAAAACAGATGTAAAACCCAGTTTGTTTGAGTAAAAAAATATATATAACGGCGCAACAATAAATAGTTAAGTCCCGTTACGACCTTTAAAAAGATATAGCGAAAGAATTTCAGTAATGCTAGGCCTGCGCCCCTTTCTTTCCTGTGCTCCTTTAGCTAGCAGCTGTGGACTGTGTTTGGGTTCTGTGGCACGCAAATGGGTGCAGCTGTTTTGTGGTCAAGGACATCCCAGTGTTCCGTCAGCATCCAGTCAACTTCATCTTAAATTCCTCCGCCGGGAAAAGCAGGAAAGTATAACGAACATCCATTGATTTACTTGCATATGATTGGACATTATTGCATGACCGACTGTGATAATGGCGAATCACCAGTTAGTTCTCTTTCAAAGCTCAACGTTAATTGGTAATTTTGGTTGTCAATCATTCCGACAAACCAATGGAGTTGTTTCACAGGTGCAACTTATCCGTATGTAAGTCCTATAATCCAATTGGCTCCAAATGCATTCCAAAGCTCTTCCCACTCTAGTCACCTCCTGCGTACATATTCGTCAGCTTGGCAAGGTGGTAAAACTCCAGAAAGTTGTCAACGAGGGATAGTCCGGCAATCTGATTTCAGAATTACTTCCAGCTAATCTTTGACTGTAAATATCATGGTTAATTGTGTCACGTTGTATACCATAGATCAGTAGTGTAGTGTGTTAAAAGCAAATCCTAAAGGTTACAGCTGTGGTAAGTTGGAGTTAGCTAGTATGCTATCATTACCATCAGTTAGCCAATTTGTCCGCTAACTTAAACTCATGCAAAGTCATATTAAATTTAGCTGAACGAATACAGCTATATATTTTATGTATACTATCACTTTGTTTCACGTTCCGCTTCTTTTCCAAGCGTCAAAACTCTTAAACACACGTCGACATGAACTAATGTTAGCTTTACAAAGTTTAACTTGACGGTATTACAATTATGGTTTGATGATGTTACAGAGAAAAATGGGGTGCTTTTATTCATTCTCTTGGGCACATGTAACTGGAGTACAGCATAGTTTCAAGATCGCAAAATGAACCAATTTTTACTTCATTAGGTAAAATTGCAATCCAATTCAATTGAGTCCCAGTTCATGATCAAATTGGCTCATACATTCCAATTAAATTTGGAAGTCATACATCATGCTTCACTTTTTGGAAGACTGGATTGAGAAATTCTCTTTTCTTACTGGATCAAATATTGACAATAACGATAGCAGTGAAGAGAGAGCTGTATTGTTTTTTGTAATAAATATTGGCCAACACAACCCAAGACTTATGCAAAGTCCAGGTATATTGTATTAGGGCATTTGAGAGAGGGTCGATTTGTAGAGGGACAAAGTTCCCACCATTGTCTTTCTCTTTTGTTTTGAAGGAAATTCAACCTGAAATTAATTTTTTTTGCTCTTGTGTTTCTTTTAGATACCATTTGTTGCATGAGCATCATGATGCCCGTGGGTCATTGTGAAACTCTTCTACAGAAATGAGTAAAAAACATGCAGGGATTGAAATGGACCTGGTACGTGAAAGTCGGGCAAACGCATGCATTTCTATTACTGTGTTTCCCTTCTGTGCAGTTTTCACCTGAGAGCAGTTACCCAACCTGTGAAGTATCAGTCATTAACTTGAGTAATTTATTTGTATTTCCACTTAGAGTAGACAGCTTTCGCTTTAATTTATAGGATTTATCTGTTTTTGTCTTTTTCCGATTTGATCTGTCATAAACTTGCTGTGCCAAACTTATCTTTTGCAGGCTTTTGGATCAACAAAGCCCTATGGATCTTCGAGAAGTATTGTAAGAAGAATAGCTTCAAATCTTCCCATTAGACCCTGTCCAAGGGTTCATTTTCAGGTGAGGGAAGAGTACTTCTATCTCATTTATTGGAAATGAAACTTTGTGTTTTTAAGATGATGACCTTCCTGTCTTTTTGTGATTTGTATTATTTTTGGTTTGCCATGGGTGATTTCACCTTATTTTGTAATCTGTTTTTCTGTCCATCTCTGCTCACTGTTGGAGCCACAGTCATGTGCAAACAAACCATACACCCCCTTCAACACTTGTTTACTTCTGCTTGTCTGTTTTTTAATTTATGAAGTATAAACAGAGTGTGTAAAGTCATAACAAGAGATATTTCCTCATGATCAAAACACTGTTTGCAAACAGGATTTTAAACTCAACCTTTATCAATGCTGTCTGATTTTTAAAAAAACTACTTTTTAAACTTTTCTGCCTTCAACACTGTGGTCTTCTCTTCTTTTCTTCTGTCTCCAGCTACCCTCCCTAGCTATGAGGAATGCAGTTTGTCTGCTTTAGGTCAGTTTGCGCAGCAACCTTCAACAACCTTGAGCTGACTCGAGACCAACTGACCTTTCAATACCTCTAACTAACAATCTATAGCTCGTTTTTCCACCCTTTCTGTCCGAGCTGCCATTTCCTTCATTTTGAACTAAATTACTTTGTTTCATCTTAACCCTGTTTCCAAAATATAGATTTTAAACGGCTTGAACTGATTAGCAAGCCATTTAAACTCCATATCTAACTGAAAATAAAAAACAACATAAAGTGACCAATGCAACAAAAAAGGAAAGGTTTTCCTTTTCTTTCTTGATATAGGATAATCACCTCCTTGGCAGTCCAGGCTCTCCTTTATCCTACTTCTAGTTTCATAATGAGCCAAGTGTTAAAGTCATCCAGAATGTAGTCTTAAAAAAACCTTACCATATAGATGGCTCAGATTGTCCAGTATTAATGTAGTCTGGGGACATGCATTACTTCCCCATGCCATGTGGACAAATGTGTCCCTTTGCCCCACAGATGCAGAGTTAGGAACTGTTGGCCAACAAGTTGGATCGTCTCTCTCATCTTTTGTCCAGTGGATAACATGTAGATCTTGTTTATAGTTTCTTCTTTACATGGTGGAGCTGTAACTTGCTCTACCATGTAAACTCCACTGATTTAAGTTTTTTAGAAGTGTTCCTGAGCCCTGTAGTGATTTCTGTGCATCTGTAATGCTTCTTTTATTCCTAAACGTACCACTGACTGAGAACCTATATATTTTTTTTAAATCAAATTTCCGGTTTCAAAATTTTGTATGCTGGGTTTATACTATTTCCAGTCAAGTTTAGGGTTTTTTTTGTTTTTTATTTTAGGGTCCAACATTTTTTGGAAGCAGGGTTATAGTTGTTTTAAATTGTGTTTTCGGGCCAGTGTGAGAGTGCATTATTCCTGCATGTTTTTATTTGATCTCTAAACCCCCAAAAGTTTATAAACATGTTTTGCCCCCCTTTCTGACAGCTTTACCCTTACACTGAGAATGCAGGTTTCCTTATCGGCACCAGAAGGCAGAATGGCCTGGTGGCATCTCTGGCTGATGTTGCCTGGATTGATAATGAAGACGAGGATGACGAAGATTACTTGGACAGACCCAGGTGAGAGCAGGGTAATAATCTGTTTTGAAGAAAAAAAAGTGTTTGTTTTTTTGTTTGTTTGTTGTTGTTTTTTAAACAATGAGTTTAAGGATTTTTAGGCTTCTCTGAGAAATGTTGCTTGTCTTTAACACATGAACATGTTAAAACAGATCAGGGATTCCACCAGGGCTCATGTTTCGAGTCCAACAGCCTCGTCTTCAGAGAAAACCCCTTACCCGTCGCCGGTCGCTACCTAGCCTGCACCAGGGAGCTCCGGACCCTCAGGGGCCAACAGTCGCGAATGATGAGGCGATTCAGAAGATCAGCGCGCTGGAGACTGAACTTGCAAAACTCAGAGCTCAGATAGCTCAAATCGTGATAGCTCAAGAAAAAACTGCACAGTCAGGTACCAGACTCATTTTGCTCAGTAGTAACTTGTAGTACTGCCTCGTATCCTCTAGGTGGCAGCAGAAGTACACTTGTGCAAAACCTAAAGCCTTTTCTTTCTTTTGTTTCATGACAGCTGCTACCACAGGGGGACCTCCTCCTCCCCCTCCACCTTCTGGTAACCTGTGTCCTCCCCCTCCTCCTCCCCCACCACCTCCTCCACCCCCGCCCCCACCCATGGGTCTACAGCGGACATTTTCAGCCATTGATTTGATAAAGGAGCGCAGAGGGAAGAAGACAGACAGTCAGTCAGTTGCGGAATCGAGGCCAGCAGAAATTCCCAGCATGCTCGATGTCCTGAAGGACATAAACAAAGTTAAGCTGCGATCTGTGAAAAGGTTTGTCTCAACTTTAGCAGTCATCAGTTGCAGTACAACATGTTTTTTTTGTCAGATGCAGCCCCCATTAAGCATCTTTCTGAACCTTTTGGATAAGTGTTACGGTTCAGTGTGAACACAACTCAGTCTGACTCCTTTACCTGTTGGAGTGAAACTCGTGTATTATGAGAATTCATAAATGCCCTTCTTACCTTGTGTTTTTAGTCGTCCAGTGGAAGATGATACCAAAGCAATTTTGAAGGAGCCTGCAGATGCCGCAGCTCTGATTGCCGAAGCCTTGAAACGCAAGTTCGCCCATCGCTTTCGGCACAGCAGCGAACAGGACGACATAGCAGATTTTAAAGTTCCCGTCCAAGAAGCGAAGCCTCAAACTGAAACCCCACTGGTAAGTGATGTGTGATTCATAGGTATGAGACATATATTGAGACGGGGGGAGAAAAAATACGTATATTTTTTGAAGGTGACATTGTCTTAGTGGCTTGCCGTGCTTTCATCTCCCTTCTTTGTCTTTTGCATGTCTTCACAGTTTGGGCAGCACATGTTGAAAGCAACTGGAAGGAGAAAGCTGCCGTGAACAGGCGAACATGAGCTTGAGGTCCAGATGTTGTGTGGTCATTTTGAAGTGCCTCAACCTTTTAGTATCAGCAGTCTGTGGAACGAGGAGGCATTTTGCTTGACTCAGTCTGGCAGGCCCAAGTATCAATCATCTCCTAGTGTTACATGTGCTTAACATCGTGACTCTCCACTTTTGCACTTTTCTAGATTATACCAGCTTTTTGTTTTGAGGATATTTTTTAGGTTCTAAGAAGTGAATGTTGAAGAATTATTAGTATTATTAATTTTGCTTTTCAATCATTTCTTAGTTTTTTGACCTTGTTGCACATAGCCTGGGTGATCAGTTTTAAATCCCCGTTTTTAAGGGTGTGTGAAAGCTTATGTTTATCAAGCATGGAAGAAACACATCCCTGACTTACAAAATTTCATTCTGTATTGTTTAAATACACGTTTGACTTGTAGACTAATTTATGTTTGGGATTTTGTCTTATTTATGTCAATTGTCTATTTTATGTTGTGGCTGTAATAGGTAATTGTTTTAACAGTTTATGTTCTAGATATGTCCATTACTAAGACAGGGGTTCTATCAGGTCTTAAAAAGTAGCATTTGCAACTCTTTTATCTGGTGTACCTGTGCAAGTTGTATCCCAACTGCCAGTTTTGCCTTCTCTTGTGTCATTTGCTGGTACAGTATATGAAATTTTATTTTTATTTTTTGATTTAAGAGCCAAAGTCATGATGCTCTGCAAGGTTTGCCTTGTCCTGCCAAATCAAGCTTTTGTAATGTCTTCCCATTCTTTATTTTCCAGTTGAAATTCCTTAAACTATGGGAAAGTTTAACTGTACTATGGAAAAGTTATATTTCCTGGGAGATGTTTCAAGTATCTGTACTCACCTCAGTTAATAGAAGTTGTCTTGTCTTCTATATTGACAGCACATTCAGAAGTAATGGGTCCTAAGGCACCCGCAGTCCTCAGTAACCCAAAAGTTTTAATATTTGCTTTCATGTCAGCAATAATCACATTTTTATTTCACACTTTGGGAAGTTGACACTAATTGAAACTTGAGTCGTTTGATTTTAATGCATTATTTTGTTCAAAGTGATTTGCTACATGTTTTTACAATTTCTTGGTCTTTGTTTAAGCCCGTGTAGTAGATGCTTCATGTCAACACTATTGCCTTTTTAAAAAGGGAAGGTGGGCGGGGTGTCAGTAATGGTGAGTTAAATTTTACACTTAAAGATGTTGTAGAAGAGTTGTCACGCACAAATTAAATCATTAAACCTCAATGAAAGTTACTTCCTGACTCTTTCTGAAATGGTTTTATTGGCATTTGAAAAAGTTACCAGTAATTGTTGCCAGGTAATTTTTTTTATTTTTTTTTAGCCCAGCACCCTTTCTCCAGAGAACAACTTTTTTTTCCATTTTATTAAGGGCTTCCAACAAAAAATTGGAACAAAACAGACAAGTTTGTAAAAGTATTAGACCAGCATGAATGGATGACATCAGGTAGTTTTAATTATGGCACGTGTGCAGGTGTTTGTGTTAGGCAAACTGTTTCATTAGAATTTAAAGGTTATAAATGGATTCTAGCTCTCTAAAGGCTGGCACATGTTTTTTTCCATTTTGATATATTCAGAAATTAAATTAATCCAGTGAGTCATGTGATTCCAGTTCCAGTTTTGGAAGACTACTGTAACAGTTGTGGAAATAACAGGTTTTTAAATTGGGGGGAGATGAAGATTCTAGTTAGATCGCCAAGGAGACAGGGTGAGGCTGAAGTTGGGACTGCAGCTAAGGATAGTGGAGAGTCTCTCAGTAATGGTGATCCATAGTAAATGAACTAGTTGCCAAAACCAAATGGCATGGGGATAGTTGTCTGTGCAACCTAGAGCATTGTGTGCAGATGTCTGAATCACCCAGTCCCATTTTAAACATGTTACTTTGAGCCGGCCCAAGTATAAGACGGCATACTCGACTCATGAAAGTCAACAACAGGTTTTATTATTCAAATTGTAACTGCAACAGGCATGTATCAAAAAGGTCAATACAGCAAAGCCTTTACAAAACCTGGCCTGACACTTAAGTCTTCCCAAAAATGGCTGTCGCAACAAATTGTAAACAGTTTTATCAACAGTCTTACAGCACTTACAGCAAAATACAAATCAGCTAAAGTAAGAAAAGCACCTGTTATCGTTCAAAATGTTTCAACACAAACACAAACTGTGCCACTATACAGAATCAAAAAAGACAACCAAACACAAAGAAGTGGAATGTTCTAATTCACTCGACCATTATGTTTCCATACAAAAGAAAAAAAAAGGACAGCTGGAGTTGTTCCTCAAAACAAGAGGGCAAAGGGATTGGACAGTGCATTCAAAGACAAGCACACCATGCACTTGATGGGAACAGGAGTTGGTTTGGTCACTTAGCATAGTTTGTGCATAGTTATAAGGCATAAGTCAAGCAGTCCTTTAGGTTTCATGTGGCTGTGAGAGACATTCTGCAGAGAGGGAGTCTCCTTCAGTTGATCCAAGCCAAAACAAAAAAAACAACCCAGCAACCTTGCATCGTCCGTAGTCACCTCCTCCCCCTCTCCCTCTGAAAAGAGACAGGCAAAACCCTGAGCGAGTCGAGTTGCATGGAGTGGAGTTCCAGGTTAGATGCATGTGCAGTGACTGACCAGCGTCCAGTCTGGCCGGGGAGCTCCCCGAGGTCAACCAGGACTAGATAATACCTTTTCCGGGATGTCTCAGGAAGGTCATGGAGACGAAGCTACACGTCCATTATTTGGAGTGCAAGAACACATAGTAGCACAGGTGGAGTCATTTATGGCATCTGGTGTGTTTGAATAAGGTTCTGCTCATGGCTTCAACAGTGGGATGACAGTTCAATCGAGTGGTTCTTTACATCTGTGCTTTGAAGGCAAACCGTGGAGCTGAAAAGATTCACTTCAGTTCAAGGGAAAGATACAAGAGACACGGAGATGCGTAAACAGTTAATCTTAGAGGCAGCAGAAGGACTGGGCATGTCACATTTTTTTTTTTTTTTTTTTTTTTACATGAGGAAGAATCTTCAGTACAAATGCAACACACCATTACTCAAAAGTCTCAGGAGGGTGTCGTATGAATACTCCAGTTGTCTCAGTCAACTCAGTTGAAATGGCACTTCAAAATACCAGAAAAAAAAAGTCTTTCAGTTTTTATACTGCTTTCCCCACAAGGTTCACCAAAAAAAAATGAAAAAAAGAAAAGAAAAAAAAAGTGGCGTGTTCAGTCAGTAATGCCAAAACTACAGTGGACAAATAAATAAAAGAGAGCAAATAAAAGAAAATACAGCAGTAGCCAAATGAGGTATCTATGTATTGCTCTATGCAAAAAAAAAAAAAAAAAGAGGAATTAAAAATTAAATAAATTAAATAAAAATCAGTGGTTTATCAAGATGGGAGACCAAAGCAACACATATAAACAAGGTGTTAGGATCAGAAGGGGCAGCGTCGGGGCTGCAGGCCGGTGGGAGCCCCACCAGGCCCTCAGTGTGTGGTGAGGCCTAGAGGCCAGGGTTCAGGATTTGGGAGGCTGAGGTGAAAGGGCACAGAAGGAGTGTCAAGATTCTCTGCTTCCCTGAGGTATTTCTTTGGAGCGGGCTCCTCCTGTGGCGGTGTCTTCTGTGTGTGTGCCGGCTGTGCTGGGCTCTGCCTCCTCGGAGACGGGGGTTTGTTCCTGCTGCAGGCCTCCCCAGCTGGCTTTGTTCAGCCCCATGTGACCTAGCATGGTCTGGGACAGACGTGTGTCGGAGAAACGGGCCCATTCTGCAAACAGCGGCTCGGCCACATACGTCATAAAGCCTGGAGGGGGAGGGAAAGGTGGCAGACGCAAGTTAGGCTATGTATTAGTTACATCTATAAATAGCAGATGTCCATCGTAGCTACTATACTTGCCTATTTGAATGTTGCCAACTGTGTTTGTCTCTCTGTCACAAAGTGGGCTGACTTCAAGTTTGTGCTTCTTCTCGATGTCTCCTGCATGGATTAAGCAAAACATTTTCTTTTTTGCGAACCGCTTGTTGTACACAGAAAGAACAAAAGATGCAGCTGGAACACAAATCAAATGATCAGACGAGGAAAGAGCAAGCAGACAGATAACCTTGTTGGAAGAACTCCTCTGTCACTTTCTCGCTCCACTGTTTGCTCAGCTCCCAGGGTCTGCAAGGGTTGCAGATGTCTGCACACTTGAGAGCCATCTGTATGCAGTGGGGATTAAAAACATAGAACACATTGTTTTGCCAACATGCTGGAATCAAGTGTTTTATTGGGAGAAGGAAGAGGTAACCAACCTGTAGGACAAAGTGACGGTGACTGGCGTGGTTCAAGCACAGGTTGCCCTGGTCCAGGTGCATGCGAAACCTGGACAGATAGTCGTTCTGTCTGCTGATGTCTGTGGCCAGGATTAAGGAGCCCAATTCCCTCTCCATGTTCAGACTGGTGTGGCAGAAAGTACAATTATTCAAAACAATGATCAGTTTTTAAACATTAAAACGGTTTCTCCATAGCAGAGATCTGAATGTGTGGGGCACAGTCTGAATATTTTCAGTGCTCTAAACACTTCCAAGAGTCCGACTGACCTGTCCTCAGCAGGCAAATGGGAGAACAGTCCAGTCTCTCTAAGGAGACCCACTGCTGACTTCCAGTGGTGATTTTCCAGAACTGAGGTATTCTGTTTAAGAAAAGAAAAAAGGAAAGGAAATTACACACGGACGCAACTTAAAACATCACATGATGTCTTGCACTACAACAAGTTACACGGGACACATTTATCTTGTCTTACTCTATAGAGTGTGGCCAGATAGTGGTCAGTCTTGATGAGGAAAGGCTGGTTGACCCCAGGATGGCCCAGGTCATGAGTGGCAGCTGCTAGGAGCCCAAGTAGGATGTCACAGGACGTCAAAGAGTTTGCAAGCTGCGCTCACAACAAGACAATGTCACAAAGATTATGGTTCATCATTGACGCTCAAACACCTTCTCTAAGGCATTAACACATTTGTAAAAGGCACTTTAACACCCATTCATTCTAAAGCTTTGTATGTAAGATAATACATTATATTTTAGATGTACATTAAACAAAAACCACCTAAAAGAATCAATCAGAAAGGCCTGTACTGCCAGTTGTTTCACAGCTTGAGCAAGAGATTACACAAGAAAAAAGAAACTTTCAGGCAGTCCTCGTCCTGGCTGACAGCCAGCTGTGTCAAAGTTGTCTACTTAAAAAGGAACCGAAATGTCTTGTCTGCATGGCTCACCATGGGCTCCTGCAGGTAGCAATGCATGGCCTGTGTGACATCTGCAGCATGGACAGCATTGTGGTACGGGTTGTCATTGTGGTAGTCCTCCTGAACCATGACTAAAAACCTCCAGAGTTTGACCATATCCAGCTGGAAGAGCTCCACCAGGCCATACTGGTTCAGCAGGTGGAAGGTCAGAGTGATCAGGCTGTTCCCTGAGCAGGAAAAACTTAACAATTAGACACCGTCACATAGTCTCTCTTGATAAATGCTCATAGTCATTTTCAGTCTTCATTCATTTCAAAACTGTATCGAGTGTCTCGGAATCTTTTTAAATACTTGTGATTTTTCTGCACATTTCTCCCCAGATCAATGTGTTGTTCAAGACAGGAACATGGCAAGAACAGAGACTGAGGCAACTGCCAGTGCAGTTATGGCCACAATATGCCTTACTTTGAACCATCCCCATGTAGCAGTTCAAAAATGTAAAATTAACCTGCAGTCCTGAATGCTGGGACCATGTTCCTCTTAGTCACAGCTTCCATAAAAACTAGCGGCGCAAAATGTAGCACCAAATACAAACAATCCCAATATTACATAATCATGTGGAAAAAAATAAAGTCACATAACAGAGCAGTCCAATAATTTCCGCTGTCCCACAGTCAATATATTGTAAACTGGCGTGGTTATACAAGGACTCTACTAGTTTAATGATTATTATCCTCAGCCTGACCCCATCTTTGAATGCGTCTTGCATAAGTAAAAAAAAAAAAAATCCTGTTAAATCATAATAATCCAATAATCTTGCTATGTTGAAAAACAGCTTTTTATCTTTAACTCTAGGTCAGGGAAGGCCATGTCCGGTCCTCTAGAGCTGCTGTACTGCAGGTTTTAGATGAATCCCTACTCCAACCCACCTGATTCACATGAAATGGATCAAACAGCTGGTTGTCAAGTTCTGCACAATGACCCATTCATTTGAATCGGGTGTGTTCAAACAGGGAAACATCCAAGACTTGTAGGACAACAGTTCTAAAGGTCTGAAGCTGTCCATTACTGCCCTAGGTCTTTTAGAAACAAGTTCATCCTCTATTCACTTTACACACTGAAGAAAAAAATGCATTTATTTATTTTTTACATTTTTTGCCATACTTCTGAAATTCATATTGGTTTATGTGCAAAACATACATTTTGGCCAAAAAGTGTTTAATTTAAAACACAATCGAGTTGCTGAAGGTATTAATTTCTCAGTTGTCAACCCTGTTTTGTAATGTCTACTTCTATTTGTTATGATTTTTCGTGACAATTTATAACAAATGTTGACAAACTTGTGTATTAGTAACTAAAAGCAGATCTTTTTGGATAAATACTAGGATCTCTGTACCAAAACTCTACTTCAAATCAAGCTGTTTATTTGCTCTCTAAGGTATGAAATGGCCATTTCAGTCAGATTTTTTGCTCTTAAGCCAGAATGCATGTAGCACTGATGTGTCCTACAATGCAAGAAGTAGTGACTGATTCATGGAGCAACCTTCATACTGTGAGGTTATCCAATAGATGGCACCAGTGGTAACTTTTTGAATCTAAAACAGAGATTTACAATTATCAATATTGTGACTTTAAACAATGTTTAAGCAGCATTTCAGATCATATTTTACCTACCATTTGTCAACCTATCGAAGAGGAAAATGTCAAAATTCCAGTTGCCAACTTTTTCCAGCATGCACTATGAGAGAAAGAAAATAGAAGCAGAGTTACAGAGGTGAAACTAAAAGAAAAAAAATCCATTAGATGCACTTTTTGACATTTTAATCATTGTGTTATTGTATGAATGGCTGCGGTCATACTCTGGCCTGTCCAGTGTAGTCTTCATCGAGGATGTGAAGGGGAATCTGCTGGGAGATTCCCCGCAGCAGGCGGGATGAATGCAGGTATCTCTGGAAGCTGAGCAGTCTGTGGACCCTCCTTTCAGTACCAGAACTGGCAGACGAGGACCCACGACTCAGCCGTGCTGTGCACACAGACGTGCATGAATATTTTACAAAACAATGCAAGACGTGAAATAGAGGAGACTTGCGGGACTATTATTTCAAAGGCTCTTTAAGTTTAAAGAATTATTGGGCTCGGACAAGCTCGGTGGGGATCTGACACCAAGAGAGGGGTGTACAAACAGTCGCTGCTGACACAGCCACCCACTCATAATCCTTTCGTCTGGGATCACACAGCAGACATGCTTTGTCAGTGTTCTCTCTCGCACGCACACACACACAAACTTACACACACTACAAAAGGCACTGTGTTTGTATAAACTGTAGCCGCAATCCGGAAATACGTCAGCATGAGGTAGGATTACTCTTGGGTCAAATTGTCAGTGCAAATTCACACTACTTCTTTGTAACAGTTTGATAGTTTAAACAAAAGCTTTCATTCACTATGAAAGTTTTAGTCACACACACACAGAAAAGTTCACAAAAACCTTTGGTCAGGTTTTTTTTCCAATTCCCACCTAAACAAACATAAATGTATAAACCTTTCTGTCTTTTAGATGAGAAACAAACTGTGTGGAGCTACAATATGATGAAGCATGATTTGCATTGTCTTCCTATTAAAGCTGAATTGCTTTTTATAAATCTGTTTTATATCATGACAAATCAAATGCAAGGAGAAAAACAACTAATCTGGATCCGATCTTAAAAGGTTGAGCTCATTATATTGTCATTCATACTCACTGTGAAGTGTTCGGAAGTCGATACAAAGGTATGGGTGGGAGCTTCTTCGTTCCGGTTCAAATCCAACCTGACTTCTCACTCTCACATCTCCTAGAAGAAATCAACACTTATTTCCTCAAGATTTATACTGCTTGACAAAAAAAAAAAGTGTGTGAATGTTCTCAAACAAGCTGTACTTTTATTCATATTGATATTCATCTTGCTTTAAGTGCCATTAGGATGGGCCTTACCACAAGGCAATGGGCAGAGCAAAACAAGATTACAAATGCAATTTAAGCTCCATTAACCAACACAGTTGAAAAAAAGCTTTCATACAAAAGGCTGGGGCAGCCTTTGTCAAGAGTCTTTGTTGGACAGAAGCTTAGAAAGTTTTAGGTTTTCTGTCAGAATCCAAAGTCAGATTAAGAATTTAAAAACACTTCTCAATTGATTAATTCAGTTTCTTAAAACTAATTTGTTGCTTCTCTGTATGTTACCATCAGGCCTGTTTGATATTTAGTGTTTCATTATATATACACACACTAATAATAAAAAAACCTAAGCTCATCTTGTAAATTACTGCAGCACCTCTTGGCACATTCTACTTTAGACGCTCCGTTTTAGCTCTAGTCTCTTAAAATTGGTTCCTCCGCCAAAAAGGACCAGTCTTCCCCAACTCATAAAAAAAAATGGTGGAGTGAAGAAAAGCCATTCATTCTTGGATCCAAGTGTACCATACTAGAAATCGCAAACACGTTTCATGGCAAAGTTGTCAAACAAAAGTAAAATAGGCTTTACTACAAATGAGACTTGCCAGGCCGTTTGCAAGCAGCGTCACCTAAAGAAGAACTTTTTCCCCTTCTAGGTGGATTTTAGGCTTTATGACTGTACACATTTTACATGCAGAAAAAGCAACTTAAACTGATGTAGGGAAAATAGGCTCTGTAATGCTGTGCAGTTTTGTAGAAACTGAGTAAATTCATTTTAATATTTAAGTTTTCAAGGGGGCCAATTAAAGAGAACTACTGCATTGCTTTGTGGAATGGTGTGGGAGGAATCGTCTCTTATTGAACACAAATAAGACAAAAAGGAGATGATTGGGGATTTTTAGGAGGAACAGAAAAAAGCCAAACACCATTTCTATCTTAGGAAATGAGGCAGGGAAGTGGCGAAGGATTCCAGATACCAAAGTGCGCTTGTCTACAAGAAAGGACCATGCAGCTACTTCTTTGGGAAGCTGGGGTTCTTTAACATTTGCAGCAAAATGCTGCACATCCTCCATCAGTCTGTGTTGGAAAGCACAGTTTTATTTGCAGTCAAATGCTGAAATGGCAGCATCAGAGAATGTGACTCAAAAGAAAGTGAGCAAGTCAATAAAGAAGACATACTTTGTGCTGGGGACTGCTCTGGAGACCCCAGAGATAGTTCTGGACAGAAGAGAGTTGTGCAAACTGCTCAACATAATAGACAAAGCAGCACACCATCAAGACAATATAGTGATTAAACAACGGTAAGTTCAATCAGAGGCTTCTTCAGCTCCGATCCAATAGAGCGGGTCATTCCTGTCCACATCATCAATGTTTTATTAGTGATTTTCTGAGCTAGGAGGGGGGCTTCAATTCAGTTAAGCCAAAATAAGGCTTCATTTATTGTTTAAATTCAACAATAAATCCTGTTTTCTACTCTACATTTAGCAGACGCTTTTGTCCAAAGCAACTTACAATGAGAACAACACACAACCCCTCCTCCCCCCAAAAAATAGCCATCACTAAACCTTTGCAGGTTTAGAAAATGTAGACAAAATATTCAACCCTTGATCTTTTTTAAAACAGGTGGTTGATACTTATTTATTATTCATTGTTCTTTGGAGTGTTGACAGAAAACCCAAACATATTCCAAGAATTTGAATATAATCCATCATATACTTTGCAATGAAGCAAGTTGAAGCAGGACATAATGTGGTAAAACCAATCACTTTGGCACTTCCAGCAAACTAAAACAAGCAAAACAAATTAATTAAAAATGATTTGACTCAGGCCTGGTGTGTACCATCGCTGCATTGGGACAGTCACACACAAACATCACACTCCCATGTCCCCAGAAGAGGAAACAGACAGAGAAGTGAACAGCTGAGCATGCAATGCCATGTCAGGACAGTCTGCTCTACCATTAGTATTTAGAGCCACAGAGAGCGACCTAGTCGAGCTATGTCTGATTTTAGTAGTCAAGCAGAGGAACAGGCTCCAGACTTGGACCCCGCAGATGGCGGCCGGCTTGCTTGTAGACTGCAGTTGGAAGGGATGAGCGCATAGTGAGGCGACAGGATGGTGCTGTGACACTGATGCAGCAAAATGCTAGAGTGTTCCTCCAGGCAAGACTCTACATGGCAGGATACTGATCAAGGTGCTAAACAGTGCAGTGGTACGTTTCCAGCATGGCACTTCAGGTTGTGTTGTGTGCATCAGAATTAAAAAGCAAAGTCGCACGGGTGTGTTCCCACAATCAGCATGTTACTTACTTGAAAACAGCTGTTTGAATACTACACAAGCTCCTATCAAAATACCAAAAACTAAGAATTACAATTCAAGGCATTACAATGCTAAACATTTTGAAAAGCTGTTTGTAAAGATGTTGTTGTTTTTATTTTTACATGAATGTGGAGAGTGAAACCATGCAAAAACATAAAACATGACCAATGTATTCATTCCTGGGCAGTGTGTGTGTGTGTCTGCCCACATGTATATACATCTGTCATATTTGCAGATGCATGTGCTAGGGCTTAGCACGTGCGCGTGTGATTAGTGTGTTTTTGAGTGTCACAGGGTCCATGTTTCCCCCTCAGTGCATTAGAGCTGGTGCTCTGGGGTGGATGTAGGTCATGTCATTATAACTGATGTGGCAAAAGCTCTGAGTCCTGCTATTTGAAAGCACATCAGCATTACGTTGGCGGACAGAAGCCTGGCCCAGTCAAACACCAGTCTGCATTAACATGCCTCTCCTCCTCACACTCAATTAAATAGAAAATCTACAGACACAGCTGCTTTATGCCAGTGACGTATAACACTGCCATCATACTTAGCCAAGTAAAATGATTAAAAGGCTAAAGCTCCTTCAGTGAGCTCAACAAAATGCTGTTACTGTGACCAGATACACGTGGCAGCGGTCGGCTCATGATTAAGCTGGGAAGGGAAAAAAAAGGATAGTTATAGGAAACAAAAGTGCAGAAGTTAAACTAAAATGCCTGCTAATGACTATGATTCACAAAACTTATCTGATATTTAAAACAGCAACCCTGACCTGGTGATGATAAAAGCAACTGTGAGCATTTTCTTCCAACTTCTCAATAAAAATGGCAGAACTACTGCATACAGTGACAAAAACTGCATGCAAAGGCACATCCGTATTAAGTAGACAGGCCTCAGGGGTATAACCAGGCTCTAATCGCATTCATCCCCAATAACCTTATTGATCAGTAAGCCACAGCTGATCCGACTGCTTCCCAGATACTGTACATCTGACTCCATCTGACTGGCAGCGCTACGAGCCTTCCATCCCATCATCCATTTTCTAAACTGCTTACTCTGTTTGGAGTTGCTGGGGTCAAATGGAGACCTGCACGCAAGCAGTATGTATACAAAGCCACATGTACACAAACACAGGAGTACAGTCTGCACACCCTGTACTTCTAGCAAATCTGATCAAACCTCCAAGACTCTCAACAGTACAGATACACACACAGTTTAAGCCCGTTGTGATTGAGAGATTAGAAAAAGGCCATGGATTGAGTGGATTCAAAACGTGCACTTTAGAGTGCCTTCTTCTCTTCATAATCTCTCCATCTCTTAATCCATTTCCCATCTCACTGCTTTTTTAAGCCACTGCATATTAAGAAATGGACATAATCACAGGGAGATAAACCTTTAGCAGTCTTGATAAGTGTATGCATGTGTGTTTACTGAAGGTGCGTGTGCACTGAAAGCAGGGAGACACTTACCTAGCATACGAATATACAGGGCTGTCTGGTCAGAGCTGTCATAGGAAATGGCCCCTCGCCTCTGAAAAGAGAAATCACAAAGATATCATTACAGCGATGTAGTGAGATCCTGCCACAGGTTGTTAATCACTGTGTTTTATAATCCCAGCTCCCTCCAACACATAAATATGCAGGCCTTACTTTTACAGTTTCATGTATACACACAATTTAATAAGTAGAGGGTGGCGTAACACTGCTACTGTGGGCTCTAATCTCAAGTGTAGGAGTGTGTGAGCGTGTGTGTACGCGCGTGCATAAACTGCTGTTGCACTGATAAACATGTTCCAGCTCCACATCATCGGCCTGATACGGCACTGCTATCAGTCATGTGAGAAATGCATGTGCTATGTAGACACAAACACACACACATACAAGCGGCGTTTCCCATAATAGGAATTTATTAAGTGCTATCAAGATCCGACCTCACCCAAGACATTTTCTGTGATACGCTTGCTTCTGTCAAAATGCATAGTTGCAAATGCAGAAAGATTAAAAGTACAGATAAGAAAAACAACAAGAAAAATTCCCCTACTGTGATGTCAGCATGTGATTTTTTAAATGCATTTAAATGAAAGTGGAGGAACTAACAACTAAAAAACAGATTCAAACCCCCTACAAGTCAACAATATCATTTGACTGTACATTTGATGCATCATTTATAAATTAAAAAAAAAAAAAAGAACGACAGACTTTTTTAAAGATAACTCTCACGATCTAAGCAAAACATTTTAGTAACTGCATCACAAAATGACCTTTTGTAAAGAAAAAAAAAAGAGCAGCTACAGGGAAAGTTGACTTCACCAAGTTTAGTGGCCATCTGTTAACTGTTAATTCAATAAAAGCTGATCTAAATCTAGATTTGGACATTTGATTTAAAAAAAAATTTCCCCTCTATGACAGTGTGTGCCAGAACAAAACAAAAAGATGAACAACTTGCTGGTGGGAGGCAACCGCTCAATGAGCATTATAAGTAAATAATATCATAAACCACTTTTCAAATAATGAAATTGGGTGGGGATTCAGCCAATGGCTTCAATAATCTGAAAGCTATCACAGACCAAAACCAGGTTGGCTGTTTAAGACATCTATAAGACACCCACAAAAAAAGCTGTCAAGGAGTGTTCTCTTAAGCATTATCCATGGTCCATATAGATGTCATATTATTGGTCAAAGCACAGAAAGGGGAATAAAAATGGGGACTTTATGAAATAAAAAAATAATTAAAAATAGACAATTCTTTGGGTTTTTGGAACCACAGTTATTTTCTGAGCACCTTTTTTGTACCTAGCCATCGACAGAAAAAGCCCCTGTACCCAGGGACTTTTCTCAGAACTGTTTGTGTCTTCTGAGTTTTTATTTGAGAGCATCTGAAATTTGTACAAATGTGTTGTTGTCGTCATCATCTCTTCTTATCAGGCAATCGTACGAGCAGAACTCGTCACTCAAGTAAGAAAGAAAATGTTGGAGAGGCAGTTCTGGCTTTTTTCTCTCTTCCCTGACCTGAGCTCATTATAAGTTTGATAGAAATCTCTCTGCAACAAAAACTCACATCTGGGAGCCGATCAACCCAGAAACTGAAAGCTGCTATGGGACACTTTGAACTCTTTATTATTGGCTATGTAATAGCTACATATGTATGCATGCATACATACAAGCGACATTTTCATGAATCCCTGAGCTTGAGCCCTGCCGGTATTTCTCTGCCGAAGAAAAACCCAATATTGACTCTTTTTTTTTCCTTTATAGTTTTTGTTTTCTTGAAATAGCTAGGGACAATCTCAGAAGAGGAGTGCATTACTAAAATATACAGAGAAATTCCAGCAAAATTACTGTATGTCTGTGAAAATAACCAGTGCCAACTAGTATCCCTGAGCACGAGGCAGGAACGTCACCAAACACTGAGGTAGTTGTAGCATGTTTGACTGTGGTAACTGCATATTTGCTCTGTCGACAGACAGCTGCTCAGGGCTACACTGAGGTGTTGGCTCACCTCACTTTGCACTATACATATCCTACCCCCCCCCCCACCTCCAGGCCAACTCTCCTCTCTCTCCCTTCTGGGGCTTCCCTTGACTCAGGTTACCCATTCCTCAGGGAGCATGCATAACTGGTCGGTTGGCTCACTGACCGACTTTCCGCCAGACTGATGGCCGTCTAGTAGGACAGATTTAAAAGATGCTTATGTATTCACTGTTGAAGATGAACCTGTTGACCATGTGTTTGGTTAAAAAAAAACAACAAGGGTCTGAGAAGATAGTTAAACCTGTAGTTAATACTTGCTGCCCTGCATCCTTCTGGGCAAAACAAAACAAGTCTATACTGTGGAATCATTTCACGATAAACACAGACAACATGCAAACACAAAACGGACTTGTTCATGTACTCATTACTAATTCTTACAATTACTGTGAATCTACTTCAAACACATATTCAAACCTGACTATGTCTGTCTTGTAGACTCATGACAGCCACCAATCCAGAGCTAATATTTTACCAGCCAGCAAACAGCTCGACTCGGGCTGGGTAATGTGCAAAGCTGTATTTTACTGGTCAACAGGACTCTGTGTTTACACACGGCACCGGTGTTTAGAGTGAGCGTTATAGATTGTGTGTATGTATGCATGGGCTGCATGTATCTGTGTGTGAGTGAGAGTGTGTAAGGGGGGGGTGGTATTAGCCGTCACATGCGTGGGAACTGTATATTGCTGGCTCTGGGGCTGGGAATTAAGAGTGATCAGCTTCGCAAACATTTGCCCAAACAAACCTTTTGGATAGATTTAGCTGCAAACAAACCTATTGTACAGTATAGGGCAAGCAGACGTATGGCTAGTGCTCCCTTCTGAACCGTGCAACCGTTCATGTTGCATTCCCAGTGTGAACAGAGAAGAAAGTCATGCTTTACCCTTGAAATGTGCATCCAACAGCACACACCCCTTCAATACTTTGTGGCACAAACACACAAAAGTCAAATACCCGTGGTTCTGTCATGGTCTATGCTTCACAGCTAAAGGTGATGAGTTAGGGACAATGTCAAATGCAGAACTCAGTGTTATGAATGCACAATTAATGTATTAAACCAAATACATTGATAGGTTTCATCTGTTGTCATCCTCTGTATCTACTTGTCATAGATTTTAATCATCTGAAACATTAGGAATGAAGCCAGCAGTAGTTGCTTGTCTCTCTATAATAAGTATTTTTGTGAGCTTCCCACCTGTTTTAGAAGTTTGTCAAACAATATTTCACACATGAGCTCAACTTAACAGGTAAAGTTATGTTTGTTTGTGAAAGTCACATCTCCTCTTGGTTATTTAATTGTGTGTACATGTTTAAGAGACTTCAGGATTATGATTAAAGCTAAACATGAGATGTTGTACGCAAGTAAGTCATGAGAGCTTTTGTCCAGCTTTTGTCATTTTGTCCAGCGACTTAACAGCTCTCTGCCTGCTGGTCAAAGTGTGTAGCCTATCTGTGAGTGCATACAGCAAGGTATGTAGTGACATGACCAAGCGGCAACCTCCGGAGGAGAAACGTGATACCTATGCAGAAGTGCCAAAAAATTGCAGTTCCACCCTCATCCACTAGGGGCTGGCTACAAAAGGGAGTCAATCCCCATAAACTCCCATGTTAAAAAGGCCAACTTCAGAGCAGAAATAAATGTTTATAGCCTGGGGAAAAAAATAAAATAATTTTAAGTTTAATAGGTCCAGTTTACCTTCATGACAACTAAGGGGGGGAGGGATTTATTTATTTTTTTGAACTCATCAGTTTAGATGTTATTTAATCTTGAAATTCTTTAATACTACTGGTGTCTTTTTATGCATGATAATGTTGAATTCAACGTTTACAGTGTTTTAGAGATCTCAAAATATCAAGATATATATTATGTATTAGAATAAAGCCAAAAATATCGAGATATAAGGACATCTCGCCCAGCCCTAGTTTCAATGGCAGACGAGTCTTTTTTGACAACTTCTTAACCCTCCATTTGTAGCCGTGTGCCCAAATGAGAACATCTGATCAATGACGCTTGCAGATGTGTCATATCAAAGATTTAATGGGAACCTGATTCAAAACAAAAATACAGCATCAGTGTTTTTGAAAGGGAACACATGAAAAAGAAATCCCTTACTTTGCTTAAGAGGAAATATTTGAGTGCCTGAAATGACCAAGTCAAGAACACAGACAAAACACAACCAATGTCACTTTGTTTGGGGCTGTTAAGGTTTAAAAATATGACACTGGGTGAGCCATTCAGACGTTTAGCCTAATGTTACAGCACACTCCATGCTCATAGTACTAATTTGCAGCTTTGCCATTTTCATCTTCACCCAACTTCTGGCTCAAATCATGCTGCTTTCTCTGCACCTAGAAAGAAGTAAGTCAAAACTCTGTTGCTGTTCTTTCCAGTTAACTGCAAAATCCTATAACAAGTTCTAGTTCAATTGAGAAAAAACGAAAAAGAGATATTGCTCTACTAGGCAAGGCAAGCCAAATTTATTAGTATAGCATAATTCAAAGTAGAGCTGGGCAATATGAACCAAATTTCATATCTCGATACGTTTTACCTGAATCAAACAAACAAACAAACAAACAAACAAACAAACAAACAAACAAATAAATAAATAAATAAATAAATAAATAAATAAAT
>JBBBVU010000019.1:12872276-12894202 GCA_037177055.1 Atherinosoma microstoma
ATTTCTCAGTATTCGCAGGTGCTAAGGTCTTGTAATTTTACAAGTATGTAGCATCTGGGCCATACTTTAATTTGAAAAAAAAAAAAAGTTACACGAAGTGACACTCTCGCTTTAAGGGTTATTGACTGTCATTTTTTGTCTAAATTCATGTTCGAATGGCCCGTGAAGCTGTATGGCGTCTTTCATAAAAAGCCCATCCCACTGAAGAAATGGATGGTGTTGTGCCGTTTACTCAATTCCATTAAATTGGGGTCCTCAGTGCATTCCAAAAACAGCCCAAATAGGCTAGATTTCAACACTGACCATGATACATGGACCAAGTCAATCCAACAATCTGATCCACAAATGGTGCTGTAGAAAATACAAAATATCACTCACACATCTGTTGCCCTTTTCTGCAAAAACGGACACAAGAGTGCATGAGTTAAACTGAAACAACCGAATTCAAAATAGAAAACATTTTGGAAAACCTTCATGAAAACGATTTTGTTTTAGATCTCAGGTTCATGCACAAACAGTGTGAAGGGAGGAATTTGACAAGTAATGGGTCCTGAAGCATTCATGTCATCTAGGATAACTTTTTATACAGTAACATTTGGATATACAGCAGGTTTTCTGAGGGAAAATATATATCTCATCAACAAGGATAGTTATTATTAAGAATGTGATTTATCATCACTTACAGGATCATATAGAGCTGCATGGCATCTATGAGAAGTTTCAGTCTGGCTTTAAGCCATGCCACAGCACTGAAACAGCTCTTCTCCGGGTATGCAATGATCCGCTTTTAACTGTTGATACTGGAGCTTCTGCTATTTTAATTCTTCTTGATCTCACTGCTGCATTTGATACGATGGATATTATATTATATTATATTATCACAATTGGAGCAGTCTGTTGATGTGAAGGGCACAGCAGTAACTGGTTTGAGTCCTATTTGTGTAATAGGAGTTTTTCTGTACATCTTGGGCAATTTTCTTCCTCAGAGGCCCAGCTTAAACATGGGGTACCACAAGGCTCCATTTTAGGCCCCATTTTGTTTTCACTCGACCTGCCTCCATTGGGGTCCATCTTCAAAAAATACATAATTTGTCATTTGATCACTATGCAGATGACATTCAGATTTATTTACCTTTAAATCCTGCTGGAGCACACTGTATTGATAATTTGCATAAGTGTTTACGGGATGTGAAAACGTGGTTGGAGCTGAACTTCCTCTGCCTAAATGAAAATAAAACAGAGGTCATTGTTTTCAGGAAAACTGACCTACCGACAGGATGCAGCAGCGCTGTTGGCTCCTTGGACTCATCTAATAGTTCTTTTTTCAGAAATTTTGGGGTTATTTTTTATTTCAAATGCAAGTTTGACAGACAGGTTAGTGCAGTGATCCAGTCTAGTTTTTAATCATCTGAGGCTCATTTACAAAATGAAGCCTTACTTTCCCTTGTGATGTCCTTGAAAGGATCATTCATGCTTTTATCCTTCCTAGACTGGACTACTGCAAATCCCTTTTTACGGGGATGGATCAGTCTCTCCTCCGCCGCCTCCAGCTGGTTCAAAATTCGGCTCTGGAATGGTTTCCCTCTCTCTATGAGGTCTGCCAGAACCCTTACTGATTTTTAATCTCTTTTAAAAATTTATCTTTTTACGCTGGCTTTTAACTCCAGAGAGCATGACGACCAGACCAGTTTTTGTACCATGTTCTGCCTTATATTGTTTGTTCTGTTGTTACTGTTTTTATTATTATTATTATTCTATGTACAGCATTTAGGTTACCCGAAGGTATGTGAAAGTGCTTTATAAATAACATTTTGATTGATTAATTATCTATATAGAAAAGTGATTACATATGGACAGAATATAAAGTCAGACAATAAACAGTCCTCAATGTTGTCATATACTAGTGAAGAAAAGCAACATGTACAGTGTCAGTAGTTGTCGCTCTGAAAAGAACATAATTCGAATGAAATATCACAAGCCTATTCTATAATGTTAAAATATTGCAATTACAAAAAACAAGAACAAAAAATGCAAACTAGATTCCAGCAAACTTGTTTAAAAGCTTTACACATGTGCTTTATTTACATTAAACCGATTAAAAATTAATCAAGTCAAATTTCTGAAAAAAGATTCATAACTTTAAAAACAAACACCTACTTTTGATGCTGTTAACCAAACACCTGGAGCAAACTATAGGATAGAACTCGACTTAGAAGGGGAAATTTTTTTTTTTTTAAATAGCTGAACTTTGAAAAAAAAAAAAATTCTGAGAGCCTTTGCAGCTGATTCTCATTTAAACTGCCCTCCCTTTAGTAGTCTAACAAGTTGTGGCCAAAAACAGCTTTTTTGGACTCAAACAATTAAGAGGAGTGTCTGCTTTGAATCGGAAATAAAGATGGGAGGGGAAATTAGGTTTGTGTGCAATTGCACAATTTAACAATGTTAGTAATTTATCAATTTACCAGAAAGGATGTGCACAGTGTTAGTCTTGAATCTACACACAGTTTTATAAGTTTGATTGCTGGCGTTTGCTTGCATTGGTCTGAAAACAAGGTAAATTCTGTTTCATTCGGAGTTTGCTGCAAGCCAAACAGTCAGCTCATTGTGCTCCCTGCAATTTCATGCAAGCTCGTTTACATATGGCTCTGTTTCTTATCTCAGCTCTGTCTCACCGCCTGAGGTCACAAACACTCAGGTTTCTGAGGTCAGGACCTAATGTCAAATTCCTGACAAAGTGCACAGCTCCAGGGCTTATGTGTTTGTCATATCTGAATCTTACATGTCCATAAATACTCCCAAACCCCCCCCCCACCACCACCACCAAAAGAAAAAAGCACAAATACACTCAATTGGAATCCAGTTAGATTCTGTCAGTGAATGTAGGTGGAAAATCTGCTTTATATCCCCCACAACAGCTTCCTTATTCCCATGCCCTTTGTGATGTTTGTTTAAGAAGAACACACTGATGTAGGCATGTTAAAATAAACTAGATAGTAGGGGAGTTACAAAAACTCAAATGAAAACAGTTTAGGGGATTTTTCAAATGTTCCCTGTTGCAGTTGTAGTCCCTTTATTCAGCTCATATTGCAGTCAAATACCCTTTGAATGTGATTTAACAGTCCAGTGCAAAGTGCTACATTCTTACACTTCCTTGTTTCCAGCACAGGTGTAAAACTTGTGTTTATGGTGCTATTACATGTTAAAAATTAGGTTTAATTGAGAACAGGCATATTGCAGTCAGGAAGTCAACTGAGGGCATGCAAATGATTGCCAGCTGTATTCCTATAAAGAGGCATATCAAAAACCCAGTTTAGCACACACACACACACATACACTACACGCAAATGTTAATTACCAAGATAAAAAGCAGCTGGACTCAGTACAGTTTCATAAACGAAAAGCTTCCTTCTGAGTTACAACCTCTCGCAGCTCCGCTGTGTGGGACAGCACATTCCAGTAACCGAGCCATAAACACAGACAGGTTAGGAGTGAGTGAGTGTCTCTGTGTGTTTGTGCACCAGCCACTGCATACACAAAAAGCTCCAGATAGAGTCTACCTGTTGGTGGAGTGTTTTATGAGCACGCTGCCCACTATGACACACTCCAGCTGCAGTGAATTTTGATTGCTGGTTGGAGGAGATGCCTGGGGGTGAATTGGCCCGATTCCTCAGCAAGCAAATAAGCAAATGACAAGAGACGTCGCTGCACAACGCGGCAAGCTTGTTAAGCAGGAATAAATCTGCAATCCTTTTTTTTTTTTTTTTTTTTTTACTGGCAGAGAAAGTGCCATAAAATGATTTAAGCCTTTTTTTACAGCATGTCTTTAAAAAGGACTTTGTATGCATGTGTTCTTAGCGGTACTCTATGAAATAAGCTATGAAGTTAAGCTATAAGTTACAAGAGAGTGGCTGCATCATATTCTCGCTGCCTGTCTACTCTGTGCAGGAATTTCATTCATTTCAAACATCAACCCCAGGCTCTAATTGCTTCTGAGGGTCAACTAAATGCACCCCCCTCCTACTTGGAGCCTTCTGAGGAGGGCAAACAAAACCCAGGTGATCAAACCACTGTGACCCATCAGAAGTTTAAATACTCTCTACACTGGTAAATAAATTCTCCATTCCTCTTCAGGCCTACAGACCAACAGTAAATACGATTCAGCCAGATCAGTTGACAGTGTGTTTCAATGTGTGTAGCCACATTCTTATGGCCGAATGCACTCAACGCTGCAGCACAAAAAAAAAATCATGGTCATGTGATAAGAAGGGCCCCTTACAGAGAGAGTCAGACATGCAGAGAAACACGAGGAGTGCACACGTTTCAGCTGAGGTGAGGACAGGATGCAGTTTATTTACTACTGTAAATGCGAGGCATTTCCCTTAACAGCAAACAATGCCACGCATTCCAGCTTACTCACACAAAATTTGTTAAAAACCTACGTTTTGGTAGCACAGGGGTTAAAGTTTTTGAGAAAGGTTGTGAAACACCCAGCTCAGACTCTGAATGGCTCCTTCAGCATTCTTACCACATCCTGAAACTACGTCAATCTGATCACGGTTTAAATCAACAAAGTAACTCCCACAGAACGAGGCACTGTACTGTATTCCCTTATCAGTCTGAGCAAAGAAGCATTCACGGTGTGGCTGGAACAAACACTGCCATCACCCACCCTCATGCACGGGGCTTATCATCTCCCCTGCTTAAACATTTCAGATTTGAAGGACCTGATCTAAAATATCTGGCCACTATACTTTTGATTGAATGTCCAACTGTTACGTAACAGACTGAGCAGATTGCAGATCAGTGCATCAGTGTTTGTAGTCTAAGCTGCTTTCCAACAATTATCACCAAGTCATGTGACTTAACAAGCTTCATCAATAATGTGCTTTCTTGAATTAACTTATTTCTTAAAAGCTGTAAATCATTTACTGCATCCCAAACATGCGACTCTGTGCAAATGTGTTTTATTAGTAATAAAACCAAGATTGCAAGCTATGTGGCGTAGGAGCAAACACTCACTCCAGCAATGTGCATCCTCTAAAATGTGTGCAGAAATGCCGAGCTGTGCAAACGCATACGTGCTTTATAGTTTAAATGAGAACCATATGACTCTTTACTGTGTCCCACTTTGTGTCTGCTGCTCTTGGTCCTTTCAATTTGCACCAGTCTAATCTGTCTCGGCCCTGTGTTTACCCTTCGTTTTTTCAAGAGCAGCCAGAGGGAACCAGCATCCCTTACTGCATTCAAGCAGGATTTTAGTTCATCTTCCACCTCACTTTGGGAGTTAAACGAGCATTACTAAATACAAAAAAGGCATTGTAATGGATAAACCAGCCCATCTATTCGATGCCGTTTTCAACGCCTCTTCAAGAGCATATTTACACCCAGTCACAAGCATTCCACATCCACAGAGCGACATATTCTTCTGAGACTCAGTCGTGTCTTCAGTCCTACTCTTTTATACTCTTTTTATAAGAGGAAATGTCTTCATCAGCGAGGGAAGAGGAGGGGGGCCAGAGGAGAAAGAGAAAAAGAGGGAGCTTGTGAGTGAGCGGAACAAGATAGCCAGCAAAAGAAAAGAGACTGAGACTCCGGCCATCTGTGAGTCTGGATATGGGCCAAACCACTGCCCACAGAGCCCAGGCACATGCCTAACTGCCTCTTTCTGCAATGGTAGTTCAGCCCTGCTTCCACAAACAACAGGCTTGTGGAACCACACACAAAAACACAGCAGCCACCAAGGACAAATGCACCCTTATGGTCATAAATAAGGCCTGAAACATAATATTTGTAGAAGTGTAATTGTTCCGCAACAAAGACTGAGTGACACTACTCAGTGCATGACAGCATCTTTCCCCAAATCTGCCCCTGTTTAGATGGAAACAGGACAGACGGCAATGTTTGCAGGTTCTTGTGTTACTAAGTTTTTGTTTCTGTTATACATCGAGTTGTAAATATATGATTTAATGTCTCAAAAACAAATCATATAGCAATCATCACTGTTCATAATAATAAAAACAAATTTAAGTTCTTTTTTTAATAACGATAGTAGCAAAATATCAGGGCACTCATACAGGCCATCTGAAAAGAAACTAAAGCCCTTTTAAGAAACTAAACCTGAAAAAGAAACACAACAGCTACGTGCTTGTGTTTACATGCATTAAATGAGCAACCAAAATCACAAAGAGATGGATTTCCTTCTGTTTGTTTGGGACCTTCCCAGGGAACTCTTCCAGGGATTTGGTCTGGAAATCAATTTCCAAAAAGCACCGTGGCAAAAAAGGACAGTTTAAAGTCTTCTTTAAAGTCCTCCTAACTGAGGCAGATGGTCACTAGTAGGAGAATTACTCCAAGTATACAATAAAAACATAATGGTTAGACAAAAAAGTGCTGTCCAAGCAGCTTATCCAACATTTTGTGACATGAGGCGAAAGGACAGCTGAAAACCCCACCGACAAAAAGCGCCACCAGGGATGAGCCTTCTACCGCCAAGACTTTGCCTTGGTTTTTGAAGGGCATGTGTGGGAGGATGGGGAACACATGGATCACCCTCTCAATCCTGGTCCTCAGGGACCTTAACCCTGCATGTTTTCGTTCTTTCCAACTCCAGCACACCTGATTCATATTAACTGAACTGCTCATCAAGTTCTTTGCAAGCCTGCTAATGAGCCATTCATTTGAGTCAGGTGTGTTAAAGTATGAACACATCTAAAAACATGCTGGGAAGTGGTCCCTGAGGAGTGAGGCATGGTTGAGAAACACTGACATGGATGAATATGTGGAGCAGGAACCTGCACAAAATACTGTTGAAGAGGACACTCACACAATGATAGTGACTTAATGCGAAGCTGAGGGTTGAAAGATGCCTTGCAAGTTGCAACACCTGTGGAGCTTCTGTTCATGAGCAGCTGGAAAGAAAGTTTACCTGAGCGTACACTGCAGGCACAAATCTTACACCATGTTAATCTATATTACAGGGCAAAGACTAAATAGGTGGTATATTAGAAGCACATGCACAAAAATGGACTTAATACAGGGGCTCATTTTTTGGAAATGCACTGCTATAACCAAATTTTCTCTGTACATGAAAGTCAGGCTAAAATATGACCTCACAAACATGCAGACTGTTGTTACTGCCCACATTTTAATCTTTCACCACAGAACAGGTCAAATAAACAGAAGCATGCCAACAGAGGGATATTTTCAAGAGAGTACAAGAAACAGGAAGTCCAAGTATGACTCAATGATTTATGTTCTGTCAATGTGTCAAGAGATGCAAACATAAATAACAGAGTATAGTAAACCGGCACACTCAGCATCATGTTAGTGCTGGCTAAAGTGTAAGCCAAGAGGCCCTTTATCTAAGGGCAACATACATAAATTCAAAGTTGGGAGTTGTGTGTGTGTTTTAGGTCAAAGAGATAAGAACATCTTGTGTGCTTCTGTGCAAGGCAATGCTCCCTGTGCGTGTTAGGGGCCTAAATATCCAGCAACCACCTGCAAGATTCCTGTGGATTTTTCCTTTTTGTTTTTGTTTGTTTTTAAATAAAAAAAATAAAAGAAAGAGATTTCCCTTTTATGACTTGTGCAACCCTAGAAGAAAACTCTTCATTCAAATTGTTAAAGAATTTTACATATGTTTGACGAAGTTCAATTTCTGTACCTGTGACAGCTGTCTTGGATCAGGAGCTCCGAAGAGAGAAGAGCTGGAGCTGAAACTAATGGCTCCCCTCCGGCTGAGGACATGCTTGGGAACCGGCCTGTCTAGAGGCAAAACCGGTAGCTGATAACATACTTCCATTGAGTAGTCAGGGCAGGATCCGGATCAAAAATGTAAAAAAAAAAAAAAAAAAGAAGGAGGGGAGGGGGGGATTCAGATAATATATGCAATGCGAAAATAGGTGACTGGTGAATTAGAAAAATTCCCAAATGCGAAAATATCTTTCAATAGAGTGAAAACGATCTGATACGAAGCTGTAAAGTATTTCTGTTCATTATGAGCGACTCAAAACTTGTCCAGATCGCCGTCATCGATGCTGCGTCTCATCTACCTCCACCGTTTTACCTCCTTTGGTGTCATTCTGTAGGGGGTGGAAAGAAAAATCATGCTGTTGTTGCATTTGCCCCTTTCCTTCTCATTTTGCTCAAATCCGGGCCCACGGATGACGAGACCTTCTTGCCATTTTCTGGGTCTTTATGAAATCGCTTCCTCATTTTCAAAGCAGAAAAAAACGTCCGCTCATTTGGGTTTCGTGGCGTTTACAGATCCGCGTAGCGCATGTCCCGATATGAAAACAAAAGGCACGACCGCTTCCAAAAAATGTCATCAACATATCATTTTCTATGCAACACCGGCGGATGAAGTGAGCCAAATCCAGGATGTGAGACCTTGAGAGTCGTGGCCAGGAGGTTTTCCTCTCTCATTCAGGCTTCAACCGGTGGCGAAATAAAATCAACATGTAGGGCTTTTCCGTCTTCATTCTGAAGCTGCATGATGAAGGAGCAGTTGTCTAATTCACCGCTGGTCGTAAAAAACACCAAGTGTCTAGCTCAAATAGGGGAACCCCGACGTTCATCTCATTCACTCCGACTCCCGTGATTCTATATAAAAAAAAAAAAACGTAACGGCACGTAAAACAAAACTACCGAACAAAGAACATAAAATTAACAACCTAAAGTATGTTTATTTCCCTACAACTACCTGCCTATCGTCCTAAACATTAGCCTACTGTATGCTTTTAAAGCACACACCACCTGCCAGAGATGGTGCTGTTGGAGAGAGGAGGAAAACCGCCCTTGTCTACGTTCGACCAATGGTGCGGAAGCAGTACTTCTAACATAAGCGTTGATTGGTTAAATGCGTTCAGTCGGTATAAAAGCACATACATGATTAGCTTCGAAGCCAGGGCGATCCCTGGACCTATATGAGCAGTCGTTTGCAGACGGCGTGGACTTTCTCAAGGGTATTCCTCCACAACGGGGCTTGCCCTGCAGCGGTCCACATCATTGTCAGTGATTACCTTCCTCTCATGACTCATACTACTTGGGAGCTCAGACTTACCGGGAGTTTGAAATACAGCCTTGGGAGCATTTCGAAACGTTGCATCTTCATGCTCCAGCTATGATAATTTGCTCCACCTGCCTGCATGTGGTGACTCTAGATACATGCAAATTAAGGTGTAAAATCAACCCTCATTTTGTCTTCGTCTACATACATTGTTTATATTATTCCCAATTTATATTTGCATGATACAGAGAGCAACTGACTTAATGCTTCAGGTGCCACCATATTGCATTTGTATCCAGAATATTTGCACTGGAGATTTCTCATGCCATGCCCATGTGCTGGGGGACAATGAGTGTACCATGGCAACTGTCAGGCCCAGTGCCTGAGCAAGCATAATCCCTTCATTCCTCATTTCCAAGGGCTTGAATGTAGTTCCACACCATCAACCCCCCCTCAACAGGAGGCCCTGCATCCTTTCAGGCAACTGAGGCAACAGACATAAAACCTTTTAAAAATCACTGTATTTGTGGAACTACAAAAAAGCCATTGCATCTGGATGACATCAAAGAGTCAAAGTTATTCTGTTATATATCTTCACCTTAAAGGTAGATGTAGTGTTTAGACTGATACTACCACATCACATATCCCATGACTATAACATTGTGCAAAATATCTGCTTATTGCAAACAAGAAAATGTTTCATTAGAAAATTATTCTTTTTTTTTTTACAAAAGTTGAAAAAGTACATAGAAGAAATTCTGAATGCCTACACCTCAAATTAATTAGCATACATAGAGGAAGGCGGGATGCCTTCTGGCAGAAAATACATTCAAAACCTTTAATCTGATGTTTTTCCTATGGTGTTACACTTAGTGTAAATGACTAACATTTAAATATCTCTTTTTAAGGCATCTCACTGCAAACCCTACAGATAGATTTTTACGTGCAGTTTCCAAACCTGTTGTTGCCTGATAACTGCTTGATGTAGCGTATGGCTTTGTCAGTGGTAAATTAGTTCTGTGCACACGGCAGCATATCATTGACACCCACCACTTTAAGTATTCATTTGGGGAAATGATTTGGGAAGCATTTCCATTAATTCATTTCTTCCTCTGCTTTTTTTTTTTTGCTGTGCACAGCACATGTAAATGGCACACTCCTGCCTAGAGACACCTTTCAAGCAGGTGTGTTATAAGTGCTCTAGTATCAGTCTCAGGAGCTTTAGGAAGACAAGTGAGCTGCATACTTCCTAATTCCCCTTGGGCTCACAGGTGCAGGACGTGCTTGTGAGGCCCCCTTATGCCCCACTCCCCCAGGCTCTATAGTTCCTCTGGAAACTCACTGGAGACACATTGCAATGCGCCCTAATTGATTCACCTTACACTCTCTGATAACACCGTAAACATCAAGGACTCATTACTTTTCACTTACTAGCTATGCAGCAGTTTTACAGCAGTTTTTAGACCTATTGTTCTGCTTTACAAATGTTATTCATTAGCATCAATAAACAGGGGCACAGAGGTGTGCATGCACTCAAGCATCCTCAATAAAAAATTTTTAAATGATTCAAAGAATTGCACAACATCTATATTGTTATTATCATCAGATTGAATTGGAAAATTTTATATTATAATGTACTTTTTTATTAAATCATTTAAAAGTGGCTGTAACACTTTGCATTTAGAGCCATCTTGTGGAGAAAAGGAGCCCTTACAATGACACTTTGATACCAGAATTAAAACCATATCCCATAATTACTTTAAAATGCAAGATATTAAAACTTGGATTAAAATATGTGTGCATAAATTGTGCACCAACACTAATATTAGGTGTATAGCAGACTCCTACTCTTCAAGACTGGCATCAGCACTTTACATTATGCCTCCCATATACAAAGGTCATGCAGTGTGTCATCTGTTGTTTACATCCATATTGTGCACAATATACATAGTGAAAGGCAAATGAATCATTAAATCTCGACTCAGCAGCTTAATTCTGACTGCAGTGAGATGGTGACGACTGCGATGATGTCAGTATGCTCTGTGAAACTGCAGCTTGCCCCCTTTCTGCCACTAGATGGCACCCTTTTACTATGTTAAAGGCCAGTGAAGTCCACTTGCAGTGCACCCTTGTAAAATGAACAAAATTATGCGTCTTTGATTGGTTTTAAGGTTAAAAATGTTCAAAATCGACAAATAAACTGCAAAAAAAAGTGGAATTTTTTTTACAGTTATCACTATGGATTGTGCTACAGAAGCTCTTACTCTCACCTGGCACAACTGAACAGCATCATCTTCGGTCGAATCTTGTCTCATTTCCCTGTCACCACTTTAATGGTGCTCTTTAATAAAAGCAAAACGCCCTAATAAATAACTTGGCACAAGGGATTGTAAAGATGTCTTGGGTGAGATAAGCTAAGTAATTTTCTTTGTCGTAAAATATGAATGCCTGCAACTTGGTATGGACTGGCGACCTGTCCAGGGTGTACCCTGCCTCTCGCTTGATAATTGCTGGGATAGGCTCCAGAACCCCCACAACCCTGAATTTGGATTAAGTGGTATAGAAAATGAATGAATGAACTTGGTGTTGAGGGATTGTGCTCGAAGTTTTCACATAACTGACATTCAGGATTATTTTGTGAGTAAATGTGGGGCTTTATGGTAGAAAATAAGAGAGAATGTGAGTGGTCTACAAGTAGCCACTCAAATTAAAAATCAATCCATAAAGAAGTGGAAATTACTGCATCTAAATAAATAAACTTAGTGATGTCTTGTGCGTGAAAGATAACTTTAAATGTCCACAACAATGTGGATAATGTCAAAGAATTTGATGTTTTGTGTACTCTGTCTCACCTGCTTAATGCAGACACCTCTCGATATGTGAACACCCAGCTACTACATGTGAAAACCACCCTGCTTCCCTACACTCTGGAGTAAAGTACTGCACTTCTTGTGGTTTTGAGAGTGTGAGCTTTAGGCAAGGCTGAGACCAGCTCTTGAATGCTGAGTGCATCTCAGTTTCCCATAACCATGAGCTGCAGTAGTGCTTGTTAAAACAGATTGACGTCTCTTTTACGTCATTGTACGGGCAAAGATGTTATGTAAATTTCCATGTGGAAATCTGACTGCATGTGTCTGTCTTTTTTCACAATTACTTGAATATATGTCAAATATGATTTCAACAATTTACAGTTAGGGCTTATGTTACATTCATCATGCAGATCAATCTGTGTATCTACCTGTGTTAGATTTGGTGATCTAGGAAACAGAAATAGGGATTTTTAAAGAACCTCTTCTTTCATAATCTATGTACAACAAAATGCAAGATTTTTCTATTATTTTCTGGTTGAATGTGCTTTATAACACTGCTGAGCTATCTTTCAAGTATAGTACTACTGCATTCAGCAGAAAAGAAAAAGAAGATGAATAAGATGCATGTTAACTAACAGAATATAAGTGATGTAACAACCACTGATGATGTACAACAGCAGATGAAAAAAGGAGCAAGAAATCTAATTTTAACCAGTAAAACATGTCTGTGTTGTCATTTTAAAGTACAGTCTCATAGAAATGAATAGATAGGTGGATGAAATTCAAAAACGTTTGTCATTGCTTAGTATTTGTTTAACTAGAAATAACAAACAAGTCTATGACTTAGACGACTTAGGTCATGCCACTTAGGTGATGAAATTTTATTTGAGTTCCACGATGCGACTTAAGTCATGCCACTTAGGTGATGCCGCTTAGGCGATGCGACTTAGGTCATGCCACTTAGGTGATGTCGCTTAGGCGATGCGACTTAGGTCATGCCACTTAGGTGATGAAATTTTATTTGAGTTCTGCGATGCGACGTAGGTCATGCCACTTAGGTGATGCCGCGATGCGACTTAGATCATGGCACTCCGCTGTAAAGTTTCTAATGTTTGTATGTAAAGCACCTTGAATTGTCCTGTACATGAAATGTGCTATACAAATAAACTTGCCTTGCCTTGCCTATGAGTCTGTAGAAGTGATGTACACAAAAGGCTATGAGAACATGGCAGTAAAGACATGGACTGAGAAAACACGTGCTGCTCTGAATCTTACAGCTTGAAAATGGATTGAAATAACGAAAAAAGGCATGAAAACAGTTGGTATCATATAATACCTCTAAGATTATTCCATTTCCCAGTTTGTCAGTATCTATTTTTCTTTTAATTTAACAGTGCATCTTGAAACACAATTTCAAGATTAGATTCTTTATGCTGAAATAAGTGCTCCAATCACACTGGAGCTCTTGATTGCCCATGTGAACGTTGGTGCTGAACCCACCATCAAGGGTTGGTAAATAGGTGTATCTTTGCCAGTCAGTCATTCTTAATATCCCTGTTTACATATATTCCTTTTTTAAAAAGATAATCCCACCCCATTTGTTTAGTGATCTGTTCAGTCTCTTCAGACTGTTCTATTTACAACACACGGTCCCTGTCATCATTGCTAGTATTATCTAATCACATATACTCTTGCATGGACACGTAATTCAGTCACTCAACTTAAATTGTTGTGACAGGGTTTCTTTGTTGGGTATTTGCAATAAAGTTAAGTAATATAACGTTTTCAATATTATTTTCTTATTCTTTGCTCCATAAAAATGAAAATATTTGCAATACTTGTGGAAGTGTAACAAATAATATATAATCATAGACTAGTCAAATAAATAAGTCTATCATTTAAAGCGTTAATGTGATATATCAATTAGTTTGAGGACATGATGAGGAGAATATTTACAGATTCTTTTTTTATGATGCAGATCCAATTCTGATACCTGGATTTCCATATCTGCAGAAACCAATACATTCCCATGCTAAAGCACTTTCACTTGAACATTATGGTTATTATTGATGTCCTTGGTATTGTGTGAGGTTATAAGAGGCTCTAGTAAACTATATAAACTATACCACTGCAATTTTCACTTTTTTATTTAAACTTATATTACGCATGATTACACTGGGAGCAACAGACTGATCCTCTTACCCTCTAATATTTTTCCTTGTCAGTAGAGCTGCTCCTTCCCCTCGTGTTGCTTACTAAACAAATGGTTGCAGCTACTGCCGCATCAAGTTTAGTTTAACTGTCTGTAAGTTCAAAACGCACTCTGTCTACTAATTGTGGTCATAACTCTGCTAACTCTGTTGGCAACAGCAAAGTTCAATGGCCCTTCCTCCTACGTATGGTCATGAATTAATCTGGATTGTGTGCATAGGTAATCAGAGTCTGTGTCATGCACACAGATGGAAAGAACTACATTCAGTACTTTGCAAACTGATGTAGCAGGTTTAACATCCACAAGGCTCTGCCTGTGTGTCACATAACAAAAACAAACAAACAAAAAAAATGAAGTAGACGATACAGTAAGTTAACACCTAGATCCATTTACCTGACAAACTGTACTTAAACTTGCAAAAGTAAATATTTCTAATTAGTAAAAGCTTCATTCTGGAGAATCTAGATCCCTCAGTGACATAGATTAAAGCCATCATCAGTGTAATATGCAAGCCTACCCATATTGGACTGGATCAGTCCCAAATCCTAAAAACACGTAGCTGTGCTCTTTGTAAACTTTAAATAACATATTTACAGTAAGTTCAAACTTTTTTTAAGCTCATTCAATCCTAAACCATGGTCTGACCTGAAAACATCTACTTCAGAGGGTCGATTCAGGGCAAACACTCTTTTTTAGAATTGCTTACAAAGACTTTAAATCACTGCTTACCATCTGACTTCCACCTAACTAAAATATTCATACAAGAGAACAGATGGCACCCTTTGCTCTGCTTCATCCCTTTTTTCTCATATACATTTTTATGCTGTGGTGCTAGTTGCGTGTGTTTGTATGCGAGTAAACCTCCTCTTGTGTATTTCCGAAGTGCCTGTAGTCCCTTTGACTATACATACCCAAAGCACTGAGTGCCACAACTGAGCAAGGAGTTTCTCATTGTGTTTCTTTAAACTAGCAACTTTTGGCTTCAAAGCCAGTACTGTCAGGTATTCATACTGGCCTTTCATCTCCAAAGAAATCTCCATACTTGTCACTCTTTATTGGATTTTTGCCAACAGGAGCTGTAATATTATGAGTCAGATGTTAATAGCTTTAAAATTATGAATTCACTTCAGTCACAAAAACATAACCCAGAACATTTCCTTAATTGATGTCATTTCAATTCATCTAAATGGGGAGCATTGTAGCAGTCCTCGCTTGTTAATGAATATGTAATCATACTAGTTCAGCCTTTTTAAAGATTAATGATTAAAAGCGAATAAAGCAGCGTCCCCAAAGCATCATAAAATCACAAAAGACTTCATTTGTAGTGCATCACAGGAAAAGCAGTCAAACACACATGCCAATACTTAATGATGAAAATTAATAAGTCTGCTAATTTACATTTTCATTTACCAGTCACACGAGGCAGCCGCTTTCAACTTAAGAGCAAGATATAAAAGTGGTGACTTCAAAAATGTATTTTTCTTATCTTTAAAGGCATAAGCTTGGTTCATGCTTGCAGATGTAGTTCCAAACTTGCTTTCTGGTGCTGCTGCATGGATTAATGAAAACAAAGAGACAAATTAAGAGAGGGGGAGAGAGACACACTCATTATTTTCAGCAACATCTGTCTGAAATGTTTAAACATGACTCCCTGATTCTGATGTGCCTGTGTGAAAAGCACTGCTTTTATGTCCATGTGGCCTTACTATAAACGGAATAGAGGTGCAAGTTGCAGATGTCATATTTTATGAGTCAGATGAAAAGGAGATTTCTGCAAAAATGGGTCAAAAGCTACCAGAATTACTACATGAAGATGCTCTGCTATGTATGTTTTTGTCCAATTGATTTGACATATTTTGTATATATGGTTCCACAAAGTACTTACAAACACATCAGTTACTCTAAAAGCCAAACCATTTGTTGAAAATAACATACTGTGCAGGTTTATAATGTAAAACTGTTCTTCACTAAATTTAATTAAGAATAACCAGGAGTTATAACACACTGTGATCCTTTTTTTTTTTTTTAGAAATATAGGCACATGATGGAACATTTATTTACATGTTTGTAAATACTTCAGAACACAGATTCATTAACTCAAGCAATCCATTATGTTTTAATGTGTAGTCCACATGAAACTACTGCAGATCAAAAGCTACAGTATGAACAGGAATACAAACAACTACTAATTACCATCACTAAGTCATCTATCAGTATGTGTTTGCAGTGATAAGTCATTTCAATGGAAATTACAATGTTTGTCTGCAGAAAGCGAATTAAGCCCTATCACCTTTGAACTATATTTAAAAACAAAGTGCTTGGAGGTGGTATCATTTTGCATTTAATATGCAGAGCAACAATTCAGATGTATTAAGCTTACTGAATCAAACCCACCTTTGTCATTAAATACTCTATAATAATGACTTTTTAAAAAACAAAGTATTAAGGCAATTTGGACACGCATAAATGAATGAATGAATAAATAAATGAACAGATAAATAATCAACAACTTAATGTATGGTAGTGGCTACTCCTTTAAATCTTTAGTTATGCCATTGTGTTAAGGTGGTCTGATTTACAGTGACAAGTTGCAGGGTTGTATCTTTCATAATAATGCCATTACTCAAAATTAGCTGTCAAATCTTTTTGTAATCATTTAGAATTAGTGACCATCTTGAAAGGTTTGGTGTCCAATTTTTGGGGGGCTCTTGTGAAGGTTGCACAATCTGATAAATATGGTTTCAACTAGGCGGCTCCAATCCTTCCACTGAGCAGTAGAACCAGTAAAACCAAGTACACACCTTTTTGTGCTTTCAACTCCTGCATAAACAGCCTTCTTTTTGGGGGTCCTAAATCGACCAGTGAGCAGATGTTCCCGATGTCGTGCAGCATACAAAATCCTTTCCTTATCGTGTTGCTTAAAGTTCTTCCAAAGACCCACAATGGTGTAAGCCTGTTGGTTGGTAAGAGTTAGGCCTTTTTTTATTCTTAGCTCCACCAGGTACTCTGCATCATCTCATCTCATCAACTCGATAAAGTCCTGCCATACAGTTTTCATCCACGGTCTAGGGAGAAGAATTGCATTCAATTTTACTTATCTCAAAAAGCAAAAACATCAACAATTTTTAAAGCACACTGGTATTCAACTTGCAACTTGCTCTGAAGATGTAGTTGGTCCAGGTAACCCAGGAAAAACAGCAGGAAGGTGAGTGGACTGGAGAGCAGCTCAGGACGCAGGCTGGAGAGCCCAGAATACATCTGTGATATGTTCAGAGAATGTAAACCTGCAAGAGCTCTTAGATCCAAAGATTCAGGTCAGCTAGTCCAGACCAGAGTCCAGACTAAACATGGAGAAGCAGCTTTGAGCTGTTACAACAAGTAGGACAAACTGCCAGTAGAGATTAAACTTTCACCAAATGTAGACACTTTTAAATCCAGGATTAAAACATTTCGGTTCTCATGCACCTATGCATGAAATCTGCACGGCAACCTTTAACTTATTTTGCTTTTAAACAATTTTATTTATTTATCTATTTATTTTTAATGATTTTATGACATGATTTTATTGTGATTTTTGCTTTTTGTTGATGTCTTTTAGTACTTTATAATGCTTTCTTTGCACCATCTGTGATGCTTTTAATGTTTTATGTAAAGCGGTTTGAATTGTCTTGTACAGGAAATGTTCTATACAAACAAACTTGCCTTGCCATGAGATCTAAACCTGGTCCCTCCCAAGCAGTCAAGACACTGATGAACACTGATGAATCTCATTGCCAACTGACGTCAGCCACTGTGCGGTGCGTTTTGCTGATCCCAAGAGCTTCTTGGTGATCTAAAATATTAATATATATATAATATTTACACAGATAGCCAATAATGGATGCACTTCGAATATTATATATAGCAGTATGATTATACAATAAAATTCCAAGATGTACCTTTCTGGTAGAATTCAGTTTCAGGATGGATCAATAAATTGAAGTAATACCAGCCTTGATATCCTCCCAACATGCACACAGTATATCTTGAATATATAATATATATAATCATTCATTTGTATTCATCATGTATGTATTAATCAAACATAGTGACAATATTAAAGTAAGAGGTTTTACCACATTCACTGCTGAACTCTGGTCCTCCACTTGCTGATGATGTTTAGCAGGTGTTGAAATAGTCTGAAAATACAAAGTCAAAAGAGTATTTAAATCAAATTTTAATTCCTTAAAATGTAAATAATTTTAAATTTTGTGTTGCAAATTATTATTTTATTGCTTACATGAGCTTTGCATGCAACATTTAGATTTGGATTTGCACTCTCCTCATGCTTGCCACCAAATCTGGACCTTTCAAACTTAAAAGAGAAGTCTTAGTATCACCAGGGGTGTCCAGCTCAGGTCCTCAAGGGACACAATCCTGCAGGTTTTCGATGTGTCCCTGATCCAACACGCCTGACTGAAATTTATAAGTCATTATGCAGAACTTCATACGCTGTTGGATCCATTTAATTTGAGTTAGGTGTGTTGGAGCAGGGACACATTGAAAACCTGTAGGACTGCAGCCCTCAAAGACAGACGTTGGACACCCCTGAGTATGACAATTTGTGACTCATTTTAAAACAGAAGACCTCATATTTACCGAAAAAAAGGTGAGTTTTGGCCTTTTTGCTCTATCTGTGCTGCCAGGTGTTGAAATAGTCTGAAAATACAAAGTCAAAAGAGTATTTAAATAAAATTTGAATTCCTTCAGGCTGAGGTTCAGATAACTTTCTATGTATCCGTAGGTAGATTTGCTTTGCAGTCAAGTAATATATGACATTCAGTTTGGTGCACAGCTTGCAGGATAGAAACAACATAAAACGCACACACAAAAAGGTAAATAAAAGTTTTAAGAATCTCAAAGTGCTCAAGGTTCCATCCCTCAACAAGACCTAAAATGTAAATAATTTTAAATTTTGTGTTGCAAAGGAATTATCATTTTATTGCTTACATGAGCTTTGTGTGCAACACCCATAGGGTGCTCTACTGGAGCAGCAGCTTGCAGCTGAAAAATTATGCGAATACAAGTTATTGCCATTATGAATTATCATTCTCATAAAGCAATAAAATTGACCTACTATTAAGGAACTACTTTCACCACTGCTTGATTGGTCTGACTTGTTTGTGGGGCCTGGAAGAGGCTGCAGGCACCTGTTACAGAACAGAAATGTTTAGTGTATAAGAACAGGAGCATTCCCAAGAATCTCCAACTTGATAATGGCTTAAATCACCAGTGATTTAAAGAAAGCACAACACCACTATTCTATTATTCTATTCTATTTCAATAATTAAGAACCAATGAGAACACATTTCAAGCAAATTATATGACAGATTTAGATCTTTTTTTTATTTAGTGATTAGTGATGTTATTAGTTTTAACCTTATGACTTTCTTTTACATGCTATGCCATTTCCTCTGCTGTGGAACAGAACTGTTGCCAAGCCAGCTCAGATAAAAACAACAGAAATGTTGTTCATGTTGTGTGCAAACTGCATCAACTGTAGCTAAATAGAAATAGTCCAAATTAGCCTACCTTGTAAGGATGGAACCCACACAAGCACCTTTGTGGCTGCGTGATGTGTCCGCTGGCCTCTCAGCTGCAGAGGGCACTTCTCTATCGGCAAACAAAACACCACGTTACTTTACAGCCTTTATTTATTCTACCCTTTGTCTTGTACAAATTTTTGATTTGGGTTCATACATATGTAAATACATCAGCTATTTGTAAATTACAGTTAAAAAAAGGTCTTTAATACTTTTCCAACTTACCTTCTGATCTGTACCACTTCTGTTGCCTTGGGGTAGGTCGGTTACCTGCATCTGATGGCCAGACACCAGTGGAGGCAGAAGACCTCAACCGCGAGGCCCACTCACGGTCATCCATAGCCTTGTGGCTTTTTGATTGTTTGTAATGACAGATAAGCAATTTCATTAATGTCACGTTTACACTAAGTCATCACAAGTACCCAAAATGAATGATTGCAAAGACATGTACCTAAAACACAACACGTAACACACTAAAGCCCTAGCTACCAGTAGGAATGGGCTGATATTAATACTAGCCAACAAGCCAAACACTGTTAAATTTCTAATGTAAATAGTAACTCTTTTACTCTCACAAGCCAATTTGCTCTGTTGAACTTAAGATTTAATTTAATATTATATTTAAAAAAACAAAAACAAAAGAAAAACAGGCTATTACCATAAACAGGCTTTAACAAATAAGACAAAACGTCATAACATATACACTGTCGATTAAAATTAACAAAAAGACAATTAAGTCCGTGTGGCCGTGATTAAAAAAGTTCATAACAAGCCTTAACGATAGCCTAAAAAGGCGGACTGATTTAGCGCAAAAGTGTAGCCCACGCCTTGGCGTATACCTACAAAACAAACTATGAATAATTTTCTTTTTACTCTTGAATGAATATAGTAATAACAGTTTACTGCTGCGCATATTACTCAACTGCTGCCACTGGGTAGCTGATCTCTAAATGCCTGTCGTCTTTAGCGGCTAGTTAAATCGAAAATGAAAATTGAAAGTGGTGAATATTAAATAATACACTTCTTGGCGAAAGAAAGATGGAATCTCAAAGGCGATTGTTCGCCATATACAGTCCTACGTTCTAAATCAATGCAATAGTACATACATTTTTACATAGGGCATATTTTGAAAAAGATTCTCTCCTTCGAGCCGGATTCGAACCAGCGACCTAAGGATTCCCATGTATCCACTACAGTCCTCCGCTCTACCAACTGAGCTATCGAAGGGAGCTGTCCGCCAGCATGACACGTCATGAGTTAGTGGATATTTTCTCAGTTGGTCTGCTTTGGTAGGCTATTTCAAATTTTTGGGAGCGTGATAAGTCTATATAACATAAAAAATTCGTGAAAATACAAATATACACACGTGTAAAAGAAAATTAGTCATTGGGACAAGAGTAGTTTTGCTCCTGTCAATGCAACCTCCATAAGTACTGGTGAGTTGAAGAATTGTGGATATCATAACATTGCTTGTTTTACAGCTCCTGTCACTGATTTAACCAAGTTATCATAAGAGAGACGTGAAAAGCAACCTGTGGCAACCAACAGTTAGTGTTACTCAAGTTTTCATTTTGTATCTGGATGTTGAAGCAAATTAACTTCACCCAAAATAGCTTCAAGCTGGCAAGCTTACCAGTGAAGTTAGCTAAGTTTACATGACATGTCTCATGCCAGTTTCATCCCGGTGTTCTGTCGAAACGTGCTAAATGCAGTCACTGGTAGGCATATATATGTATTTAATACGCCACCAGGAGTTCTTACTGAGTGGGAAATTAGCTCTCTGCAGACGCTGCTCATTCAGCCACTCCTCGGAAGTTTTGCCTCCTAATGAACCGGGGCAAAAAGTGGCACTGCCGAAGCGGCTTTGTCCTAACTCTTTAGTTTTGGGCTGCCCACACTTGTTAAAATACCACTTGACGCACATACTTCCTTTTATGGGCTCCACTGTCCTCCTCTTCTGCCCTGCGTGACGCTAACAAACATTTAGCTGTTAATAGAAAAATATGTTCAAAGTCACCGCTCGCGAAATTAGTTCAGACAACTGTTGGTGTAACAACGAAAACCGTCGGCTAACGCCGCAAGTTTATAAAGGATCCGGGAGCTGAACCCTGATTGGTCAAAAGTAAGTCCACCGGCTTTGGCTGCAATTGGCCCAACGGACCATGAGGTCAATATTGATTGGTCGGTTAGGTCCTACTTATAGTTTATTTCCGTGTGACGTCACAGGACAGGAGAGAGAGGGGAATTAGCTCAAATGGTAGAGCGCTCGCTTAGCATGCGAGAGGTAGCGGGATCGATGCCCGCATTCTCCAATA